>CAIGQQ010001915.1:2200346-2222397 GCA_903798035.1 Danio albolineatus | reverse complement strand
GCTGGTCATCTACCTTTAGTGTGCATCATCCACCTGGATGACGTGATGGCAGCCATATTGCGCCAGACCGCACACCACACACCAGCTAATTAGTGGAGAGGAGACAGAGTGATCAAGTCAATTATGATATGGGGATGTTAGGAGGTCATGATGGACAGAGACCAGTGGGCAGATCTGGCCAGGATGCTGGGGTTAAAACCTACTCTTTATCAAAGAACATCCTGGGATTTTTAACGACCACAGAGAGTCAGGACCTCCGTTTAACATCTCATCTGAAAGATGGCGCTCACTGAGCAGTATAGAGTCCCCTTCACTATACTGGCGCCCCCTATACTGGGGTTGAGCGCCCCCTGCTGGCCTCACTAACACCACCTCCAGCAGCTACCCATGTGGTCTCCCATCAAGGTACTAACCGAGCACAGCCCTGCTTAGCTTAAGTGGGCGACCATCGCTGCGTCCCAAATCGCATACTTGTGCACTTTTCTACGCCATTTTGTAGTATAGTGTAAGTAGTGCGTTCACACTGAAAACTCTAACAATAATAAGTGCACTTTAATTACCTGGATGATGCACTCATTCCACCGGTAATATGAAGTGTGTAATGATGGACACTTCACACACTCAACGACCATAGCTTTGCGCACATAGCGGAAGGGGCGGAGCTCTCGGGCGCACATGTTGGATAACTTTATTTATATTGGATTGTGAAAGCAAAAATCTCCCGTGAGAGTGATTATAGCGCCTCCCGACGGTGAATGCGGTTATTCTCATGATATGTATTATTTGGTATGTTGTTCATTTATTTCACTAATTTGGCAACCGTCAAACGTCATCGGGGAAACGGTTTGAACTTCCGCTTAGTAAAAAAGCTATTAGTGTTCCATTTGGGACGACACTACATACATATACTATACTGTTGAGTGTGTAAGTGCATAAGTACATAGTGCATAAGTGCATAGTGTATAGTGTGTCATTTGGGACGCAGCTCATGTGAGAGTTGCAGAGAGCTAGCTGCCGGCTTTTTGTATATTTTCAGTAATATAAGTAGTAAACTGTTCTCAGGTTTGAAGTAGCTTACTTTTTTTTAACTGTGAATTATAAAAATCTGTGTTTTCCTTTCATCAGAAATCTAAAGATGCATTAGTGGACGCTGTATAAAGAAATAGATTCTTTTGTGCAGATTCTTGCATCATTTATTTGCTCTTGTGCAACTACACTGTAAAAAAATCCATCATTTTACCATTTATTTCTGGCAGCTGGGGTGCCAGAAAAAAAACCCATAAAATAACGGCCGTTAAATTACAGAAATATACCGTAAAATAACAAATATTAAAATAAAGAAATGTATTTAAATTTCTGGTAAACTTCTGTAATTTAATATCCGTTATTTAATGATATATTTCTGTAATCCCATGGCCCTATAAGACTATGTAGCGCCACTGTGGTGATTCAAGACCCGCGACAAGACGATCCCGAGTTTCCATAATCCTGGACCAGGCTGTATCCTGAGCAGCTGCTGTGGTGCATGGAGGAGTGGACCGCCTGAGCCTGAATCCTGTGACGCTCCAAGGACAGACGAGTCTCACTGACATCCAGCTTCTCCAGCCTCCGGCGCCAAGTCTGCAGCTCTGCACAAGACGTTTGGCCATAGGAGAAATGACCGTGCCCAACTGAGCCTGGTTTCTCTTGAGATTTTTTAATTCTTCACTTTCGCCAATTGGTGAAGTTTTTTCCTCATCGCTGTCGCCACTGGCTCGCATGGTTCGGGGTCCGCAGGGTCCTGTAGAGCTGCGCATCGATGGATTTGCTCTTCAGTGTTTGGACTCTCAGTAGTGAATATTAAACCACACTGGACTGAGTTAAACTGAACTTCAACACTGAAAACTGGACTGACACTGTTTCAATTTACTATAACCTTCTATGTGAAGCTGCTTTGACACAATCTACATTGTAAAAGCGCTATACAAATAAAGCTGAATTGAACTGAATTGAATTAATTTAACGGACAGTATTTTACGTTTTTTTCCGGCACCCCAGCTGCTGGAAATAAATTGTAAAAATTACAGATTTTTTTTACAGTGTACGACTTTAAAGCATCATATATCACATTTGATCTATATATCATATTCATTATGTTCAAAAATATGAGAGCCTTTTGGTTTTAGAGTGTAATATTGATGAGAGTTGATTTAATCCATGCTGAATCATCCTGTTTAAAATGTTTATTTGCTATTTATTTTGGTTACACTTTTTAATCCCACTTTATATCAAGTCTCCTTAACTACTATGTACTTGCATCAAAAAATAAATACAATGTACTTACTGTCCTCATAATGTATTTGAAAACACTTTTGAGTTGGGATAGGGGTAGGGTTAAGGATAAGTTTAGTGGTATCAGCAGGTTTAAGGGTGGGTTAAGGTGTAAGGGATGGTCAACAGTGTATTTATAAATGTAATTACAGAAATTGATTACAGATGTATTTACATAAAAGTATTTAATCAAGCATAAGTCTGATGTAAAAACATGTATTTATACAATAAATACATTGTAACAAATTATTAATTTCGGTGTAAGTACATATTAGTTAAAGTCACTTAATATAAAGTAGGACCCACTTTTTATTATGGAGTCCAATGTATCTGTTTATTTAACTAAGGATTAATATTAATAATTACTTGAACTTACGGTTTTGGTTAGAATGTAGGTTATGTTTAGGGTTATTTGCATGTATTTAGGCATAATTAATTGTAATTACTATAGTAAGTACATGGAAGGTGAATCAAGGACACCTTAAAATAAAGTGTGCCAATACTCTTTAGTACTTCTTTATTAGTTATGATTAACTTTCACCTTTGTTCCAATCTTCTATCTTTTATTTCAGCTGGGAAATGAAAGCCATGGATGGAATAAATGCAGTGCAGATCTTCATGCTGCTTTGGAGTTTCACCTCAGTCTGCCAAACTGATCCACGTAAGAGAATAAATCTAGACAGCGTGTGTAAGACATTAGTGGATGCGAAAGGCGTGCAGCCAGGATTTATGGCCTTATGCTGGGGGATTCTCCGCTTCCCATTACAGGGCTCCTAAATTGTCAGGGCCCAATGCACGCTGTCCCCCTTTTCTCCTGCTGGCCCCTGGGAGAAGGGAATTTTTAGGGCTGGTGTTTTAGCTTCGGAAAACCCCACGGAAAACCCACTAATGTCCGAAAGCAATGTTATTTATTAGTGTGTTTTAGTCTAAACTTGTGCATTGAGTTTTCTCCACTAATTAAATCTGATGCAAATGATGGAAAGGAGGAGTCAGGATTAGACAGTAAACAGAGATTGTGTAGTTTATAATTGCTAATATGTTTTCTGCCAACAAATGCTTTATCATTTCATATTCATGTGTTTGCTTGTTGGCGCCAGCGGTGTAATAATTAGTGCATTGACACATGCACTTTGGTGTTCATGGTGACCCAAGTTCGATTCCCGCATCGAATAAAATCGAATCGAATAAAAAGTTTATCCTACTCAGTTATGCGCATACATTTTTTACGTTTTCAAAATGTATGCGCATCATGGCTTTTCCCTCATTGGCAGATTCAACATGCGAATAAAAATAGCTGGATGGAAACATAGCTAGTGAGTCTATTTCAAGAGTTCCCACTTAGATATGTTTAGCCTTAATTGTCAGTCATATTAAAATGGACTATTTTAAAAGGGCGGTGTGGCACCAAACTCAACCCTAAACCATACCTGTCAACATTGGGATGTGAAAATAAGGGATACATCCACCGCCACCCCTCCAAAATTATCATTAATAAACAAATAAAATTATCAAATCTCATTAACCTTTTCTTCACTGTATAATTTACACATTCTGATAAAAGAGCAACGAATGAATCTCATTTATTATGATTTTTCGTTTGATTGCATCAATTAACAGAGGTGTCACTTTAAAATACAATATAATAACGTTATAGTGAAAGCATTCGATTGCTTTCCTACCTTTTTATGCTCATTTAGGACAAATAGTTGTGTTTAAAAAAAGAAAAATCCACCAAGATCGACATCTTTAAATGTTATTATTAATAATTATGTGTATATGTCTGTTCAAACACGCACCCAAAACCCAGATTTTCGCTCCGCTTCAAATCGCATGTACAGAATCCGTTTGGGAAACAGCGTCTATTTATCACTATAGAGTGCGTCAGCTGACAGTCACGCACCGCTTTATGACTGTTTTGAGGGTTGCATAGGAGAGACGGCACCTGTAATGAAAAGGAAAGGGAATCCCGCCGTTTTTATATTTATTTCAAAGTATTCCATGCCTAAATAAACCGAAAGCACAGAACAGACTCACATGTAAGAGCAAGGGCGGCCCCTGGTGGTTCGGCGGTATGGGTTGCATATAGGGAGGATCGGCTCTTTAAAGGGCCACGAAACCCCCCAGTCTCAGCGTGGTGTTTTCACAGCTCTAGTTTGGAAAAGCTCAGTAAAGTGGGCGTGTCCAGCTCTGTTTAGGTAGGAGTGTCGGGAAAGGGGAAAGAGGGAAGGTTTTGCATAAAAATGGGAGTTTCCATTTGCGCACGCGCTCCTTTTCACACAGACTGTGTATACATGGACATCAGTAATCAAATTATTTGCCAAATTATTAATTTGTTGACTTTAACGGCACTTTCTCTTTATTTTCGGATTCGTGTGATGGGCTTGGCTTCTGTCTATGGCTTGGTGACTGTAGCTTAATTGCTAAATGGCTAACAGGTGTTTTATAGAGGGAATAACTGTTTTATGTGCTTTATGAAGGCTGATATTCCACTGATAGTCTACTGATGAAGGCTGATAGTCCATTAGATTATTTCAGAGGTGCACGGAGCTCTGTGAGCTCATAAACTCCTCCAGAAACTGTACCTGGATGATGGAAGCTTTCAGCGGTGCTTCTGACTGAGCCGAGCCGAGTTTTCCCTCAGGACAATAACAACAGGCGCTACGTCATAATCACACCCCCACAAGAGCAAGCTCCTGATTGGTTAACGCGACGCGAACGTCCGCTGAAGCTCATTTTCATTTCATTTTCAAACTGAAGCGATTCGCGCAAATTGCGGCGTTAAGCGCGTCAAACGCGCGGCGCCATTCGCGCGTATCGCGTTGCAGGATGCCTATTCGCGCCTTTGCATTGACTTAGCATGTAAATCACTCGTGCTTGATGCGTCTTTCGCAACTGCTGTAAGGTACAATATTCGAAGCGATCATGAATATTAATGAAGCTGCGCCGCTTACACAATAGAGCGCTCTGGTTGGTTTGAACCAAGTCTCATGAATTAATGCCGTACACTCAGAGACGTCAGAATGTTCTGGCCGGTACAGACGTCCACTCTCCACGCTGGAATATACGCAAGGATCTCATCGGCGTGACGCAGCTTCAAAAATTCGTTTCAAACCGGAAGAACGAATTTGCTCGAAATAACGCAAAAACAACCAATTTTCACTTTTTAGTCAGTTATATGTGTCATAATAGTGTTTATAGCAGCATGGGACACAGATATGACTGTCAACAGCTCAAAAAATGTGTTTTGGTATTTCATGGCCCTTTAATGTTTATTGACACCCTTCAGAGAAAGACTGAAAATACGGGAGAAGTACTGGAAAATACCTTTACGGGATGGTAGCGGGATAGAACTGTAAAATATGGGAGAATCCTGGGAAAAACGGGATGGTTGACATGGATGCCCTAAAACCAATCGTCATTGGGGGATGAGCAAATCATACTAAAATGTGTGAATGATATCGTAGAAAATTCATACAAACTAGCCACTAAATCTAAATGTTGTGAAATGCTGTGAGATAGCGTTAACAAAAACACATTTTTTTATGATTATGTTTTTTAATGATTTAACATTTTAATTATTTTTCTGTTACGGTATATTATTCATTCTTTTTCAGATGGCTGTGCTGTGAGCTGTGATGATGTGACTGGAACTGTGGGAAAAGAAGTGATTTTCACCTGCAGAGTCTCTAAACAGATGGCTAAATGCTGTGTTAAACTGTATAAGTTTTTTTATCCTGAGATCTATAATGACTCTGACATCTATAGACGTGTGCCTCATAATAACTCCTGTGAACAGTGGAGCATCTTCACATGCAGATACACTCCAGATACAGCAATGAGGGAAACATTCAGATTCTTTGTGCAAGCTTGTAGTTGCGCTGAAACAGCAGGATTCACAGTGGAGATATCAGGTACTGCATGTAATATGTGTTTATAATTCAGTAAATGTTTTCAATCTACTAAATATTATTTTTAACATTTGTCAACAGAGGCAGAGCCTGCTAAAACTGAAGCTCCTGGGATTGCAGGTATTGTATTGTGCAATTACAGTGCTAGTTCATTACAGTGCTAGAGCAAACTTGTTTATCTGATGTGGCCAGCTGGAGAAACAGACACATGTGGGAACGGTGGGCGGGGAGAACTAGCTCATTTGCATTTAAAGGCCACAAAAACCAAAAAAATCTTCTCTGATCCCAAAATTGACTTAAGCCCTGTTTACACTAGTGCGTTTTAGTTTTAAAACGGCGTTTTAGCATGAAAACGATCCGCGTCCACACTAGCGTTTCACCCAGCGTTTCTGAACATATCTCCATCCACACTACTCCACCAGAAACGTATATCACGTGACCATTCGCACTCTCTGGGCATGCGCGTTCAAGTATAAAGAGGAAGCACGTGTCTCGCTCGGCATTTGGTTATTGTTAGTCAACAAACGCTGGTTGAACGATGAACGCGATGGCAAAGAAAGCAAGAGAGGTCTTTTTGAGGACAGTCGACGAGGTCAGGTTGTTACTTAAAGTAACAAATGAATATAAAACATCTATGGCTATCGAAAATACAGTGTTTACAGTGAAGGCTGGTCTGCCGTCTGCCGGTGACATTATAGCCATGAGCGGTTGACGAATAAGGGAAGGATACGCAATGACCCAAAGCCCCAATCACGTAGCGGATCTCAGCAGCCACGCCTCCGTTTTCAAAGATCTCCGTTTCCCTCCATCCACACAGAGACGCACCAGCAGCGTTTTAGAATGAAAACAGCCTCTCCATCGTTTCCAAAACGCTCCGTTTTCGCGGCTTAAAACTCCGGCGTAGTGTGGATGGATGGTGTAACCGTAGCAAAACTTATGCGTTTTAAAATGAAAACGCACTAGTGTAAACAGGGCCTTACTCAGCAGGGAATACTAAATTATCTGATAGATATTTTGAGCTGAAACTTTACAGACATATTCTGGAGAAACCAAAGACTTATCTTACATCTTGTGAAAAGAGGTAAAATAGGTTCCCTTTAAATCATAATAATAATTACTCTGGTTAATCTGCATCTTTACAGATACTCAGTTACACAAAATTGGGAATCCTGAACATGAGGAAACTCCTGTTGCTGCCATCACTGCGGGTGTGGGCTGCCTCATCATCATCATCATACTGACCGTCATTATCATTTACGAAAGCAGACAGTTGGATGTCCACAGAACGATGACCACAAAAAAAGAGAAGATTATTATGAAAGCCATGTTTTATTTACGAGGTGCGCCTGAAAGAGCAGCTTTATCTGAACTCTACTAAATACACGAATCTCTGTTAGACCTCTGATCCATTCTAGGGGGGTGTTTCATCCACTCTGGGGTGATTTTGACTCTTAATTTGGCCACAACTTTCTCTGTGGTTCAGCAACTGGGGTTTATTTATAAACTAAATTTCGAGAGGATCACGTGCTTATGATTGAACACAGCTGGTACCACATCAGCTCAGCACAATACACCAATCAGATGAATCCTGACACACTATAAATTACCAGAGCTTTCTACTCCAGTCATCTTCGTCTTGAAGAATCCCCCCTTCCACCCCAACTCCTCCCCTTCTCTGATAGGGCGGCACGGTGGCCCAGTGGTTAGCACTGTTGCCTCACAGCAAGAACGCCGCTGGTTCGGCCTCTCCCCGAGCTAGTCAGCGTTTCTGTGTGGAGTTTGCATGTTCTCCCCGTGTTCGCGTGGGTTTTCCCCGGGTCCTCCGGTTTCCTCCCACCGTCCAAAAACATACAAAGTAAATCAACTACTTTAAATGGCCTCTTAAGGCAACTCTAGTCAGATATATCTCAGCACTTTCACAAGCAGGGGAGTCCTCGAGACCTACCTGAGCTCAAACTCTCCTCTCACCCTTTAAACGGGAGGGAGCCCCGGGCTCAAGGATATTCTGAGCTCAGGGCTCACTCCTGGGACAGCATGCCAAATACGCTTTATAATCAATCATCAGCTAAGTGTGAACTCTTGAATCTCTGTTAGACCTCTGATACATTCAAGGGGGATGTTTTCATCCACTCTGGGTTGAATTTGAGTCTTAATTTGACCACAAGTTTCTCTGTGGTTCAGCAAATGGAATGATTTTTGGTGACAAATCTTATTTTGACACATTTGCTGGAAAATGCTTAGTAACGTTTTAAAGGGATGGTCCAGGGTGTGTTTTTAAAGCTTGGTTGTGTTTATAAGATCATAAAAATCACGTCAATTTATCATGTATCTTACTTTAATTATACACAGCTACTCAGCTAACATTAAAACGACTGTCATGTTTCCTAGTTCCTCCGAAAGCCGCCCTCAAGATCCATGTCACCAGAAAAATCACCACAACCCTACAAGCACAAGCCTTGCCTCCGCTGTGTAACTACTGTCAGTCAGAGTAGCTGTTAGCTGTATCGATTTGAGCCTTAATGAGACAGAAAATGACACAGGGGACACAGCTATGCTCTCTAAAATAAAATCTGATATCTATGAATCTATGTATTTCCCATATATTCGGAATAAGCATGTGTAAGTAATATGAAACGCTCACATATCTTTTGAGATATAGAACGCAGGGAAAGTGTCCACATAGAGAGACGCTGCAGCCCTGGTGAAGATTGTGGTAAATATGCATTTGTAGCTAAATTGTTAGCAGTGCCAAACCGCATTTCCTGTTGTTTACATCCTTGTTTACGTCCTTGCTACAACCTACCATTAAGGCTAGACACTGTGCATATAATAGATCACTTTTAACAAATAAAAACAGTTGGTTGTGGGTCACAATCCACAGCTTCGTCGATTATGATTGCTCCTTTGAGGAGTTTTTAACCGACTGGAGAGATTCTGGAAGCTCTCCTTTGTCAAATGCTAGCTATATCTTTTTTTATAATTCTCTGGAGCATGATTAAAATTAAACTGTAAGCACTTCTGTCTTTGTGACGTGTCAGAAGCCCAAATACAGAAGAACTGTGGAAACAGCAGTGTTTGGACACCATTTTAGCTTTCTCTGTTACATTATAGCACTACAGCGCCTCTGGCCATGCCCCTTTGCTGTGCAGAGTGTGTGCGCATGGTGAATGTGCGTAACTTGAAGCTTTTTTGTAGTCCCCAAACTTCATTCATGCTAAGCTAACTCTGTAAAAGCCAATGTCTCCTTTTGCACTGAACTTTGAGCGTCTTCCATTCAGAGATGTTGTTTATATTCACACAGCCACATTACTCATTAACTAAAGCTTAAAATATGATATCAAAGTGGACCATCCCTTTCAAAACAATACACTCTGGGCCAATTTACTAAACTTTCATTATGTTAAGGGCTGTTTTTACACATTGACTTCCATTATAATCACATATTTTGATTGCAAAGCCATGACAGCCTATAATCATGCATTCTTTATTGTTGGTGGTTTTCCCTGTTGGAAAGAGGTCCAAGTTGTCATTTTTGCTGTTGATTATCAGCTGCAGTGCAAAAAACCTGGTCTCTGCCTTCTATGTGGAGTATTGTGAGGGTGTGTGTTAGTTAGAGACTTGTGAGCGCACTTATCTTGTTATGTTTGAGAAAATCAAAACAAGCAGCTCAGCTCTCAGAACATAGTTAACAGTGAGTGAATGTATGCATGGACTTTGTTATCAGAATCAGAAAGAGCTTTACTGCCAGGTATGTTCTCACATACATGGAATTTGTTTTGGTGACAGAGCTTCTACAGTGCAACAGAATGACAGAGACAAAAGAGACAAAAAACAGATAATAAATATATTTTAAAAATAGAAGTAAGTGTTAAATGCAAATATACAAATGGACAAGTGTATTTACATGTGTATTACTATATACAATGTTTTATGTGTAGCTGTTATGTGCAAATTGGCATGTAAAGTGTGTTGTTCAATAAGTGTATGTGTGTGTAAAAAGTGTATTGCAAGTAGTGATGTTGGTTCCATGATTGTTATCATCAAGTGTTCATGAGATGGATTGCCTGAGGGAAGAAACTGTTTCTGTGTCGGGCTGTTCTGGTGCGCATTCATTCATTCATTTTCTTGTCGGCTTAGTCCCTTTATTAATCTGGGGTCGCCACAGCGGAATCAACCGCCAACTTATCCAGCATATTTTTTATGAAGCGGATGCCCTTCCAGCCGCAACCCATTTCTTGGAAACATCCATACACACACATTCCCACTCATACACTACGGACAATTTCCCAATTCACCTATACCACGTGTCTGTGGACTTGTGGGGGAAAACCGGAGCACCCGGAGAAAACCCACGCAACCACAGGGAGAACATGCAAACTCCACACAGAAATGCCAACTGACCCAGCCGGGGCTCGAACCAGTGACCTTCTTGCTGTGAGGCGAACGTGCTACTCACTACGCCACCGTGGCGCCAATTCAGGGTCATAACACCTCAAACTGCTGAACAGTGACTGTCTGTTATAAGCTTTCAGACTGTTTCAGTTTATAGTTATTTCTCTGAAATAGTGGAATATTAATGATATTTCTGATCAGAATGTATACGCTTTGTCAATATTTAGAGGAAGTTTAGCAAAATCCTAACTGAGGAGAGGAATGCAGAGCTGGTGAAGTGCAATCTGATCTGCATGCAATGTGTTTTAATGGACTCACCTAACCCTCACAGTGACGTCACTAACAAACAACAACAGTTCATTTCTCAGTGTATGTGTTTTTAATATATTGTAATGTGATTTTTTTTAACATTTTTTACTATTATTATTACTATTATGAATATAATTATTATTACTATATTTATTTTATTTTTATTTATTTATTTCATAAGCCGTGTGTTGCGGACCTCTTGGCCAGGTCACCCTTGTAAATAAGATTTTGATCTCAATGGGTTTTTATCTGGTTAAATAAAGAAGCATATATATACTAGCTCCATTGAGTTCATTGTGTCTTACATCTCATCTTGACCTTTTCAAAAGGTACACATTTGTACCTAAATGGCCCATATTAATACCTTATGGGTACATACTAGTATCTAAAAAGTACAAAAGTGTTCCTCTTCCTTTTCAAGTACTAATATTTACTTTTGAGGTAGCAATATGGACCCTTTAGGTAAAAATGTGTACCTTTTGATAAGGTACCACCCCAGTGACAGCTCACATACCTTTATTTCTGAGAGTGTATAGATTACATCCAGATACTATTGTACCACTGAGTTTGAGTTTGCTCTTTTTTTTAATTACTTTCATAAGATACCTATAATGGATGTGTAAGATATATTTGTATACAACATGCACTATTCCTCACCTGTAATTTTCTAACTGTAAACGTGGTTTTGCACGGTGTGTATAATTAGATAACTAACAATGAAATAAAAAAATATTTATAACACTTTCTAAGAATCTGATGTACTTATTGAATGAATAACTTAGTTTATTAAGCTATGATTGACAAAAACATCCACTCACCGGCCACTTTATTAGGTACAATTGCTCGTTAGTGCAAATTTCTAATCAGCCAAGGTTGTTGGTGCCAGACGGGCTGGTCGGAGTATTTCAGAAACTTCTGATCTACTGGGATTTTCATGCACAACCATCCCTAGGGTTCACAGAGAATGGTCCAAAAGAGAGACAATATCCAGTGAGCGGCAGTTCTGTGGGCGCAAATGCCTTGTTGATGCCAGAGGTCAGAGGAGAATGGCCAGACTGGTTCCAGCTGATAGAAAGGCAACAGTAACTCAAATAACTACTCGTTACAACCGAGGTCTGCAGAAGAGCATCTCTGAACGCAGAACACGGCCAACCTTGAGGCAGATGGGCTACAGCAGCAGAAGACCACACCGGGTGCCGCTCCTGTCAGCTAAGAACAGGAAACTGAGGCTACAATTCACACAGGCTCAGCAAAATTGCACAATAGAAGACTGGAGAAACGTTGACTGGTCTGATGAGTCTCAATTTTTCACTGAACTCAAATGGCCTCCACAGTCACCAGAACTCAATCCAATAGAGCACCTTTGGGATGTGGTGGAACGGGAGATTCACATCATGGATGTGCAGCTGACAAATCAGTAACTGCGTGATGCTGTCATGCCAATATGGAGCAAAATTTCCAGTACCTTGTTGAGTCTCTGCCATGAAGAATTAAGGCAGTTCTGAAGGCAAAAGGAGGTCCAACCTGGTACTAGTAAAGTGGCCGGCGAGTGTATGCTGTCATGTTATAATTTGTAATTTACACCAGTGAATCTAAAGTATCTGTGCTTTGTCTATTTACACAAAAACTCAATCCTAAAATGTTGAATACTTTTAGAGTTTAGAGACCTTTGATTATTCTTATAAAAGCTGGAAAATATATTTCAATATATTTATTAATTTTTAAGACACCAAGCATCTCACGCTTAATTTAAACTATTACATCAGTTCATTTACCAGGACCTGTGATTGGTCACATTTTACAATAAATAAATAAGCTAAATTGGTCGTAGTGTATGTGTGTGTAAATTTCCCGTTGCTGGGTTGTGGCTGAAAGGGCATCCGCTGCATGAAACTATCATGCTGGAATAGTTGGTGGTTCATTCTGCTGTGGGGACCTCTATATAAATATGGTTTCTCCTGATTTTTCTCTCTATTACAATTTTATTGGATATTTTTGATAATTTAGGTGCGCTCAGTTTTTGGGACATTATTGCACGTTTTTTGTTTAGCTCTAGATATGGACACATGTAATATTGTATAAGGAATCCTATTACAAATATGCCTTTAAAGGATTTGTGAGGGTGTTCTTAAATGCTGAGGACTGACCATCATTACACTGCCATTGTGTGTGTTTTGTTCTGGTTCACGTTGAGTTTAAGTGTAGGGTTAAGGGCGGGGCTAAGGTCTCAGTATGGATGATGTCATCCTTTTAGCTCGGCAAGAAGACCACCAGGGGGAAATACTGAAACTGAAAGTACATTATTAGTCTGATCGCAGAAAAAGAGGCACAGAGTCAGACAAACTCAGACTGTGGGTGAGTAAAAACTTTCTCAAAACAGCAAATAACCTCATTTATATTAAATAATCAATTCATAATCAGCCGATCAATTCAGAATCTCCAGCGCGTGTGCTTGTTTGTCGCATTTGACTTAGCCTTTTAACCTTCAAAATACTTATGAGTATAGAAAACCGATCGTGTAATAATGCTCTATGATCGAAATTACTGTGTTTATTACATAATTATATTTTCTTGCTATTATCCACTGACAAAACAAAGCAAACCTGTTTTTCATGCCGTTAAACTTGTGTCGCAGTCATCCTGTGCTATAATTAATGCACGCTTGCGTTTAATGAATGAATGTTTCTCATTGTGTGTCTCATTTCAGTGCTTTACTGTAGTCTAATCCGTTTTTACTTTTATTTCATTTGGAATTAAAGCTTTTTCTCATGTTTAAAGTACTTATTCTGTGCGTTATCGGAAATCTAAAGATGCGCATCAGTGCTGTTTTAGTGCCGCAAAATATTCAGTCATCATTTAATTGCGTCACATATCACACATGGTCCATATATCATATTTATGTTCACAACAGAATCTTTCCCCTAAATCTTTCCCAAGTAAACTGAAGTTAAACTGCAGTACAATCTTTAAAAAACTGCTGTGATTTTTTGTAAGGGTTGTGTTGGAGTTGAGTGAATTTAATCCATATGCTGATAAATGTTAAAATCGTCCTCTTTAAAGTGTTTATTCACTGTTGATCTTGGTTACACTTTATTTTAAGGTGTCCCTGTTTGGTGTAGCTATTCATTAACTACTGAGAAATATTAATAATTGCATGCACTTGCTGTATGCAGGGTTCACAGGCATGAAAACCTGGAAAAGTCATGGAATTTTGACATGCCATTTTCCAGGCCTGGAAAAGTTTTGGAAAAATTAAAAAACCCACAATGTTTTGGAAAAGTCATGGAAATTAGTTGAACAAATGTCTGTATACTTAAATATAGGTTAATTGTCTTTGTGTCCATGGGCAAACACATGATCTCACATTATTAGTGCTGTGTGAACATTATCTAAATTAATTTTACATAGATATAAAGATTTGTTTAAACTAAATAGATTGTTGCATGTTTTATGATAGACTGTAATAACTTTGAACTTGCATTGTTTTTTTTTTATTAATTACCATGTATACATAGACATTACATGAAACATTAGGTCGTGAAAATTTCCTTGAAAGTCCTGGAAAAGTCATGGAATTTTAGTAGTAAAAATGCGTATGGACCTTGTGTATGGAAAGGGTTAGAATGTGGGTTAAGTTTACAGTTAGTTTATACATAATTCATTGTAATTACTACAGTAAGTACATGGAAATGACACCTTAAAATAAAGCGTGATCATACTCTCTAGTACTTAATGCTTAAGTCTCACCTTTGTCCCAATCTTCTGTCTTTTATTTCAGTTGAGAACTGAAAGCCATGAGTGTGATAAATGCAGTGCAGATCTTCATGCTGCTGTGGGGTTTCACCACAGTCTGTCAAGCTGAGCCTGGTAAGAGAATAAACTTTAGAAACTGTTTGTGGGAAATGTGGAGGAAGGAATGTTTAGGCCTGACCAAGTTTTATCTCTGACAACAAGTTTCTTTGTTTTGAATTACCATCCTGGGAAAACCCACTTGTGTCAGAGAGAAATATTTTATTTGTGGGTTTTAGTCAAGACTGTGTACATTGAGTTTTCTCTACTAATTAAATCCGATGAAAATTGACTAAATGACTAAAAAGTAGCACTAATAGCTAAAAATGTGGGAGAGTGTTGCTATTATGTGATTGTATTGTATTGCAATATGGAGCAAATAAGTGTTGATGTTAAATCAAAAGTAATTCACAGAATACTTAAAAATGAAATGGTTTAATGACAGTAATTCTCTGTAGTTACAGCTGAATTAGGCCCTGTTTACACTAATACACTTTCGTTTTAAAACGCATGAGTTTTGCTATGGTTACGGCATCCGTCCACACAACCCCAGAGTTTTCGAGCGCCGAAAACAGAGCATTTTGGAAACGCTGAAGAGGCCGTTATCATTTTAAAACACTGCTGCACTGTGTCAGTGTGGATGAGGGCAAAACAGAGATATCTGGAAACGGAGGCGTGGCGGCAGACATTCGATTTTGACATCTGATTGGAGCAAGTCCCTCAATATTAAGTAGCCTACACACAGTTCAGTCTCGCATCTTTTTCTTCTAAGATCAGACTTCGCAAGTTTGATATAGAAAACAAACTCCCGAGGACACGTCAGCTAAATCTTCAAAGGGAACAGTGTAGGCTACTTCATAGCGTCATTCGCATCATCCTACGCTGTTTCAATATCTTAACAATGAAATAAAAACATATAAGACACTGTCTATTTTTATTTAGATATTAACAACTTAACAGACACTAAAAATGATGAGGCATTGTGTGTCACGTTCACCAGCGATCCACTCCTGACAGATCGCTGGTGAACTACAAATGTCATGCTTAGGAACTACAAATCCTATCAGGCCATGTCACACACACACACCAGTTGTTCATGAGGCTGATGAGACACACACAGCTGAGACTTGTGATCACTGATCATTCAGACTATTTATACACCACACATACACCAGTTTACCATGGAGTTATTGATGTTGACGTATGTTTGTATCTCTCTGTTTTGCCTGTTTTTTGACCTTAGCCTTGTTTATTGTTTGATCCTGTTTGCCTCCTTTTTTGACTTTATGCCAGTTTTTGACTACATTTTTGATTGCTCTTTTTGTACCAGCTACTTGTGTTTGTCCCTGTTTTGCTTAAATATAATCTTATTTCACCTGCACTTGGATCCTCCTCTTCGTTGTTCCTTGCTTTGATCTCATCACGTGACATTGTGTAGCTGCACATACGTGGCTGTCATCTTCACTGTATGTTTATAACGAAACAGAGCCTAAAACATAACTGCCATTTTCATTTTCATTGAAAATACGAAACATACCCTCTCTTTTGCTGAATATCAGCTATAATAATCAATAACGGTCATTATAAAAGTATATCGAACAATACAATATCGGAAATAAAGGCAATCAATGAGTCAAATGTGCAGAATCAGTGTACGTGCAAATTAATTTAATCTTTGTGCTCAGCCAAAACAAGTAATAGACTCAAAAGACCAAAGTCAGGGAGTATGTCGTTAGATATAGACACCAAGACGAGTTAAATATAGAAAAATATATAATAAATATCGATAAATATAGTGAGATTAGATCCAGTGGCAGATCCTTGATGAACTGTCCGACTTGCACAGCTCTCACCCGGGGTTCTGTTCTCAAAGCACCGCTGACTGCCTGGATGCAGCGTATGCCAGTGTGTGTGCGCACAAATGGGCAGGCCTTAAGTTTCATATCCACGTCACGCCGAAACGGCTAAAGACTCGTTATGAACATGATTCATTTGAAGCACGATGAGTCGACTCTTTTATAGATGAATCAATAGTTTTCAACACTGCAATTTCAGATTTAAGCCTTTCATATTTCACTTCACTTAGAGCTGTATTACACAATGCATGCAAGCTCATCTTTTTAAAAAACCCTCTTTAAATATAATAATGAAAATGTTGTATATGCTAAATATTTGATCATTTATTTCAAATTCTTCACAACCCTCAAACCATGGGTCAAAGGGATTGTTTATGAATATGTTTTTTTTTATGATCCAGTATGTTAGTGTGTATTTATTATTTGATTGAATTAAAATGACCTTGATGAAATCATATTTTAATCAGTCTTCTGTTGCTGTTTATTTTTTTGTTTTTGTGTTGTTTTTTTCAGATAGTTGCAGTGTGAGCTGTGATGATGTGACTGGAACTGTGGGAAATGAAGTGATTTTCACCTGCAGAGTCTCTGAACAGATGACTAAATGCTGTGTTACACTGTATAAGTTTCAGTATCCTGAGAACTCTAATGACTTAGAAATCTGCAGAGAAGAGTTTTCTGACGGCACCTGTAAAAAGAGGAGCATCTTCACATGCAGATACACTCCAGATACAGCAATGAAGGAAACGTTCAGATCCTTTGTGCAAACTAATAGTTCAGCAAAAACAGCAGAATTCACAGTGGATATATCAGGTACTGCATATAATATGTGTTTATAATTCAGTAAATGTTTTAAATCTAATATTATTTTTAACATTTGTCAACTGAGCCTATTAAAACTGACGCTTCTGGCAGTACAGGTAATACATTTAATTCTAATATTACTTAATACTTGTAGCAGTACTAATACTTGATTATTGAATATTAATTCAATGTATTGTTATGTATAGAAATAAGCAGCAAAAAATGAAAAAAAAAAACTTTGGATACATTTCTGAATTAATAAATATATATTGTTTATAAGTAATTATCTTTAGTCCGCAATGGGCTAAAGTTAGCTTTATGATTTAAATAATTACTCTATAACCCAAAGAAATAAAACAGAAAAGTATTAATGTAATGGAGAAACATATAAATACTCAAATTAATGAGCTGTATATGTCAGGGTTCTGCCACTCCAGTGTTGTTAATTCTTGTTTTGGTGGCGGAGTCCAGACACTAGCTTTGTCTTGTCCTGTTTGTGGTGCTCGACTTGAGTTTTCTCGGGTTGAGCACTTATCTTCTGTCATTGTGTTTCTGTATGGGTGCCGTCATTGGCGCGATCAGCCCATGCACGCTCCCACTTGATGCAGGCACGCGAGGTCTGGGCGTGCTTGGGACGCACGCCCTTGTACTCGTACTCGTGTTTGTTCTGTCGGCATCACGCTGTTTCATTCTCAGCGTCTAAGTCTAGTTGGTTTCAGTTTTGGATGGTGCTGAGATGAAACATGCGCGGTGCGTATGTGTGAGCGCACGGTAAGGTGTTCATTTTAACGTGTGCTCATGTCTGGCGTTTGTTTTTGTTGTCTATGCATGTGGCCCTGTGTTTACATTTACATTTACGTGTTCTAGTCCTGTTTCATGTGAGCACATGGCTTGTGGTGTTTTCTTGTGTCATGTGCTCTCCCGTCTATTGTCTAGTCCCACCCTCCTTGTTAACTCATTATTAGTTTATTATGTTCACCTGTTTGTTTGTTTGTTAATTATTTCTGCTCATATTCTCCTCATGTCTGCTGTGCCAGTTTGTCGTCGATTATCTTCCTGTCATGTTGTGTCCAGCCCTGCTTTTTCCTGCCAGCCCAGTCAAGTTTGTATTTCCCTTTATTAATGTTTTCCCCCTCAGGGTAGTTTGTTTTGCCCTTTTTGTTTTTTTTTTATTTCTATTATAAATCATCTTATGTTGCATCTGAGTCCTCGTTTCCTCGTCCTTCCTAAACCTTCACAGTATAAGAAAGAAGAAAGCCTTTACAAAGATTTTAGAGATGTTTAGATTTGTGTGTGTTTGTCAAGAAATCAGATTCTCCACACATAGGCTGACTGTGTGCAGCGGGCTACTAATATTATTTTTATTATCTTTCAACAGAGCCTGTTAAATCAACAACCACTAAAGCTGAAATTCCTGCCTTTGACAGTAATACATTTTATTCTACTACTTGATACTTGTAGTTGTACAAATACTTCATTATTATACTTTGATTAATTGTTATGCTTCATTACTTTGTTATACTTTGTTACTTATACTTCAATTTATTGTTATTCATAGAAGTAAATTCAAATAAAACAACAGTAAAATAGGTGCTCTTTAAATAATAATGATTACTCTGGTTAATCTGCATCTTTACAGATTCTCAGTTACTACAAGGAGGGACTCCTGAACATGTTTCTGCCATCTCTGCGGGTGTGGGCTGCTTCATTATCTTCATCATCATCCTCATATTGACCATCATTATCATTTACAAAAGGCATCGTGATGGAATTCAGAAAAGGATGTTGCAGGCCGTCAGACAAAATGATGACGATGACAATGAAACAGAAAATGTGTAATTTCATTATGAAAGCGATGAATGTTCTTGAAGTGCTCCTGAAAGATCAGCTTTATCTGAGCGCCTGTAAATACACGAGTCTCTGTTAGACCTCAAACTACTGAAACTGCTGAACAATCACTGTCTGCTTAAGGGTTTTTTAATGGTTTGAATGGGGTCATAGTTGTTTCTGTGAAATAATATATTAATGATCTTTTCGATCAGCATATAAACAGCTTTGGGAATATTTATAGGAAGTTTAGCAAAATCTAAACTGAGTTTGATTGTGCTCTTTTCATTATTACCTTTATGAAATGTCTCCAATGGATGTTTAATATACAGTTGAAGTTAGAAGTAACTTCCCCCCCCCCCCCCCCATGTATTTAAAATCCCCCAGTATGTATATAACAGGTTTATTTTTACACATTTCTGAACATAATAGCTTTAATAACTCGTTTGTAATCTTACCTAAGACGTAACTGGGTGAATTAAAAGTTTGGGTCATTAGGCAAGTCATTGTATAACAGTGGTTTGTTCTGTAGAACAGTGGTTCTCAAACTGTGGTAACTGTGATCAGTAAATTGATTTTAATAGGTTAAACCTTTAATTTAATTGGCAGAAAATAACAAATATTGCTAATTAGAAGATTTAATCTGCCTAGGTTTTGAACTGTGCAGTGCTGTAGCTGCTTAAATAGGCCTACTATGCTACTGTACTTCAATACCGGTTATTATGGTGGTACTTTGAGGGACAATGTTTTTCTGAGGTGGTACTTGGTGAAAAAAGCTTGAGAACCACTGCTGTAGACAATCCAAAACAAATATTGCTTAAAGGGGCTCATAATATTTAAGCCAGGGGTGTCCAAACTTGGTCCTGCTGGGCTGGTGTCTTGTTGAGTTTAGCTCCAACTTGCATCAACACACCTGCCCGGAGGTTTCTAGTATATCTAGTAAGAGCTTGATTAGTTAGTTCAGGTGTGTTTGATTAAAGTCGGAGCTAGGCATGGGCCGGTATAAGACTCTGACGGTATGTTAACCTTGGATAAAAATATCACGGTTTCACGGTATGACGGTATTGTGTTTACTGCTCTAAAATATATTATCGTTTGTTTCAAAAACACAGTTTTCTTTACAATTTACACCTAAAAAAACTAAAAATTGTAAATAAAAAATCGTACACATACCTTAGGAACAGTATAGCAGAAAATATGGGCAGAAAATATTTTCCTCACAGCGGTATACCTTGAAAACGGTTATCGTCCCATGCCTAGTTGGAGCTAAACTCTCCAGGACCGAGTTTGGACACCCCTGATTAAAGCTAATAATATACTTAAAATTTTTTAAAAATTTTATAAAAACTGCTTTCATTTGATCCGAAATAAATCAAATCAGACTCTCTTCAGAAGAAAAATATAATAGGAAATTACTGTGAAAAATGTCTTGCTCTGTCAAACAACATTTGGGAAATATTTGAAGAAGGGCTAATAATTTTGACTTCAACTGTTTATCATATATATATATATATTAACATAATATTCTGTCACTGCAATTTTTTACTGGTGTGAAGTGTTTTGTACAGTGTGTGTTATTTAAAATAACAATGAAATGAATAAAGATCTGTCACACTTTCTAAAGATCAGTTTGTTTGTTTTTTGTTGTTGTTGTTTTTTTTTTGTTGTTGTTGTTGGCGATTCAGCTTCTGTTTACTGGTTTCACTGGTATAAATTACCCACGTTGTGTGCTGTATGATATATGTTTTTATATTCATAACTTTTTAAACTGAGTAAGTCATGTTCATTGTTAAATGTTTAATTTTAAAATACATCTTTTATGCAAGTACTAATAAACAATTACAGTTTACTGTAATTTAAAGTAAAATGTCTGATAAGGTTAATTTGATTCAGCCTTAAATTTCCAAGGTAAACGTGTAATGAAATGCTCCTCCTGCAAAGATGAAACTTTATTGAAAGGGAGTGGTTTTGATTGTTAGTTTGATGACCACAGTATGGTGGTAAATCAAAAGCTAAAACCCATGTATAAGCTCATATCTACAGTCTTTTTATCTACTAACAAGCATTGTGCAATACTGAAGCCACGTTTCCAAAACTGTTCATTTCCAGCACGACTTGATCAAACAGTTGAGTTCACCTCAAAGACTCACTCAGAGCAACACTACAGCTCATATCCGCCTCAAGATAAACTTATTTCACCAAACCACTGGCAACAATTCAGCAATGTCTACATTTGCACATCATTTTGAAGTGGATTACAATACGATACAAAGCTTGTCTCTGTTTAGGAAATTTTCAAAAATAAATAAATAAATAATATTTTCACGTGTCCTGAAACACTATTTGCAAATTTTTTATCTTATCTTATTAGATAAACTCATCCACCACTTTATTAGATACTGCTTACTAGTGTACTTTTGCCTTCAGAACTACATTAATCCTTTGTGGCATAGATTCAACAAGACACTGGAAATATTCCTCAGAGATTTTGCTCCATAATAACATGACAGCATCACGCAGTTGCTGCGGATTTGTCGGCTGCACATCCATGATGTGAATCTTCCCTTCCACCACATCCCAAATCCCACATCTGGTGACTGTGGAGGTCATTTGAGTACAGTGAACCCATTGTCATGTTCAAGAATTTAGTCTGAGATGATATGTGCTTCATTTCCCTTTATGGCGTATTATCCTGCTGGAAGTAGCCATCAGGATAGACTACTTTTTTTATTGTAGAATATAATAATGTGTGTTTTCATTGGTGATGCTTTAGTGCTGTTCTTTGAACCGTAAATAAATAAACCACAACATAATTCTGTCATCATCATTTCAATGCTTTTGTGTAATTAATTCAAAGCA
>CAIGQQ010001915.1:2126079-2138995 GCA_903798035.1 Danio albolineatus | reverse complement strand
CCCCTAGTTCCCGGGCTCTTCCCAGGCCATTCCTCTTACAGTGTTATGAGGAATGGCCTGGGAAGAAATTTTCATCCACTTTTTCAGTGCCAGGTCGCGGGGGCAGCTGTCTTAAGAGAGAACCCCAGACTTCCCTCCCACAAGACCAGGGGTGTCCAGACTCAGTCCTGGAGGGCCGGTGTCCTGCATATATTAGTTCCAACCCCAATTAAACACACCTGAACCAGCTAATCAAGCTCTTACTAAGTAAACAAGAAAGGGAGGACACCCCTGCCCCTAGACACTTCCTCCAGCTCCTCTGGGAAGATCCCAGCGTAGTCCCTCCAGCGAGTCCTGGGTCTTCCCCGAGGCTTCCTGTCGGTGGCACATGCCTAGAACACGTTCCTAGGTAGGCGTCCAGGAGGCATCCAAAACAGATGCCTGAGCCACCTCAGCTGACGTCTCTTGATGTGGAGGAGCAGAGGATTGCGCGAATGAGGTGGTGCGAATGACTCGATTTGCGCAAATGAGGTGGCTTTGACGTGGTTTCTGTGAGTTGAGCATTTGTGCATTTGACACACTTAACGCATAAATCGTGCAATTTGCTCTAGTTGGAAAACGGACATTTGTGCCACATTAACCAATTATGAGCTTGCTTTAGTATGGGCGTGATTATGATGTAGCACCTGTTGTTGGTGTGCCGAGGGGAAATCCTCTTGCCGACACGGGAGAACAGCTCATCAAACTGGACTTGGCTCAGTCGGAAGCACCGTTAAAAGCTTCCACCATCAATGTATAGTTTCTGGAGGAGTTGATGAACTCACAGAGCTGATGCACCTCTGAAAGGATCTAGTGGGCTCAAGACAGGCGCTGAATGAATCAAAACTATTTTTGATGTCAATCAATGGTTATATCGACAGAATTTAACAAATAATTCTAGCATATATTGTTTTATGTATGTCTTTGCTCACACAGTTAATGGGATCAATGCAATTTGTGTTTAAAGTGAAACGATTCTGAAGTTGCACATTTAATACCAGCTAATGTCGATAGATCACACTTGTGAGTTACTAACCACAGTAACAAATATATTTCTGTCTGAAACATTCCCTTTTAAAATTAGGTGTCTATAAAAAAAATGCAAATTTGTCCTGCTCTAAACCAGTGTTTCTTCTGGAGGAGTTGATGAACACACAGAGCTGATGCACCTCTGAAAGAATCTAGTGGGCTCGAGACAGAGGCGCTGAATGAATCGACACTATTTTTCAGCCTTCTTAAAGCATATAAAGCACAGCTACTCCCTCAATAAAACCCATGATAAACATTTAGCAATGAAAACTGAGTAAACGCAATGTTCATGCATCTATTTACGTGCAAATAGCAGTATTTTGAATAAAGCTGACAATTTTACAATACACATTGATAATAGTACAATTCTTCCCTCTGTACAGGTAAAGAGTTTGGGTGTCATCTTGGATAGCACACATTCATTCGAAGGTCACATCAATAATATTACACGTACTGCATACTTCCATCTGCGAAATATCACTCGTCTCCGCCCTTCTCTCACAACAAATAACACAGCAGTTCTCATCCATGCATTAGTTACTTCACGTCTTGACTTCTGTAATGCACTCCTCTCTGGGTTTCCTTCTAAACTTCTCCATAAACTTCAGCTAGTTCAGAACCATGCAGCTCGTGTCATCACTAGGACTTCATCTCATGAGCACGTCACACCACTTCTCAATCAGCTTCACTGGCTTCCGCTAAAGTTTCGTATTGATTTTAAAATACTGCTTTTAACTTTCCAGGCAATTCATAATCTTGCTCCTCACTATCTCACCGAACTTCTCCATATCTATACCCCTTCTCGCACTCTTCGATCAGCCAACTCTTTCTCTCTGGTGCCACCTCGCACTCGATTTAGCACAATGGGAGACAGATCCTTTAGCTCAATGGCTCCTCGGCTATGGAACTCTCTTCCTTTGGACCTAAGGAGCAGTGATAGTTTTCACACTTTTAAATCTCGCCTAAAGACCCATCTTTTTAAGCAGGCTTTCTTTTAATATATGTATGTGTATGTATGAATGTATGTATGTATGTATATACACTTAAAATGCTTGTTCGGCAATGTTTTATTAATTGTTTTAATTTGTTTCTGTTTTGGCTGTCGATGCTTGTTGTAAGGCGACCTTGGGTGTCTAGAAAGGCGCAAACTACAAATAAAATGAATTATTATTATTTGTGTGGTATTTTGAGCTGAAACTTCACATACACACACTCTAGGGACATCAGATACTTGTTTTACATCTTGTAAAATAGGGTATAATAGTTCCCCTTTAAGACAAGAATTGTCGTAAGGCAGTATTTGGGTGACGTGCACTGATTTGAGTTAAAAAGCCATTGGGTAAATGAAAGTGTTTTTGTGTAACACTTGGGTGGTTTACAGTATAGGAGGTGGGGGATCAAATCAAACTGATCACGTTGAGATACACTTGATGTTTGTCAACACAGCACGGATGTTGGTTCATAGTCTTATTTATCTTGTTATGTTTATCTGTACATAAAAAAAAGTAAAAATCTGTAATCTTGCATTCGTCTGAAGTCCTTGATTTGGATCTTGAGCATCACAGGCATCCTGACGTTATACTTTCTAACCCAAATACACTTTAGCTTTTTTTATATCATGTCATTTCATCACCGTTTGCCCTGGTTAGGTCTAGACAGCTTGACCGATGTAAATCAATGTTGCGGTACTTTCCTAATAACAAGTCATTCCTTTTCATGAGTCAGACTAATAATCCCTCTACAGGTTATTTAGTGCTATAACGCCTCCTTAAGCTTGCACCGTAGATAGTAATAATAGTAGATCAGGTATAAATGACTTCGTTTACTTTTGTCCCGCTGCTATTAGCCATACCTTACTGTTTACTTCCACATATGTTTCCATTGAAATGTTTTATTTTAAAAATATGCATATAGACAATAATATACAATATAAATGTTTGCATTTTGTGTTGTTGGGTTGCTTTTGAAACCTTTGATGGAACTGAAATTATGAATGAAACTCATTTGATGTTTTTTACAAAGTTTAAAAGACAAAATACACTAACCGGCCACTTTATTAGGTACATCTGTCCAACTAATGCAAATTTCTTATCAGCCAATCCCATGGCTGCAACTCAATGCATTAAGGCATGTAGAGATAGTCAAGACAATCTGCTGCAGTTCAAACCGAGCATCAGAATTGGGAAAAAAGGAGATTTAAGTGACTTTGAACACGGAATGGTTGTTGGTGCTAGACGAGCTGATCTGAGTATTTCAGAAACTGCTGTTCTACTGGGATTATCACGCGTAACCATCTCTAGGGTTTACAGAGAATGGTCTGAAAAAGAGGAAATATCCAGTAAGTGGCAGTTCTTTTGGAACAAATACCTTGTTGATGCCAGAGGTCAGAGGAGAATGGCCATGAACACGTCCAACCTTGAGGCGGATGGGCTACAGCAGCAGAAGACCACACCGGGTGCCACTCTTGTCAGCTAAGAACAGAAAACTGAGGCTACAATTCACACAGGCTCAGCAACACTGGACAATAGAGAATTGGAGAAAGGTTGCCTAGTCAGATGAGTCTCCATTTCTGCTGCCACATTCGGATGGTCGGGTCAGAATTTGGCATCAACAACATGAAAGCATGGATCCATGCTGCCTTGTATCAACAGTTCAGGCTGGTGGTGTAATGGTGTGGGGGAAATTTTCTTGGCACACTTTTGGCCCATTAGTACCAATTCAGCAATGTGTCAACGTCACAGCCTACCTGAGTATTGTTGCTGACCATGTCCATCCCTTTATGACCACAGTGTCTCCATCTTCTGATGGCTACTTCCAGCAGGATAACACACCATGACATAAAGTAGGGAGATTCACATCATAGATGTGCAGCCGTCAGATCTGCAGCAACTGTGTGATGCTATTATGTCAATATGGAGCAAAATCTCAGAGGAATATTTCCAGCACCTTGTTGAATTTATGCCACAAAGGATTAAGGTAGTTCTGAAGGCAGAAGGGGGTCCAACCCGGTACTAGTAAGGTGTACCTAATAAAATGTCCGGTGAGTGTATGCTTACAGTCAATATATTAACAAAAACATAATTAGGGATCGACAGAATTAATATCGATAGAATTTAGCCAATAATTCTAGCATTTATTGTTTTATTTATATCTCTACTCACACGGTCAATAGTAACAATGCAATTTGTGTTAAAGTTGCACATTTAATACCAGCTAATATCGATAGAGTTAGTAACCACAGCAAAAATATATATTTCTGTCTGAAACAATCTCTTTTAAAATTAGGTTTCTATAAAAAAAAATGCTATTTTAGTCCTACTCTAAGGCCCTGTTTAGGCCCCGTACACTAATGCGTTTTCGTTTTAAAACACATAAGTTTTGCTCTGGTTACGCCAGATCGGAGTTTTCGAGCCGTTTGGAGAGGCTGTTTTCGTTCTAAAACGCTGCTGCTGCGTCTCAGTGTAGATGGGGGAAAACGGAGACGTTTGAAAACGGAGGCGTGGCTGCTGAGATTCACTACATTATTGGGGCTTTTGGGTCATTGCGTATCCTTCCCTTATTCGTCAAGCACACATGACTCTTAACGCCACCGGAAGACAGCAGACCAGCCTTCTCTGTAAACACTGTATTTTCGCTAGCCATAGATGTTTTATATTCATTTGTTACTTTAAGTAACAACTCGACATCGTCGTCTGTCCTCAAAAAGACCTCTCTTGCTTTCTTTGCCATCGCGTTCATCGTTCAACCAGCGTTTGTTGACTAACAATAACCAAATGCCGAGCGAGACACGTGCTTCCTGTTTATACTTGAACGCACATGCCCAGAGTGCGCGAATCGTCAAGTGATATACGTTTCTGGTGGAGTAGTGTGGGCGGAGATCTGTTGAGAGATGCTTGGGTGAAACGCTAGTGTGGACGCAGATCGTTTTCATGCTAAAACGCCGTTTTAAAACTAAAGCTAAAACGCACTAGTGTAAACCATGTTCCTTGAAGACCACCAACACTGCATGTTTTGGATGTCTCCTTGATCTGTCACACCTATTAATGGGCTTTCAGTCTGTGCTAATGAGCTGATGATCTCAATTGGGTGTGTTTGGTTAAGGAGACACGAAAAATTAGCATGGTTGAGAAACACTGCTGTAAATAACATGTATGTGTAAATTAATATATTCATTTTTTATTTCTCCTTTTTATTTTGATAGAATGTCATTAACACTTTCACCCAGACGGCCCAGCATGAAAGATGCAGTTTTCATGGTAACGTGAATGTGGGGAAAGATGTGACCATTGAGGAGTTGAGACAAGCATATCATGCTGTAGTACTGGTAAGGATAAGTCTTACAACATACTGCTGGACACTGTTAAAAAAAAATTGCTGACTTAAGTTTAGTATCTGAGTCGATTTACTTTTACATCAAACTAAACTACTATGCAATTACTTACATCAAACTAAACTAAACAAAATTAAAAATGAAACTTTGTAATTTGTGTAACTTCAGTTTAGTTTTTTTATTTGTTTTTGGAAACAAGTTAAAGTAAAATAAAATATTTTTTTATCATTAAAACATTTATTTTAGTTTTTAAAAGATTTTACATTCTTTTTTAAAGTTAATTTTAGTTTCAGTATGTAAGTTTAGATTAGTTTTAGTAGTTTTATTGTGCATAAATTAAAAAAAATCTAATTGTAATGTAAATGTTGAAAATGCAAGTTTTAGTTGTTGTTTTCCAAGTAGCCTAGCAAAAATATTTTACTTTTATTTATTTATTTATTTATTTATTTATTTATTTATTTATTTATTTATTTATGTTTAATTCATATTTAATCATATTTAATTATAAAAACTTTGTTAATACTATAGCAATTGTGAATCCTCTGTGCAACATGAGATTCTCATTTAATTTTCAGGCATTTTGAGAGTTGACAATTAGCTACAAGCTATGCAAAATAAAGATGCTTGTGAAAGAAACTAGTGGGCACTGTAAATTTACTTAATATTTATTAGTAGTAATTATTTATTATTATTATGTTTTGTTTGTTTTATTTTTAATATGTTAATGAGTTTAATTGTTATTTGGTTTCATATGAAATATTGAAATTTTGTGTTATTTTATAAGTTATAGATCTCAATGTCTGGGTCTAGGAGTGATTGTATATATATAATAAATCAACACAAGATAATAGAGCAAATATTGAAGAAAAGCTGAAGCAAAATCAGTCATTTTAGGCCACAAAAAAAAAAAAGTCCTGTGAAATCCTGGAGTGACTGGAATATGAATCGCAAGTGCCCACAATTGATAGTTTTTGGTTTGTTCTGTTGATTATGTGATCCAAATATTAGTAGCTTGAAACTACTTTTTTTTAAAATTAGTTTCAGTTTCAGTATGTTAGTTTAGATTAGTTTTAGTAGTTTTATTGTGCATCAATAAAAAAAATCCAATTATTTAGTATGTAAATGTTGAAAATGCAAGTTTAAGTTGTTGTTTTCCGAGTAGCCTAGCAAAAATGTTTTACTTTTATTTATTTATTTAAATTGAATTAATATTTAATTATATTTAGTTATAATAACTTTGTTAATACCATAGCAATTGTGAATCCTCTGTGCAAAATCAGCACTCAGTCAGGAAGTAAAAATTGATCATTGGCGTATTTGTGTGGCTAAAATCACAACATGAGATTCTCATTTAATTTAGTTGAATCCAGATGTTTGAATAGTTGATCTCTTGCAACTTGTTGCAACACGGATGTTTAGCTGCTTTTTGTTTTATTGCATTCAAGTTTGACTTTTAATCAATTCATACAATCCCTTACAATAACCCACATAAAAATACTAAAGTAATCATTTGTAGTAACTACTATAGTAGTTTTGAACCTTAACTCTTTGACTGCCCCTCTACCAAACGGTTGACCATGTTTTTACTTTGTTAAATAATGACTGTTAAAGTCCTTTAAAGAATGGCTGTTTGAAATAATGGCTTACACACACAGCATTGTTGGTTTACAAAGAAAATCAAACAAACATAATCTTGTTGCACTACTACACTTGATTTTGGTTTTATTGTAAAAAAAAAAACAAGAAAGCATGTTCAATATTTTATGGCAGACTTCAAAAAATAAAGATGATTTAGTGTTCAAAAATGTTTTATTTTGAATATTTTTATAGATTTTTCACAGTATCTGTATTAAGTCCGCTACTTTTACCGTAAACTGACACATCTACCATTTGGTAGAGGCTGAAATTTTAGAAATTATGGGATTTGTTGAAAAAAAAAAATGCATTGAACGTGTCAACTATCAATATTAGGAGTTAAGAAATGCAATCCAAACATTTTATTTTCTTGGAGTGGTAGTTAAAGGGTTAATATAGTAGTTTAAAGTGTATTATACTGTATGCATTACATTTTTTATGTCTTTAACTAATTTTACAGCATACTGTATTTTAACTGAAAACTGTAATAAATACTACAGTATATTTTAGTATACTACAGTAAACTGTGGTGTATTGTAGTATAATATACCCTAGTTGTAGAAGACTACAGTATTGAGTCATTTTTTATATTACTATAGTTGTTGTGCTATCGTAGCAACTGCAGAAACACCACAACAGATTAATCCAAGAATTTAATTCAAAAGCAAATACAGTATTTACTAAAAATTACTGTAGTATTTTTTTCATTAGGGCAAATGTGACTTTTTGTCACCTATGCAAATTGATTGATCATGAATCAATGATTTTCATGAAGTAGTATATCACATTTAAAATTCCACATGTGTAATTCACAAAAGAACAATGATAAAAACATTGTATCTGCATTGCTTTAAATTGTGGATGTTTTGTATTAAAATGATTGCATGCAATTTAAAAAAATCCATCCGTTCAAAATCATTTAATAGCACTGCATTCAATAAATAAACTCATTTACTACTCATTGCTCACTGTTCATCTTTCAAACTTCCTCACACTTTTGTTTATCCAGAGTTACGGAGCTGAAGGAAACCGCTCAATGGGAATTCCAGGAGAAGATCTGAGCAATGTGTTTTCAGCTAAAGATTTTGTTGGATGGTACAACGGGGTTCCCAGCAATACGGAGGTTCTGGTTGTTTTAATATCACACCACATGCTTCTGCATTTGAAGCTAAAATCCCAATAACTCCATGTTTTCTTCTCATCTGCAGCTGTGTCCTGATCTCAGCTGTGAGACGGCTGTGGTTCTTGGACAGGGAAATGTGGCTCTGGATGTAGCCCGAATAATCCTCTCGCCTGTGGACATGCTGAAGGTCTGTGTTTGCTTTCATTGGCATCAGAAATACCCATGTTGTTCACCTTGTTTTTAACAAATGTAAATGTAATCTTATGGAACTTGAATGTGATTAGATGTAAACACAGCCGGATTGTAGCTCTGATAGGGACATGATTTCTGATTCTGATTCTGATTCTGATTTCTGATGATGGGTTAAAAAAAGCCAAAAAAACAATGCGGATACTGATGCTGCCTTCAGGCTTGATTGAAACCCACCAGAGAGTGTGTTGAAGCAGGGTTGGAACTAAACTGTGCAGGGCTGCGGCCCTCCAGGAATTGAGTTTGACATCCGTGGTCTAGAGCAGTGGTTCTCCAACTTTTTTCACCAAGTACCACCTCAGAAAAAAATAGTCTCTTCAAGTACCACCATAATGATCGGTTTTGAAATACAGTCGGCCTAATTAAGCAGTTACAGCACTGCACAGTTCTTAACACTGTACTGTGCTTACAGGTAAAAATAAATAATGTCAACATTTAAACTAAAATGTGCTTTTAAAATTTTATTAAAAATGGCACTGTTCTTAGGAAAACTGCTGTACTTAAATGTAAATTAGTATTATAAAGTAGTTCCTTGGACCTCATAAATATAGGCCATATGTCATTGTATTGATGTATTTTGAAATATGACACATTTATATACAGCTTATTTGTTTATCTTTGAAATTTAAACATTAACTTGTATTTTAAATATGTGAATTGGATTTACAAGTTAGAAATTAGATCTGCTTACCGTGCAATAGAGTAGGCTTTGTGTGTCGAAAAAGCAAGTGATTAAACTATACATGTCAACACTGGAATATAAAAATACAGGATATGTCCCCAACAACTGCTACAATTAGGAGAAAATTAGCTTCAGACAGAATACATAACAAACAATAAAAAATGTAAATTTAAAATAAAAGGTTCAGCCTATTTAAATCAATTTACTGATCATATCGGTGTTATCGTACGTGTTAAAGGATTAAAAGTGTGTTCCTATTTTTACCTTAATTTTTCAGCAATTCCTTCACGTACCACTAGAAGGAAGCCTGCGTACCACTAGTGGTACACGTACCACAGTTTGAGAACCACTGGTCTAGACGCTTTCTATCATGTCTTCATGACACTGATTTCCCCAATGAAAAGACCATGTGGAAGCAAACAAAGCCATGATTTTACACACATCAATAAATACTACCTGACAAAAGTCTTGTTGTCGATCCCAGTTGTAAGAGCAATAAATAATAACTTGACTTCTAGTTGATCATTTGGGAAAGTAGCAGAAGGTACATTTTTGAATCAATTGTTGAACTGGATAGAAAATAAACTGCAGAAGACCTACTGGAACCAGCATGAACCAAAGATTCTCACAGAAATCAGTCAAGTTTGGTGAAGGAAAACTCATGGTTTGGGGTTACATTCAGTATGGGGGCGTGTGAGAGATCTGCAGAGTGTCTGCAACATCAACAGCCTGAGGTATCAAGACATTTGTGCTGCCCATTACATTACAAACCACAGGAGAGAGCAGATTCTCCAGCAGGAGAGCGCTCCTTCTCATACTTCAGCCTCCACATCAAAGCTCCTGAAAGAAAAGAAGGTCAAGGTGCTCCAGGATTGGGCAGCCCAGTCACCAGACATGAACATTATTGAGCATGTCTGGGGTAAGATGAAGGAGGAGGCATTGAAGATGAATCCAAAGACTCTTGATCAACTCTGGGAGTCCTGCAGGAACGCTTTCTTTGCCATTCCAGATGACTTTATTAATGCGTTATTGGAGTCATTGCAGAGATGTGTGGATGCAGTCCTCCAAGACCATGGGAGTCATACACAATATTCATTCTGTTTCCACTGCAGCATGACTTTATATTCTATACTGGACATTATTTCTGTTAAGTGACGAGGATTTTTTGTCTAAGCAAAGTCAGACTTTACTGTCCTAATTAAATCATTAAAAATCAAGGCATGATCATATTTTATTGTGGTAAAATAAGTGTAATCTAGAGGCCTTTGCCTCATATAAGCCACTACTGATACCAAATGATCAACTAGAAGTCGTTATTATTTTATGTTCCTAAAACTTGCATAGGCGACAAGACTTTTGTCAGGTAGTGTAGTAGGTGGCAGTAGCTATATACCTTTATGCTGATCTGGAACTCGACATTTAACCAGGAAAAGGAGGCAATTCAAGTTAAATTTCAGTAAACATACAAGTCAGATTCGTACAAACATTACTCAGAAAGACTGTGTAAAAATTGAAGGCATGCTCTGAAGTTAACAATTAGCTACAAGCTATGCACAAGAAAAATGCTTGTGGGCACTTTAAAGTTTTTTTACTATTTTTGATTAGTTTTATTGTTAGTGTGTTAATGAATTATCATTTGGTTACATATGAAATACTGAAAATAAGTGCTGTTTTATAAGTTACAGAACCTAATGTCTGGGTCTAGGAGTAATTATATATATATATATATGTATGTATGTATGTATATATATATATATATATATATATATATATATATATATATATATATATATATATAAAATTCAGACTTTTGTTTGTGGTATATTCTAAATTATATATAGTGGTATATTATATATATAATGTATAGTGGTATATCTATATTACACAAAATAATAGCGCAAATATTGCCACAAAAAAGGAAAAGCTGGAGCAAAATCAGTCATTTTAGGCCACCAAAATCAGAAAAAATTCCTGTGACATTGTGGGAAAAATAAAAATGAATGAGCGAAGAGAGAGAACCCAATCCAGGACACTTAAAACAAGCAGAATTCCTTTATTGAGACGTGTTGGTTAATCTGCAGTCATATGGCGTCTTCAAGAATCCATATGTCTGCAAGAGCCTATTGGAGACTCTAATGGCTATAAAAGCGTACAGAACTGAACCGTACCATCCCACTCAGTGGAAATGGGACATAACAGGTCTGCAGTCTGCGAGTTTGATTACAAGTCAGATTTGAGACAAAGATGTCCTGTCTGTAGCGTGTTCTTAGGAGGGGAGATGGCTAAACAAACCATGCAAATGAAGTAGGTATGTAGGTGAATAAACTTGCTGACTGACCACAACAAAGGGGTTTCTTTGGCCTGAAAGTATCAACCGAAGAGAAAGGCAGAGTCGTTAAAAACCCGCTCATAGCATTTGCATCACTTTGCCTCAGCCAGTAGTCAGAGGGACAAAAGTTTTATGTCCCTCATAGCTGGACTGTTACTATTTCGAATGAATTGATTAAATTAAAAACCAAAGATAATAACTTTTCAGTTATATGTTGATTACTGTTCATTTGAAACAGATTACATAAATTCAAGATTACATAAATTCATATTCTCACAACATCCAGGAGGGACTGGAATATGAAATGCAAGTGTGCAATTTATAATTTGTGATCATGTTTCTGTTTTGTTCTGTTGATATGTGATCCAAAAACTTGTCACTTGAAACAGATGGGAATATGACCCGATTGTGCTGCATTTCTATGGCGATCCCAGTGTTGTTGACATAACAGCCATTTGTTTTTAGTGCAAGCCAGGTTTATTCACAGGTCACCAGACTGCTAACTATAAATTATGTTTCCTCAGCTCAGCAGGAACCTTTAATGTCCACTGAGATTGTAAAAGGGTCACAACTATCGTAAAAGTGTCACAGATTGTGTAAAATACACAGCCTATCACTATGTAAATAGTAAAACTGAATTGTTTTAAGGTGCAGTATGTAAAATTGACATGCAGTGTTTGAACTAGGTATTGTAGTCTGAAATGTGTTGCTGAATTATATAAACATTGCTGAAATATAATTGTGTTAACTGGCAGTGAGCTAGTTATGGAGACCAGAGGAGGATAGACATTCAGGCACACAATGCACATTTTTAAAGCAGAATAACTGATTCAGCATTGTTTTTCAGATTTAATCAAATATGTTAGCACGTTTCTTAAATAACCGCTAATATATTCTAGTATTTTTATGCTTTAGAAGAGTCAAAAACTCACAAACAGCAGCTTTATCTCTAAGGAGAGCTGTAAAATGAGCCTATTTAAAATAAAAAGATCAATTCAGTGACCTACGCTTTCCTGCTGTGCTGCCACAGTCTGATCTCCATCAAGTGTGTGTCATTGTTTATCTTGTTATAATTGCAGGACACAGATATTACCCAGAATGCTCTGGAAGCATTGACAGACAGTAGTTATGGTACTTTTACGATTAGAGTCTACAATTACTGTGTAAATGGTAAAAATGGAAAAACTGAACTGTTTAAAGGTGCACCATGTAAATAACACCCAGTGGTTAAACTAGGTATTGCAGTCTGAAATATTATTGGGTAAACTGGCAGTGGGCTGGTTGTAGAGGACAAAACAAAGACAGACATTTCGACAGGGAGCGCATGTTTTTAAAGCAGAACAACTGACTTCAGCATTGTTTTCAGATTTAATCAAATATGTTAGCATGTTTCTTAAATACCTGCAAACATAATCTAGTATTTTTATGCTTTAGAAGAGTCAAAAACACACAAACAGCACCTTTATCTCTAAGAAGAGCTGTAAAATGAGCCTATTTAAAATAAATAGATAAATTCAGTGA
>CAIGQQ010001915.1:2074338-2087106 GCA_903798035.1 Danio albolineatus | reverse complement strand
TATATATATATATATATATATATATATATATATATGTATATATATATGTATATATTCGTTTCGTCTTAGTCCTTTTATTAATCTGGTGTCACCACAGCGGAATGAACCGCCAACTTATCCAGCACATGTTTTACGCAGCGAATGCCCTTCCAGCCACAAAACATGGGGAAACATCCATTCACACACATACACTACAGACAATTTAGACTTGTGGGGGAAACCGGAGCACCCGGAGGAAACCCACTCGAACACAAGGAGAACATGCAAACGCCACACAGAAATGGCAACCCAGCCGAGGCTTGAACCAGCGACCTTCTTGCTACCCACTGCACCACCATGGGTAGCACGATTGTGCAGTATAGTGGTATAGCGGTATAGTGTGAATGGAGGGATGTTAAGAAATGCTAGATGAAACGTGGATGTGGATCGTTTTCGTTTCGTGGCATCGTCTATCGACCCATCCCCAATGTGTATATATATATTGCGATTAATTGCACAGTCCTAATATATATATATTTATTTAATATATATATATATTTAATATATAAGCATTTTTTGGGGATGCAATATATATATATTAGGGCTGTCAAAATTAGCGCGTTAACGCACGCCGATTAATTTGAAATATTTAATGTGTTAAAAATTACGCATTTAACGCAGTGGCAGTTTTTTTTTTTTATTTCCTGTTGTGGCCGACGTGTGTTCAGGGCCGGCGCGTCCATAGAGGCGACCTAGGCGGCCGACAAGGGCGGCAGAATAGTGAGCGAACCCCCCGGTCCTCACTTTAATCCGCGACACCTACCCCCTCCTTCCCTGTCCTCACGTTCATCCGCGAACCGGTCACTTTCTTTTTCACTTTGGGGTTGAGGGCAGCGTGATCACCGTTCGCCTAGAGCACCAGTTCAGCTTGCTCCGGCCCTGCGTGTGTTAATTGAGCAAAGGAATATGGATAAAGGATCATATGGATAATATGGATCATGTAAATGTACTCAGTGAAAGTGCCAGATGATGTCGCAAGCTGTCAAAGACAGCCCATTCCTCTCTAAGTTGATTCCAAGCACCCTCAAATGTTTCATTAAGTGTGACGTGTTTCTCCCCTACACGCAACTTTTGTAAAGCGTTTGCTTCGCGTTGCTGTATCAGAATCCTTGCTTGAGAAATACAGCCATACTTGATTTGAAAATCACTTGAAACAAACGTGTGTGTGTGTGTGTGTGTGTGTGTGTGTGTGTGTTGTCACCCGATAATTTAGCAACTGGCTAAAGTTAAGGAGGACTAAGCAAAATTGTTTCTACTTTATAATTAATGTTCTCAACTCGCAAAACAACTTTACAATGAATACAATTGTATATATATATTGTATATATATATTGCATCACCAAAAATGATTAAGGTCATGGCCATGTGTTGATTATACTGACAGGCCTATTATTTGTTTTTAAAAATGTGTTGAAAAAATCTTCCACTTGAGACAATATTAGAAAAATAATCTATTTCAGAGGAGAGCTTCATCATTTAGTCTTCAACTGTATATAATATGTAGATGTATATCCCATCAGCATGCTTGTTTTTTGCTCGTAGACTCTCCTCAAGACAAGCGTCCAGTTCTGGCTGTGGTTCCCAGTCCTGCAACGCCCTCATATCCTGCAGAGAGAGAAGGACTGAGCGCATGTATGCTCATATCAGCACATTATAGCACTGAGCTCTTAAATATGATTATTCACAGTCTAAGATGCTGCATTGATGTATTTTTCACCCAGACCACTGCGCCCTGACTTTTGACCCACGCACAGCCAATGCTCACCTGCGTCTCTCCCAGAGCAACAGGCGGGCGGAGCATCTGGTCTCGGGTCCCCGCCCTGTCCCGGCTGACGAGTCCCGCTTCGACCACACCTGGCAGGTAGGATTTGGTCAGGAATTGGTTTTCAGAAATGTTGTTGTATGCTGCGCGGTTTAATTACTAACATTTTAATTAACATTAAAATTGTTTCACTAAAATTATTAAAGGGGTGGTCCACTACGATATCATATATTAAACTTTAGTTGATGTGTAATGATGCTGTGTGAACATAAACAACATCTCTGAATGGAAGACGCTCAAAGTTTAATGCAAAGGGAGGCATTGGGTTTTATTGAGTTAGCTTAGCAAAGCCTACAGTGAATGAAGTTTGGGGACTACAAACAAATACATCCGGGCTAATGAGATCACAAGGGCTTCTGGTTTACAACGCACACACACCCGCACAGCGAAGGGGCGTGGCCAGAGGCGCTGTAATGTTATAGCAGAGAAAGCTAAAATGGCGTCCACAGAGCTTCACAGAGCTCCACAGAGCTTCTTCTGTTTCTGTATTTGGGCTTCTGAAGGACACGACACTCAGTGGCACAAAAAGGGGGTATGCAGTATATGCGGTGCATAGGGGCGCCACACATGGGGGGGCGCCATTGTGCCAAAACTACTAAACTATTTTTTTAAAGTTTCAAATAATAAAAATAAATAAATATTTTTGGTTAAAAATGTTTATCCTGCATTTTATATGAATATAATAATGTATTTTATTAAATAAATAATTATACCACCCCTCCAATGACCATTTGATTGATCCGTTGCTCGGTTACAGTCACATGTTTAAAATGGAAAGAAGAGAGAAGAGAACTTTTAAACACTGATTAAATTTAAATTTACACACACCTACATGTTTCTGCGTGCGCAGATTCCGTGTGGGTCTACTGAATATATTTCAGACAAGATAGAAAATAATATTTGGATTTTAAAAAATCCCCTATATACATTTTACATACTTGATTATAACTATTCTTAACCCTGTTAAAACCAACACATAAACAAATAGTCAGAATATTCACATTTTCTGGAACTGAGATGTTTATTAATCCTTCTATCAAGATCCATTTACATGTTTTTATAAATTTATTATGTATCTTACTGATACATCAGGCCTATTGGTAACTTTTTTGCTCAAAACTAATTCAGTTTAGTTAAAAAAAAGTTTGCCCATGGCAGTTTGATAAAATAAAACATTTGAGGCAGTTTGTCCCTGTTTGTTTTTACACTAAACATTTGAGTCTTTTTTTTTTTCATTTTGTAAGAGGTGTAATAGTTTCAGTCAATTCTTCATGCAGACAGACCTTACACCTCTCATAGTATGCATGTGTACAGTGATTGCTTTTCAACGTATTTTTTTGCCCTTTAGGACTCTCATGTCTATCTTTTTGTTTTAACAAAAGTACACAAAGTACAAAACCAAGGCATGTCAAGGTGCTATTATCCTTTAGTCAGGAAAATTGAAATACAATTTCATGAAATTCAGATAAAATTTGGTGTGGGATGAGATGTAATTCTTTATAACTTAACATGCAAACCTTGAACCCGCATACCCTTTAGTAAATGTGCAGTTGCGCCCCTGATGACACAAAGACAGAAGTGCTTACAGTTTAATTTAAATTACATTCCAGAAAATTATAAAAATATATAGCTAGCATTTGACAAAGGAGAACTTCCAGAATCTCTCTCAGTTCAGTGCTGCATTCGGCTAAAAGCTCCTCCAATCGACGAAGCTGTGGATTATGAGCCACAACCTGTAAGTGTTTTTTATTTGTTAAAATTGATCAACTACAGGCACAGTTTGTAGCGTTAACGGTATGTTGTAGGGAGGACGTAAACAAAGATGTAAACACCGGCAAATGCTGTTTGGCACCGCTAACAATTTAGCTACAAATTCATATTCATCAGTCAAACCTCTGTAAACAGCCACAATCTTCAGCAGCGCTGCAGCGTCTCTCTATGCTGACACTTTTAGTGTCTATCTATGCAGCCACTTTCCCTGTGTTCTACATCTCAAATAATAAACTCACAAAAGATTTGTGAATGTTTTATATTATATACACAGGCTTGTTCCGAATATATGTGAAAGACACTTGTTAGATGTTATTTTAGAGAGCAGGCGTGAGGTTCAGCTGTGTGCTCTACGCTTTCTGTCTGATTCAGGCAGCTAACACTGCTTACAGCTACTCGCACTGGACTGTTTACACAGCGTAGAAATGCACGCTTGTAGGAACGTGACATGGAGCCAATCCGCGAATCGCAGCACATTATGGTAGCTGACCAATCAGAGCCTCTTGAGGGCGGGCATATAGTTCATCATTGAAGATTTCTTAAAAATTGTGTAAGAATCTCGTCATTCTCATCAACCCAATCTCATGTCTCGTCTAGTGGAGTAAGCTTCTCGTCATATCCCTCCTATATACACTCAGCGGCCACTTTATTAGGTACACCTTACAAGGACCAGGTTGGATCCCCATTTGCCTTCAGAACTGCTTTAATCCTTCGTTGCATAGATTCAACACGATACTCGAAATATTCCTCAGAGATTTTGGTCCATATTGATGTGATAGCATCACGCAGTTGCTGCAGTTTTGTCGGCTGCACATCCATGATGCTAATTTGAGTTACTGTTGCCTTTCTATCAGCTGGAACCATTGTTCTCTGACCTCTGGCGTCAACAAGGAATTTGCACCCACAGAACTGCCGCTCACTGGATATTTTCTCTGTTTTGGACCTTTTTCTGTAAACCCTACAGATGGTTGTCCATGAAAATCCCAGTAGATTAGCAGTTTCTGAAATACTCTGACCAGCATCAACAACCATGCCATGCTCAAAGTCACTTAAATCACCTTTCTTCCCCATTCTGATGCTCGGTTTGAACTGCAGCAGATCGTCTTGACCATGTCTACATGCCTAAATGCATTGAGTTGCTGCCATGTGATTGGCTGATTAGAAATTTGCATTGACGAGCAGTTGGACAGGTGTACCTAATAAAGTGGCCGGTGAGTGTATAGAACATATTTATGAAAAAATATTTCTTAAATGGGCAAATAATGTTTACCTAATAAATGAATTAATAGAATTAATTTTAGGCAAAAAAAACTAATTAATAAAATTTATTTTGTTCCAGCCAAACTAAAAGAAATAACTTTTTCCAGAAGAAAATATTTGAAAAAAGACCAAAAACTTCCCAGGAGGCCTAATAATTTTGCCTTCAACTGTGTATGATATTAATAAGACATTTCTTTTGTTTCCCTGCAGGTGTTGTGTTTCCAGGGCTTCACCAGCGGTCAGCATTACTGGGAGCTGGAGGTCTCCAAACCATGGGCGTATGTGGGCGTGACGTACCCCAACATCCCGCGCAAGCAGAAGGGCAAGCGCTGCATGGTGGGCATGAACGATCTCTCCTGGAGCCTGCAGCTTGACGAGCGGCAGATGAGCGCCTGGCACGCCGGATGTAAAGAAATGGTGGCAGGACAGCTGAATAACCCACATCCGCTGCGCGTCGGCCTGCTGCTGGATTATGAGGCAGGAACACTGACGTATTACGGCGAGGGACAGGTCCGACTCCACGCTTTCCACTGCGTCTTTAATCAGGCACTGTTTCCGGCCTGCTGGATCGGGGAGGGGGTCACTGTAACGCTCTGTGAACCACGGCCCTGATGCTGTAATCACTATGTTTACATGGACACGGGAGTGTTTCAAAGCCTCTCTCGTATGTCAGCTTATAGACAAAACAAGGATCGACGTGACTTTAAAACACTCCAGTGTCCTTGAATCTGTGGTTACACTCAGTAAACATCGGTGAGTTCGGTGAACTGATGACCATCACGGCCAATCACAGTCATTTCTGGTGAACAATGGCAAATCAGCGCTGTTTAAGAACACGTTCAAATGTTAGCGGGAAATCGATTGGTACTGAATTCCAGTATCGTGACACCCTTGATCAGGGCTGTCCAAACTCGGTCCAGGAGGGCCGGTGTCCTGGAGAATTTAGCTCCAACCCTAATCAAACACACCTGAGCCAGCCAATCAAGCTCTTACTCGATATACTAGGCTGTCCAAACTCAGTCCTGGAGGGCCGGTGTCCTGCAAAGTGTGGTCCCAACCCCAAACAGACACACCTAGGCCAGCTAATCAAGCTCTTACTAGGCCAGTGGTGCTCAACCCTGCTCCTGGAGATCAACCTTCCTGCTGAGTTCATCTCCTACCCTGATCAAACACACCTAAACCAATTAATTAGGATCTGAACGGCACTAGATAATTACATGCATTTGTGTTTGAATGGGTTGCAACTCAAATCTGTTGAACGGTTGATCTCCAGGAGCAGGGTTGGTCACCCCTGTACTAGATATACTAGGTTGTCCAAACTCAGTCCTGGAGGGCCGGTGTCCTGCAAAGTGTAGTCCCAACCCCAATCAGACACACCTGGGCTAGCCAATCAAGCTCTTACTAGGCCAGGGATGCTCAACCCTGCTCCTGGAGATCGACCTTCCTGCAGATTTCTGTTGCAACCCATATCAAACACACCTGCCTGTAATTATCTAGTGCTGTTCAGGTCCTAATTAATTGGTTCAGGTGTGTTTGATCAGGGTTGCAACTGAAATCTGCAGGAGGGTGGCTCTCCAGGAACAGGGTTGAGCACCCCTGTACTAGGTTGTCCAAACTCAGTCCTGGAGGGCCGGTGTCCTGCAAAGTGTAGTCCCAACCCCAATCAGACACACCTAGGCTAGCCAATCAAGCTCTTACTAGGTCAGGGGTGCTAAACCCTGCTCCTGGAGATCGACCTTCCTGCTGAGTTCATCTCCTACCCTGATCAAACACACCTGAACCAATTAATTAGGACCTGAATGGCACTAGATAATTACAGGCAGGTGTGTTTAATATGCGTTGCAACTCAAATCTGCAGGACGGTCGTTCTCCATGAGCAGGGTTGAGCATCCCTGTACTAGATATACTAGGTTGTCCAAACTCAGTCCTGGAGGGCTGGTGTCCTGCAACGTGTAGTCCCAACCCCAATCAGACACACCTGGGCTAGCTAATCAAGCTCTTACTAGGTCAGGGGTGCTCAACCCTGTGCCTGGAGATCGACCTTTCTGCTGAGTTCAGCTCCTACCCTGATCAACCACACCTGAACCAATTAATTAGGACCTGAACAGGCAACCTAATTGCAGGCAGGTGTGTTTGATATGGGTTGCAACTCAAATCTGCAGGACGGTCGATCTCCAGGCTTTCTAGAAACATCTTTGCAGGTGTGTTGAGGCAAGCTGGAGCTAAAATCTGCAGGACACCGGCCCTCCAGGACAGAGTTTGGACACGCCTGTACTAGAAACTTCCTGGCAGGTGTGTTGAAGCAAGCTGGAGCTGAACTCAGCAGCACACCGGCCCTCCAGGACTGCGTTTGGACACCCCTGCCCCAGATGTCGTTTTAAATCGATTTAAATATAATCTTCTCCAAGTGTGGGAAATCTGTCGACATCTGTGTTTGCACACCCTGTGAAGTGTGTTTCTGGGATAAATTGTCGTCATTCTTGTGGCCAAATCATGGATGGTACATTGCTACCTTTTTTAAGAGGAGCTTGTGCTTCAGGGCCGGCTGTGCACTTTGGTTTCATGTTGTGTTCAAGAGAGATCACACTTAGGCCCAATCCCAATTCTACCCCTTAGCCCTTCCCCTTACCCCTACCCCTCGTTTTGCGCGTTTGCGCAAGGGGTAGTGGTGTCCCAATTCTCTTTAGCTTGAAGGCGTAGGGCTAAGGGCAAGTGGTATACACCCCTTCGAACGAAGATTTTTCAGGACCACACTTAAAACGGAGGGGTAAGAAAATTTCCCAGAATGCACCTGTCACAACAGCAGGATAGCTGAACCCGGAAGTAAGGAGATCCACAAATTAGTGTTTTTTGTCATTATCACGATTTTTTATGACAAACAAACACGTTTTAATATATTCATACCCGCGTTCGTGTTTTACCGTCATGCTTTTTAAAAAACGCAAAAAAAAAAACGCTAAATTTCGCGATCTATAATCCATAATCCGTACTCATGTACTGCAGTCCCACAACATTCTGACACACGATGACGCTAGAATACCCTGTCAGTAATGTCTAGTGGCTGAGAATGAGCTTTTACAGTGTCTGCTATGATGTTAATGTTGTTTTCGTGTGTTTACATGTTATGGCCACTGTGTAAATACACAGTACAGTTATGATCTTATTGCCACATTAGATCGTTATGATAACATAATATACGCCTTCAGTGATTTCCTGAAGATAAACACCAAACAATAACACAACTGGAATAACTCCAGCAGTCGTGATCGTCTGATCTCATATGAAGCAAGAGATCGCGATGACATATGATGACGTGTGCAGGTGTTGAAGTGCTGTCCCAATTCTTAGGGGTAAGGTTTAAAGCCCTTTCTCTTAAGCCTCGGTTGTAAGGGCCAAGGGGAAGGGGAAGGGGTACAAAAATGGAATTGGGATTGGGCCTATTTCTGCTGTATCCCCTCTAGGGTATGACTCATATTTGTAGTTTTTAAAGCTTCAATGGCGATGGACAAACACTGTGTTCGTTTCCGTGTGGTTTGTAGGATCATAATAATAGTGATTTTGTATTTGTACGTATTTCTACAGTTTCAGGTTTAGTAGTACTTTAATTGTTTTAGCTTTTTTTAGTTTTGCTACATTGCTGATTATAACACTTCAGATATTGACATCCTTGAAAAGGAAGATGAAATTCTGGCTGTGTTTGGGATAGTATACTATAGTACTCAACTCATTCATTCATTCATTTTTTTTTCGGCTTAGTCCCTTTATTAATCTGGGGTTGCCACAGCGGAATCAACCGCCAACTTATACAGCATTTGTTTTACACAGCGGATGCCCTTCTAGCTGCAACCCATCTCTGGGAAACATCCATACCTACTTATTCACACTCATACACTATGGACAATTTAGCCTACCCAATTCACCTGTACCACATGTCTTTGGACTTGTGGAGGAAACCCACGCGAACACGGGGAGAACATGCAAACTCCACACAGAAATGCCAACTGCCCCAGCCGAGGCTCGAACCAGCGACCTTCTTGCTGTGAGGAGCAAGTTGCAGACTTAAAGAGCCCATATTATACATTAAAAAGGGTCATATTTTGGTTTTGGGGGTCTTCATCAACAGGCTGATATGCATGCAAGGTCAAAAAACACATTCATTGTCTTATAATCTGCATTTATTTTTACCTCATTATCCCAGCGACTCCCATATGAATCGTTCATGAACCAAACTAGTCCTTAGCGCGATGCTAATCTGTGCTGATTGGACCGATGAGTTGATGACCCAGTCTGTTGCGATTGGTCGACAGCGCTCAGCGCGAGAGAATGCCCATCACGGCATAGTGAATGCGTGAGCATACCTGCCAACACTCCCGTTTTTCCCAGGAGTAGCCCGTATTTCAGACCCATCTAACGACACCCTCCCGATTTGTTATTTCTCCCGGAAAACCACCCCCCGGTCCTCAGCATTTTGGTACGGTCTGTGAAACCCCCGGGTCGCCAACATTGGTCCGATCGCAGCGCCCGAAACACGCTTCACAGGAGTTAAGACAGCTCACCCCCGAACTCAACCTCCCCAATCTCCCAGCATATTACTCTATTGTTAGCCATAACTAAAAAAACAGCGACAGACATTCAGTATTAATGCACACAGCAGCAAAAGCTGAACCATTATGACACATGACCGCCGCACGTGTGTAGGAACAGCCCATGGTGGCCATAGCAAGGACAAACAGCAGAGGAGCACGAGCTCACAAACGCATTTTAATCCGTAAACAAAGCGGCACGCGTCGCGTTTTCAAAACACAATTAAATTCATAATTTGCAAGCAAGAAAAAACAGCGAGGCGACAGTTTTAATCACACTTACGTTGAAATGGAGGAAGAAGGAGAGGTTGGATAGAGGGTGCAGGCCAGATTCACGGTGGCAGGCCAGATCAGCCGTCAGGCCACTGGGAAATGTCCCGGTGCTTCCCATGCTCCTTCCGTTAACGACGGCCAGCGAATCCCCCGTTGTAATAGTGTAGATTTTAGAAGCACAAAGCTGGGCTAATGCTGAGGTTTATTTTTGCAAAAATGCCTTACGCACTGACTCTCAAAGCTTTATCTTTAGGAAGGGAAAAGAGCACAACTTTCCCCTCACACTTCAGAGCACTGCGTCCACGTAACATAGTTTAACCGGAATGCGATACAGTGCTTGTCATCTTCCACTTTTTCTTCCTGTCGGTGGGCGGGGCTGGGGGTTTCAACTTTCCCAGGGTTTGCGTGCGCAGCTAGTGGGCGGGGCTTATGTTTCGCGTTGACGTCAAGCCAAAACGGCTAAAGTTTCGTTATAACAACGATTCATTTGAAGAGCGATGAGTCGACTCTTTTATAGATGAATCAATAGTTTTAAACACTGTGTTCTTTCAGATTTAAGCCTCAGCTGGACATTTCACTTCACTTAGAGCTGTGTTACACACTACATGCAAGCTCATTTTCAAAAACCCATAATAGGGGCTCTTTAAGCACCGAACTCGCTCCAGTACTTATTGTGTAGGTGTAGGTGCTATTCTGAACACAGACGTCCAATAAGGAGCCAGTAAATGTTTAAACACTGGATGCGTTACATATATAATAAGGGATTAATTAATGTTGTCGCGTACTTGAGAACTGAGGTGAATTCATGCACTAATTCTTCTTAATATTGGGAGACTGTTTTGAGTATTAAGAAATGATTGATTATAACTTGCACAAGCCGTCTGGGCCGGGAATAATGAAGTGTATCGTCCAGTCCTGGTGTTTTGTTTTTCCTGCTGAGAGACTCGATGAATGTGAACTCGTGTGGATGTTTCTGCACATGATGAATAATGATGAGCGAGACGTCCATAAAAGATTCCACTTGTACAGGTTTACTTTAATAAAATACACTTTAAGTAAGACAATACAGTCCAGACCATGCATAACGGATTAGTTGAATTCTTAAATAAATAAGGGCAAATGAGTGTCAACAAACGCCGTCCATGAGATTGGGTTAAGGTGCATCTTTAGTCAAACTTTAGCTGCATGCTACAGAGACGCCAAGACAAGAGAACGAGCTTCATCTCAGGGTACATGGTGTAGTGTTTGGGAAGCTGATTTCAGACACAGAATTGCTGATTGCTGAGTTTTCTTAGGCAATGAAAGTGATTCCGATGACAAACAGCTCGTCCAATCAGATTCAAGAACCGGAAGTGAAAACTCATTCATTTTCTCCATAGGGAAATGTTCTTTTGACAATAACAGACCTGTGATGAGCTCTGATATGCTTCTCTTAAACCCATATGCAAATCCATCATTGCATTAATCATGTCCACTAGCAGAATTAAATGTCACATTTTGGAATAGCTGCATTGTATAACTGGGATTAAGTGTGTACGCTTGACAGATCTACAGTACTTGGCTAATGTTATAATGCACATCTTTTGTACAGCTGCTTTCGGTAACCGTATCGTGAAAAGCACTTTACAGAAACCTTAATTGGTGCAGAGTAGTGATGCGCTGATGGCGGTTATATTCGTGGGCGCTGCGGATAATCCACGGGTCGGGTCATAAATAAATACATTTTGATCAATTTCGGGTGGGTCGCAGGTGGACGAGTTATTATTAATGATTTTGCCTTGTATTTTTTAAACACAATACGTTCTTCATCAGGCGAACGGGCCCTAATTTGCAGGCTTATTGAAAAAAAATGTGCGCGTGGTGGTGGAAATCCATTTGTTAAAGCAGAATTGGAGGCGAAAGAGATCAGAGAGAAACTTAAAAAGGGAGAATAAAAAAAAGGAAGGAAAGAAAAGTGTTGTGTGGGAGCGTTTTAGCGAAGTGGTTAATGAATCAAGTCCTGGGTTTGTAATAGGCTATGTAACGGCTGTGAAGCGCTTTATGTATATGAGAGCTACAAGACCGGTACGTCAAATATGAAACATCATGTGTGTGGTTAATCAAAAGGCCGACAACTCAGACAAGCACTTTAAGTTCTTACATTCATCAGGACAGCAACTGGAAGTTGAGTCTAGTCTTGTGAATGCATGGGTAGACTTGTGTTGCGTTGATGTATGCCCTTTCCATGTTGTCTCTGGCAAGGGATGCGCAGGTTAGCTCACTGAATCTGCTGTTAATAACGAACGATCCATGCTGACCTATCATCACGCTTAAAACAAACAATTAGAATTATTATAGTGACGATAGAGTGCGGATATATACATCAGATAAAAGTATATGTGCGGTCGGGTGGATGATTAGTATGAAGCTGCAGATTCAGGTGACGTTTCAGCTGGTGACGCTTCAGCTGCATCTCTAGTGCAGAAAAAACTACATTTCCCATAATGCAGTGTATTAAATGCACCAATCAGAGAGTCGCAGCAAGCAAAGTGCACCATAGTAGTTTTTTTTTTTTTAGCTCCGCCCACTCCTATAAAGCACAGCATGTGACATAATCAAGTCAGTCTCTCCTTGTAAGCCAATTGTTTTATGTTTTTGGTCAGATTTCCATGATTCTTTGCTTCAATGTTTGTATAGTTTTGAGGCTGCTTAGTTGGTTAGCTGGATGGTTTTGATGATACGTTACAGCACTTGAATGAAGGCTTTCGTAAAATCTCTAAAATACCATCTCACTACAAATGAGATGAGATTTCAAAGAGGTTAGTTGAGTTTTGTTTACGAAGCAAGCAGAAAATACAATATTCCCGCCATCGAGTGTTAACTTTCATTAAAAGAGCTGTTTTTGGATTATTTGTGTTATTGTATTATTTTTTGGTCAGAATTCCATGTTTTTATTTCTTTAAATCAATGTTTGTATAGTTTGTTATAGCACTTGAATGAAGGCTTTCGTAACATCTCTAGAATACTTTTGGAATTAGCAAC
>CAIGQQ010001915.1:2061352-2074328 GCA_903798035.1 Danio albolineatus | reverse complement strand
CGTAACATCTCTAGAATACTTTTGGAATTAGCAACAATGATAAAGTGGGCGGAACATACTCGATAAAACCTGCAACAAGTGTTAGTTAAAAAGTGCATTAGATTGAATGTACAGCTAAAGTGCTTTCGCATTAATCTGCCGCAAATAAATGACCAGAAACTGTTCATTTTAAAGAGATTTCAAGAGATTAGTTGAGTTTTGATTATGAAGCAAGCAGAAAATCCAATATTCCAGCTATCAAGTGTTAACTTTCACTAAAAAGAGCTGTTTTTGGCCTGATCCTCATCAAGTCGGACTCTCTATGTAAGCCAATTGTTTTATTTTTTAAGGCAGATTTCCATGGTGCTTTGCTTCAAATAGATGTCTGTATATTTTGAATCTCCTTGGTTGGTTTTGTTGATGCGTTTTAGCACTAGAATGAAGGCTTACGTAACATCTCTAGTATACTTTGGAGTTTTACAATGGTGATAAAGTGGGCAGCACTCGATAAAACTACAGATAAATGTTAGTTAAGAAATGCATTAGACGGAATGTACAGCTAAAGTGCTTTCATACTAATCTGCAGAAAATAAATAACTAGAAATTGTTAATTATCATGTGATTTTAAGAGTTTAGTTGAGTTTTGATTATGAAGCAAGCAGAAAATCCAATATTCCAGCCATCGAGTGTTAACCTTCACTGAAAAAGAGCTGTTAATGTGAACAGCCCTGTGTTTTTGGGCTTATTCTACTAGCAAAAAACCCCAAAACTCATTCTCATTCAATCTGTCTGTACAACGTCAATAAATATGCGGATTTCTAACTCCGCCCACCCCCATAATTAAGTACTTGTTACTTGTTTTGTTTTTTCTTCAGATGTTCATAAGCTTCTTTACTTCAAATCATAAATTGCATTGATTCCTCATAGCGGGATGGTGTTGTTGATGCGTTATAGCACTTGAGTGAACATTCCTGAAATACTTTGGAATTAGCAATGGAGAAAATTAGGCACAAAGTCCCCTGTATACTTCAAATTAAATGGAAAAAAGCACTGAAATGACATAATTTTGATCAAAATTCGGCCAAAACGAAGTTCTTTATGAGCTGGTATCGGCTAACTTTAGCAGATTTCATTTTGGTCCTAAACACCTTTAAGCTAGCCCTGACAGTGTGGTTGAGTTGAACATTAAGAACGTTTACATGGACACCAATACTCTGATTAAGATTCGACCATGTAAACAGCCATTTTTGATTATCTTAATACGAGTAAAGTCATAACTGAACTAAACAGTAATGGAATTAAGACATGCGGAGTATGCATATATCATCACACTGAATCAGGTAAGCTATATATTTATGTTTTAATGTAATTCTGATACGCACTTTAAACGCAGCAAGTAATATGTAAATGATGTTTGCAGGTGCATTATAATTTTGGCTAGCCAGGGGCAAGTGATATTGGACAAATTTAGGGGGCGTGTGTTCTAAAAGGTTGAAAACCCCTGGTCTACAGAACCAATACTGTTATACAATGACTTTCTTAATTACTATGACCTACCTAATTAAGCCTTTAAATGTCTGTTTTCCCGGGTATGCGGTCTATTTGAGATTCTTTTGGCCCTCTAACGAAGAACAAAAGCTTTAGTTAAGAAAGGCATTAGAAGGAATGTACAATTAATCCAACAAACCAGCAGTTGAATCTTAACTTTGACCCTAAAAGTGCTGTTAGTGTGAACACCCCAGTGTTTTTCAGCTCATCCTAAACTCCAAAATAAATAAATAAATAAATAAAACGTTATTCTTATTCAATCTATCTGTACAAGATCAATAAATATGCTGTTTTCCAACTTGAGAAAGCTCAGTCCTTTACTGTTGTCTTTGCATCTGGAAAGCAGTCAGTCTCTCTCTCTCTCTCCTTTATTGGCTGTTATTGTACTCTCTCTCGTCCGTCTGTGTGGGCCAGGTTATGTGACTGCAGCGCGGCGCCCCCTGCTGGATGGAGGTCTGTGGGTGATGTTGAACTGGAGATGCTGAGAGGTTGAGGATGAGATGAAGGGCATGAGCTGAGAGCAGAGCTTGTGCAGACGCCGTGTCTACTGGTTCTTCTTGTCGTCAGGTGGGGAGTACGGTGGAGGCTTGTCCTGCAGAGTGGAAACACTGTTAATCATCTACAAGCATTAGTCAAGCTGGTCGTTTTATGCTTCTATCTATCTAACAGTTTGTCTATCTATCTATCTATCTATCTATCTATCTATCTATCTATCTATCTATTTCTTTCAATCTATCTATCTATCCCTCTATCTATCTATCTATCTATCTATCTACCTACCTACCTACCTACCTACCTACCTACCTACCTACCTACCTACCTACCTACCTACCTGTCTATCTGTCTATCTGTCTATCTATCTGTCTGTCTGTCTGTCTGTCTGTCTGTCTGTCTGTCTATCTATCTATCTATCTATCTATCTATCTATCTATCTTTCTATCTATCTGTCTGTCTGTCTATCTATCTATCTATCTATCTATCTATCTATCTATCTATCTATCTATCTATCTATCTATCTATCTATCTATCTATCTATCTATCTATCTATCTATCTATCAGTTTGTCTGTCTGTCTATCTATCTTTCAGTCTGTCTGTCTGTCTGTCTGTCTATCTATCTTTCTGTCTGTCTGTCTGTCTGTCTGTCTATCTATCTATCTATCTATCTTTCAGTCTGTCTGTCTGTCTGTCTGTCTGTCTATCTATCTATCTACAGTATATAGACCCCATTAGCAGGTAAACTGGTTATATTTGTTAACAGGTCACTCACAGTAATCAGTTTGGACCTGGTTATCCAGCATAGACTTTGTTAACAGGTTGATAAACTCACCTCCGGCAGGTAAACGTGTGTCGGAGCATAAGTGGTGTTAGCGCTGGAACTGGCTGCTGCTTCAGCTGCTTTTGCCTCAGCTAGAACAACAAATCATAAATAACTTTACATGGTTAAAATAACAACTAGTGTTAGATTCACAAAGGGTGAGATTGCTAAAGAAAGTACAGTTTTTCAGACATTCTTACACTGAATCTCTGGAATACTTGATTGTGATTGGTTATTCTGCAGTAACAACCGGCTGGATGTACATTATACCTCGCTTATAAAACTATTATGTTTTATTCAAAAAAGTATCTGGGATGTGGCTGCGACTTGATAAAGTTCAAAGTGAGTTTAAATCTAGTGGTAATGAATTTGTTGCTTAAATTTCATTTGAATCTTATGAATAAAATAAATGTTCTTAAAGATATCAATCCTTTAGGGTGGAGCTATAAGTCCTTTAGGGCGGAGCTATCAGTCCTTTAGGGTGGAGCTATCTGTCCCTCAGGGTGGAGCTATTAGTCCTTTAGTGCGGGGCTATCAGTCCTTTAAGGTGGAGCTATCAGTCCTTTAGGGTGGAGCTATCAGTCCTTTAGGGCGGGGCTATCAGTTCTTTAGGGTGGAGCTATCTGTCCCTTAGGGTGGAGCTATTAGTCCTTTAGTGCAGGGCTATCAGTCCTTTAGGGTGGAGCTATCAGTCCTTTAGGGCGGAGCTATCAGTCCTTTAGGGTGGAGCTATCCGTCCTTTAGGGTGGAGATATCAGTCATTTAGGGCGGAGCTATCAGTCTTTTAGGGTGGAGCTATCAGTCCTTTACGGTGGAGCTAGCAGTTCTTTAGGGCGGAGTTAGTAGTTCTTAAAGGTGGAGCTAGCAATTCTTTAGGGCGGAGTGGAACTATCAGTTCTTTAGGGTGGAGCTATCAGTTCTTTAGGGTGGAGCTAGCAGTCCTTTAGGGAGGAGCTAGCAGTTATTTAGGGTGGAGCTAGAAGTTCTTTAGAGTGGAGCTAGCAGTTTTTTGGGCAGAGGTATCTGTCCTTTAGGCTGGAGCTAGCAGTTATTTAGGGTGGAGCTATCAGTCATTTGGGGCGGAGCTATCAGTTCTTTAGGGTGGAGATATCAGTCATTTAGGGTGGAGCTATCAGTCCTTTAGGGTGAAGCTATCAGTCCTTTGGGGTGGAGCTATCAGTTCTTTAGGGCGGAGCTATCAGTCTTTTAGGACGGAGCTATCATTTTGTTAGCAACTTCCTATCTTCCAATAATTAAATGGTTTTAAAAGGATGACATCATGCACCTTCCAACGTCATGTTAAAGGAAAACTTCCATTCCATGCCGACTTTAAAAACAAGAGAGTTCCACTATAGAACATACTTAAAAACTTCTCAGAATTTATTTGAAGAGATTCTTAAAGGGGAATTCTGCTATCATTCATTCTCCCTCCCTTGTTTAAGTTTCATTCTGTTGAACACAAGGAAGATATTTTGAAAAATGTTGGAAACTAATAGCCATTGACTTCAATAGTATCTTTTTTTTCTGCTATGGGAGTCAATGGTTATCAGTTTCAAACATTCTTCACAATATCTTCTTTTGGGTCTAACAGAAAAAACAGACTCATTAAAGGGACAGTTCACCCCAAAATAAAAATAAAAATCTGTCATCATTTTCTCACCCTTTACAAATCTTTATGAGTTTCTTTCTTAAGAAAATAATCAGAACAAAGCTAAAAACCTGCAACCATTGACTACCTCAAAACAAATACTATAGAAGTAAATAGTTACAGGTTTCCAACATTCTTCAAAATATCTCCTTTTGTGTTCAACAGAAGAAAGAAACCCATAAAAGTTTGAAACCTCCAGCGGGCGAGTAAACAGTGAGTAAATGTTTATTTTTGGATGAACTATCCCTTTTAAGCTTTAGAACCACTTAATGCCAAGTAAATGGTAAACAAATTCCATTTTAGCGTGAACTATCCCTTTAAGAATCCGACTGCAGAAGTTCAGCATCCTCTAGAAGTGGTTCAGTGTGGGTCATACCAGCAGCAGTTCTGGGCAGGTCTGGGTCGAGCGGAGCATGATCCACTGGAGCAGTGTATGGAGGAGGAGGCATATAAGCTGCTGGTCCATCAAACACAGGAGGACTGGGGTAAAACCCACCTACAGCACACAAATAAAAGCAGGACATCAGTTTGCAGATATTAACAGTGTATCTGTATGAACATGAAAGGCTTAGTTCACCCCAAAATTTTGTAATTAATTGCTCACTATCTAATCCTTCCAAATCCCTGAGACTTTTGTTCATCTTCAGAACACAAACTGAGATATTTAGATGAAATCCAGGAGCTCTCTCATGCTCACTAAACAATCCTGAGACGCTCCAGAAAGGGAACCACAAAATGTCAAAACATTCAATGTGACTTCAGTGGTACAACTGTAAACATACAAAGGTCATTCATTCATTCGGCTGCAACCTAGTACTGGGAAACACCCATACACACACACACTCATACTGCAAATTCACCTATAGCGCATGTGTTTGGACTGTGGGGGAACTCCACACAGAAACGGCAACTGAACTCGAACCAGCGACCTTCTTGCTGAGAGGCGACAGTGCTAACCACTGAGCCACCGTGACACCCCATATACGTAGCTATACGATAGTAATAATTAAAAAATAAAATTAACACTTTTCCTTTAAAGATACAGCACTCTTAGTCTCTTAGTGCAAACTTATGAATTATTCATTTTCTTTTCAGTTTAGTCCCTTTATTAATCTGGGGTTTCCACAGCGGAATAAACCGCCAACATATCCAACATATGTTTTACGCAGCGGATGCCTTTTCAGCTGCAACCCATCTCTGGGAAACATCCATACACACTCGTTCACACTCATACACTACAGACAATTTAGCTCACCCAATTCCCCTATAGCGCATGTATATGGACTTGTGGGGGAAACCGGAGCACCCGGAGGAAACCCACGCCACCACGGGGAGAACATGCAAACTCCACACAGAAATGCCAACTGATCCAGCTAAGGCTCAAACCAGCAACCTTCTAGCTGTGAGGCGATTGTGCTACCCACTACACCATACCAGAAAATATTAGCTGCGTCGCAAATGGCACACTATACACTATGCACTTATGTACTTACACACTCAACAGCATAGTATATGTATGTAGTGCTGTCCAAAATGGAACACTAAAGTTTTTTATGCTAAGCGGAAGTTCAAACCGTTTCCCTGATGATGTTTGACGGTTGCCAAATTAGTGAAATAAATGACCCAAATACCAAATAATACCTGTCATGAGTATAACCGCATTCACCATCGGGAGGCGCTATAATCACTCTCATTGACAAATTTTGCTTTCACAGTACTAAATACATAAAGTTATCCAACATGTGCGCCTGATAGCTCCGTCCCTTCCGCTACGTGCGCAAAGCTGCGGTTGTTGAGTGTGTGAAGTGTCCATCATTTCACACTTCATTTTACCAGTTGAATGAGTGCATCATCCGGGTAATTAAAGTGCACTTATTATTTGTAGAGTTTTCAGTGTGAACGCACTACTTACAAGAGTTATACTACAAAAATGGCGTAGAATAGTGCATAAGTTTGCGATTTGGGATGCACCTATTGTGATATATTTATAAGTCCATATTGCACATGCATGCCAAGCTCATGCGTTTCATCTAAAACATCTTAATATGTGTTCTGAAGGTCTCACATGAATGAAACAACATGATGGTGAGTATTTGTTAACCAAATTTTCATTGAGTGAACTAACCGTTTAAAGTCCCCATGAAATCAAAACTAACCATATTGATTTAGTTAGCTTGCATTGCTAGTTTTGTGGTGAGCAATTTATCAGTAGGTCGCTGGTTCGATCCCCGGTTGGGGCAGGTCCCGGTTGGGCCAGTTGGCATTTCTGTGTGGAGTTTGCATGTTCTCCCCGTGGTTGCGTGGGTTTCCTCCGGGTGCTCCGGTTTCCCCCACAGTCCAAAGACATGCGGTACAGGTGAATTGGGTAAGCTAAATTGTCCATAGTGTATGTGTGCGAATGAGAATGTATGAATGTGTTTCCCAGAGATGGGTTGTGGCTGGAAGGGCATCCGCTGCGTAAAACAAATGCCGGATAAGTTGGCGGTTCATTCCGCTGTGGCAACCCCGGATTAATAAAGGGACTAAGCCGAAAAGAAAATGAATGAATGAATTCATCAGTGCATGTCATTAGGAGAGAAAAAAAATTGGTTTGCCCTTGTAATCTGTAATTGAAATCTGAAAATGCCCTTCTTGTTTGTTTTCAGTTAAACTCTGAGATTAGGTCTATCTGAGGTAATGGGCGTGGCTAAAATTAACCATGCCCCTCCAGCTGTGAGTTTAGACAACAAACAGAAATGGTGAGGAGGAGGAGGAGGAGTCTGATAGGTTATAATAACTCTCCCCAAACTCTTTACCTGATCTTTCTGGAAGAAATGCCTACTTTACTACATCCAATCAGCTCGCAGTAGAAAAAACAAGCCACGCCCACAGTTTTTAATATTCAGTTTGTCCAGGAACTGCTTCTCAATACGAAAAAAAAAAATGGTTGCAGCTTCCGGTTCCTGCAGACTTTAAATGCATTACCTTGAGGTGGAGGTCCAGGGTAGGCGTATCCAGGTGGAGGAGGCCCGGCGGGATACATGCCGTTAGCAGGAGGAGGTGGAGGAAAAGCGTATGCACCGTTCGCCATGTAAGGACAGCCGAAATTGACAGTCACCGGTTGCCCTCTGGATGCTGAGGTCATGACGGAGAGGTAATGCACATCAACATCAGTTTGACTCCTTAATGCTGAGACTCTTATTTTGTAACTGGTTGAGCACAAACGTACCCTGCTCTGCCACATGTAACATGCGCTGTCCAAACTCTATTGCTCCTCCAGCACTAAAGATCAGCTTGAAGGTTGCAGATCCTTCCCATCCACCTAGAACAGCGATAGGAACACACTTATATTTACAGTGTATTTACAGTACACGCTACAGATTTGTTTACTTCTCCACAAGTACATGGCCTCCTTCCGTTTCATGTTCACATTCACTCAAAGCAGGACTCTACATTTTATTGGAATTAAAGTTCAAGGAAAGTCTTGACTGTCTGCACATTAGCTGTGGTGTTTTATTTATTTTATGTTATGGTAGTTTCCATGTTTTACCTCCAGACTCCGCACCGACTGTGCCCTTGATGTAATTGGCACCGAGCACAGGCTGTTTGACCTCGCAGCCTTTCATAAGATAGAAGGGCATCATGAAAGACTGCAGAGGGTCTCTTCCTTTAGTCAGGAAGATGACCTGAAGACCAAACACACCAGCAGATGAAAAAACAACAACATTTATATATCAGATTCATGGAATTGACTTGTTAATAAGATGGAACCACGCCTCACTTTGTCACCGTAACCAATCGCCTACTCCCTAAAACGTATTTAAGGAAGACCATCCCTCTAGCACTGTTCTTTTTGTTCCTTTTGAACCCACCCTCCCTCCATTTCCTCGCTTCCCATTCACAATCCTATAACCCTCTTCACTCCTACATGTAGGTTGAATCGGGGGGTCCAATCGCTCTGCCAAAATATTACAGAGACAGTACCCACATTCTGAGTCTCTAGGCATAGTAGGACATCTGATCTACCTGCCCGCCTGTTCACCAGTCATCCTCTTACTCCCGTCCCCTTCATCCCACTGTTCTTTTACCATCCCTAGATTAAAGTCTAGCTCAAAGTGTGGCGTGGCCCATGCTGGTGAAATCCTACAATAAGGAGACCATCCATTTTTTGTTTACTTTGATAATAATAATAATAATAATAATAATAATAATAATAATAATAATAATAACAATATAATAATAATAATAATAACAACAAAATATTAATAATAATAATAATGATAATAATAATAATAATAATAATAATAATAATATAATTATAATAATAATAAATAAAATAATAATAATGACAATATAATAAAATAATAACAATATAATAATAACAACAATATAATAATAATAATGATAATAATAATAATAATAACAATATAATAATAATAATAATAATAATGATAATAATAATGATAATAATACTAACAATATAATAATAATAATATAATAATAATAATAATAATAATAATAATAATAATAATAATAATAATATTAACCTTATAATAATAATAATAATAATAATAATAATAATAAGCTTAAAGAGTGTACTGCTGTTACTATACACTGTAAAAATATCTATAAATAAGCATTTTTTTTCATATTTTATAATTCATGTTTTTATTTCCCTGTTTATTTCTGCTTTTGAATAGCATTATAGGACCTTGGTCTTTCTTTCAACAATGTTTAAACCTTGAAAAGTTCGAACAAGTGACTTTCATTGTCGTTTTTAATAGTGTAAAGCAGGGGTGCCCAAACTTTTTTCTTATCAAGGGCCAAAAACCAAACTTGATTGAGGCTTGTGGGCCGAAGGTAAATATAGTTGCTATGGGTAATTTAAAAATGACTAGAAAACATTGCTTTATATGAATTAATACAGTCATTTTTATATTGTATAATGAACTTACTACAGTAAAAACAAAACAATCTCATTTATAACAGAATTACACTAGTTTTTGCCTTGATTTGGTGCCTAGTGACAGTATTTTAAAAATCGGATTCCTTTACATTTAATTGAAGCATTTCATTTCAGTCAGCTTTTTTTGTAGCTCAGCAATTTAACAAAAGAGGTTACATAAAAAAAAGGTTACATCAAATTAGAAATGATGATCTCAATGTTAAAGGCATTCACTCACTCACTGTCCTCTTAGATGGGATGGTGGGCCAAATCAAAACTTACAATGGGCCAATTTTGGGCATTACTTTGGGCATCTCTGGTGTAAAGTGATATTGTCTGGGTTGGTGTTGTATATTACACTCCAAAAACCTTGTAATACACTGCCAGTAGATTTTGGCCCAATCCCAATTGTACCCCTTAGCCCTTCCCCTTACCCCTACCCCTCGTTTTGCACGTTCACGTCAAGGGGTAGTGGTGTCCCAATTCTCTTTAGCTTGAAGGCGTAGGGCTAAGGACAAGGGGTATACACCCCTTCGAACGAGGGGTACACTTCAAACGGAGGGGTAAGAAAATTTCCCAGAATACACCTGCCACAACTGAACCCGGAAGTAAGGAGATCCACAAATTAGTATTTTTTGTCATTATTACGAATTTTTACGACAAACAAACATATGTTTTACTATATTCATAACCGCGTTTGTATTTTACCGTCATGCTTTAAAAAAAAAACGCTAAATTTCACAATCTATAATCCATAATCATAACTCATGTGCAGCCGCCCCACAACATTCTGACACACGATGACACTGGAATACCCTGTCAGTAATATCTAGTGGCTGGAAATGAGCTTTTACAGTGTCTATTATGATGTTAATGTTGTTTTCGTGTGTTTACATAGATAAATATGGCCACTGTGTAAATACACAGTACAGTTACGATCTTATTGCCACATTAGATTGTTATGATAACATAATATACGCCTTCAGTGATTTCCTGAAGATAAACACCAAACAATAACACAACTGGAATAACTCCAGCAGTCGTGATCGTCTGATCTCATATGAAGCAAGAGATCGCGATGACATATGATGACGTATGCAGGTGTTGAAGTGGTGTCCCAATTCTTAGGGGGAAGTTTTGAAGCCCTTCCCCTTAACCCTCGGTTGTAAGGGCCAAGGGGAAGGGGTACAAAAATAGAACTGGGATTGGGCCTTTCTGTTATTCTACAGCAGGGGTCTCAAACTCAAATTGGCAGGGGGGCCATTTCAGTGACTGATAATTCAAAGGAGGGCTAGTAGACAGTAGACCCTGTTCTTATTTGTCTATATATTATTTCTTATACGTTATATTATTATTTTAAACTACTAAAATGTCAATAAAAGTCACTTTATTAAAATGTAGAGTTGAATTTTCAACATCAAAGCTAGATAGAGCAGAGATCGATATCCCATAATGCAATTCACAACTGAAAACAGAAAACACTTGTGGATCACAAAACACAAACACTGTAAATAAGCTTGCAGTTTGTCACTTCCGCTTAAATGGACCAACGATTTCATAAACAACACCTCATACTTCAGTTTCTCATCAAATCTTGACCAATCAGATGCTCTCTAGTGTCTGACATGCCCCGCCCCCTACTTCTCATTAGCTTTCATTTGATGTGCTTGAGCTCAACTACTCTCATTGGCAGAGCTGTGATAAAAACCAAACGCTATTGGCTGTTTTTAACTCTATGTCCCGCCCTCTCTTCACGACAAACATCGAATAACAAATGTACATTTCACAGCACTTCATGGGACCTTTAAAGATTATTTAGTATGTTTCTATGACTGTCTCGGCTCTGTCCTAATAATCATTTAATAATCATGATGTCTCTTCTTGTCTTTCGTACCCTGTACGGTGTCAGGTAGATGCTTCCCTTCTTGCTCTTTCTGAAGGCGTCCGGCAAGCGTTCGCTGTCACTGAACACCAGCTCCACGTTCTCATATGACATCAAGACACTGGAGGAAAACATATTCACTGTAATACAGTCAGCACTTTCTGTGACAACGCATAATGATCAAAACAAACGCCGCCATTGCTGATAAGGAAACAAAGACTAATGTTTGTAGTTTTCAAGAATATCAGCATCAGTTTATGTTTTAGGAACGTTCGTCTATAATAAATCACTATAAATAATGAAAAAGTAAATCATATAAACTGTTAATGAATATATAATAATTATGACTCGCATTATGACAACATTTGGTTTATAGAACATCAGACGTGTCATCATTCGTATTAGCATACCTACCTATCATGTTACCACTTGTGCCTGCCATCTTAATGATTTGTTGTTTTATCTACTCTTATCTCCGTTACATCATTTTATTTTGTTCATATACATTTTTTAGGATCTACTTAAAAATGTCTATTCTAGCGCTTCTCAGTCATGCTTCTTTGATTTTTAGGGTGACAATTTTAACATCTGTCCAGGGACAACAGATGAAAAAAAAGCACTCTAGGTAATTCTGGTGCACTTGCAGCAATGCTAATTAATGTACACTGTCCCTGCCAAATAAACAAAACAAAAAACATTTAAATAAATTATTATGATTACAATGTAATGTATAATATAATTAATCATAAAATAAATATCAATTATTAGTTTAATAAGGAAAAATAAGGATAATTCAAATGTTTATTATAAATTGTAATGAAAATGAAAATAATACAAAATGATGATGATTACTATTAATTGTGAAATATTATGCACATAAATTTGAAAAATACAGCTTAAGTGCTATAAATAATCTATACCAAATTGCAGGGTGTATATATATATATATAAATATATATATATATATATATATATATATATATATACATATATATGAGCAATTCCAGCATTATGGATGTGACGGATGTGCGGTAAAAACTCAAAACATAAACGCACAGATAAGGTATATGTTAACATTATATTGAAACATCAGTTTACATTTTCAAAAACAATATTTTTGAATATACAGAATAATATACATAAATATACAGAATTATGGGATTCGAAAAATATCACTCTGAAAACAATTTTTGTACTTTAAACGAGGAAAATAAACATGCGTTATGGATGTGACGAAAAACGTCTGCGAGTTTACAGTCTACAACATACTTTGTAGAAATTCTGTGGATTAAACTGCACAACCCAAAAGAAATAATGATAATCACAAGGATAAGAGTCGGCTCTCTATAGAACAAAAATGGTTGGTTTTATTTTAATTTACATTTTTGCATTTATGAAGATAAAGCTTCGTTATGGATGTGACACTTTTCTGTTGTGGATGTGACGGATGTTAAATTTCCACTTGTGTGACTTTGGTAAATCAAATATAATTGTTTGAAAACATTGACCGAGACATTTTTGAGTATTTGTACAGCACTGTAAAATACAAGAATACACAAAATAAATTAGAAGGGTTTCGCTATTTATGATGACAACTTAATTTTTTTAATTTTTATTTTTTTTCATGGCAAGGTTGACATTTGCATGGAATTGCTCATATATATATATATATATATATA
>CAIGQQ010001915.1:2020413-2042081 GCA_903798035.1 Danio albolineatus | reverse complement strand
CAGTCAGACAGATGGACGGACAGACAGTCAGATGAACAAACAGACAGTCAGTCAGACTCACAGGGCTCCCTCTGGCTGCGCTTGAAGGTGTTGTAGATGTTGATAAGGGTGAAATGATCTCCCTCTGGATGCTGGAATTTCATGTGGCAGCGCATCACTTCTGTTAACATGCCTACCGGAGGCTCAATGAAGCAGCTTGGAGCTGACAGAGGAGAAACAGACAGACAGACGGATAAAAAACCCCAGAAAGAACTAATTATTGAATCATTTAAAAATTTGTCCAAATATTAAAAGGCTTAAAACAGACAGATGGCTAATAAACTAATATTTTTTTTATATCTAAGTTTTTTTTTAAATAAAAAAATTAAGTTAAAGTTAAAAATAAGTAATTTAAAACAAGACTATAGACAGACCGACCGACCAACAGACAGGCAGAGAGACAGACATATAGACAGGTTACCTGTGAGCATAGCAGCGATGGTCAGCATCTCACTAGCACAGTCAAACTCACAGGACGCCAGCAGAGCTTTGGCCATCTGTGGATCCAGAGGGAGTTCAGACATGATGATGCCCATCTCAGACAAGTTTCCATCATTATCCAGAGCAGCCAGATAATCCAGCTCCTCCAACGCCTGCATGAGGCCCTCAGGATCTGCCGGAGAAAAAAAAAAACTATGGACCCTTTTTACATATCCGGGTTTCTCAGTAGAAATTGGGTGAATGCAGTGAATGTGAGTAAAACAAATCCTTATTTACATTCCTATTTGCTGAAATCATAAAAAAAAACATGGTGTTATCAAGACCTTCAGAAAATGGAAATCAATAGTGTGAGACTGCGAACAGCAGCCAGAAGAGAGAATCAGGTCAGATTTACAGTCCTGCCCCCATACACGCTGCATTACAAACACCTTGCATAAGCAGTCATTTGTTTTTGTAATATGATGCAAAGATGATTTAATACATGCATAAACGCATGTAAATGTTCATACATTAAAAAATAAATTAATCTAAATATTAATAAAAGACAACTAAAACAACAGACTGGAGCATTTCTAAAAAACAACCACTTGATTTATCGCTTGAGCTCTCATCTTCCGGGTTGTTGTGTCTGCTGGACGTGTGTTTTGATAAACAATAAAAGTTTAGTCTTTCGCTTCTGAGCTTCACACAGTCCAAACACTGACCAGAAACAATGAGTGTAAACCCAGCACACTCAGAGCTGTCAGATCAGCAAACACACGCCTGACCGAACGCCAACCAGCACACACAAACACACACACCAGGGCTGTACCATATATAGAATTATTGCAGTTATTGAAAAATGTGCAAGCAAACTCTAATTGTACACATACACTTTTGTCAAAATAACGCTTCTTAAAAAAATAATTCAACAAGTTTTACACTGTAATAAGTATATTTCAAGAGTTCACACTCAGCTGATGATTGATTATAAAGCTTGTTTGGCATGCTGTCCCTGGAGAGAGCCCTGAGCTCAGAAGATCCTCGAGCCCAGGGCTCCCTCCCGTTCGCAAGGCGAATTAACAACAATTAGATATGATTTCTAATCAGTCCAATATACTGCATGATAAATATCTTACAATTTTCATTCAGGGGATACATCTAAAAATGTACATATTTACAAAAAAAAAAAAAAAAAAAAACGCACCGGGTCTGCTGATGAAGTGGCAGTGTGTGACGCCGGCCGCCTCCATCCGCTTCAGAAACAGAGCCGTGGACGTGATGTTGGACTCCAGTATCCGTGGACAGATCTCAGCGGGAAGCAGAACATCCTCAGGATACAAACAGAAGCACTTTCCTTCAAATGAACAGCGATTCAAGAAGATTTAATACTGATTCAGCACTGACTGGAACTCAAGCAATACATTTACAGCTAAAGTCATAATTACTGCATCTCTTTAAAATCTTTTATAAATATTTCCCAAATGATGTTTAACAGAGCAAGGAGTTTTTCACAGTATTTCCTATAACATAATATTTTTTTCTTCTGGAGAAAGTCTTGTTTTATTTCGGCTAGAACAAATACAGTTTTAAAAACCATTTTAAGGTCAATATTATTAGACCACTTAAGCAATATTTGTTTTGGATTGTCTACAGAACAAACCACAGTTATACAATGACTTGCCTAATTACGCTAACTTTAACCTTATTAACCTAGTTAGGCCTTTAAATGTCATTTTAAGCTGAATACTAGTCACTTCAGTAAAATATCTAGTCTAATATTATGTACTGTCATTATGGCAAAGATAAAATAAATCAGTGGTTAGAAATTAGTTATATAAAATATATATAAAATAATCAACATTTAACAGCAGGGCTAAGATCTCTGACGTCAGCTGTACGTGTCAACAAGTATCTTTGAAACAAAGCAGAGCGGACATGATGTTTTATTTTTATTAGTACATTTTTTTGGCCAAAAATCTGTAACAAACATTTGCTTAACATATGCATTCTTTTTACAAATCTAATTTATTTATCAATTTAAAGTGCAAGGGTGGCGCAGTGGGTAGCACGATCGCCTCACAGCAAGAAGGTCGCTGGTTCGAGCCTCGGCTGGGTCAGTTGGCATTTGTGTGGAGTTTGCATGTTCTCCCCGTGGTTGCGTGGGTTTCCTACAGGTGCTCCGGTTTCCCCCACAAGTCCAAAGATGTGGGGTTTAGGTGAACTGAGTAGACTAAACTGTTCGTAGTGGATGAGTGTGAATGAGTGTGTATGGATGTTTCCCAGAGTTGGGTTGCGGCTGGAAGGGCATTCACAGCGTAAAACATACATTTGTATGCTGGATAAGTCAGCGGATCTTACCACTGTGGTGACCCCAGATTAATAAAGGGACTAAGCCGAAAAGAAAACGAATGAATGAATTTAAAGTGCAACCAACAGTGACCAAGAAAACACTGGTCAGACTGCATAGTTTACAGCTCTATTTATACTACAAATTCAGAAATATAATGTTTGATGAAAATCAAAGTGCTTTCTGGTTAGCTGCTTCGACCGCTACAAAGAAGATGTTGGTACAGAGGTGGAAACCGCCTCACGATCTCTATGTTAAGCACTGGTTGCGTTCACTACTGGAAATACTGTATCTGGAACTGTCATCAGCGCGGATCAACCATGTTGATGGTGTGGAAAATTTATATAGACAATATCAAAGAAATCTTGGACGCTTAACCCTTCACCTGATTCTAAGAATGTCAAATTTTATGTAATTTATCTAATAGCTTGGTCTAAACTACAGTTACTGTATGTTTCCTGATGTGCATGTAACGAGGTGGGGGGGATGGGGGATATATATGGGGTAATAGCTGTTAAAGGGTCACGAAACACCAAAACACATTGTTTGAGCTGTTGACAGTCATATATGTGTCCCACGCTGCTATAAACACTATTAGGACACGTATATTTCACTAAAGAGTGAAAATTGGTTGTTTTTTAATTTTTCCAGCAAATTTGTTCTTCCGGTTTGAAACGAATTTTTGAAGCTGTGTCACGCCGATGAGATCCATGCGTGTATTCCAGCGTGGAGAGTGGACATCTGTTCCGGCGAGTGCATCATGACGTCTCTGAGTGTTGGTTCAACTTGGTTCAAACCAATCAGCGCGCTCTATTGTTAATGCGGTGCAACTTCATTAATATAATGATAGCTTCGAAGAATGTTTGTACCTGTTGCAGTTTTCTGACGGCAGAGAGACGCCACGTTGTGTTGCCAAAACAAGTGGAAGAAGAAGAATTGTTGTGAAATGTTGTGTTTATGTGCTGCGACAAAGGTTTTGTTTTCATTTCCCCGCTATGAGAGCGCAGCTGGACTCACGTGACACGTGCAGAAATGCGTTTGTAAGGAACTTTTTTTTTTTTTTTTTTTTTTTCACCCAAGAGCTTTTCGTATCTGGAAATGGTGAAATCCAAATTTGCCGCTCGTCTCCTTTTAAAACAGACGCTGCTCCAGTTCATAATGATTGTCCTGCTCTACATATTTGGTAAGCGATCAGTGCTCTTTGTTTGTTTAGTCAGATGGCAAAGTTAGTTCGTATCGTCAGCAATACTCTTTCAGTGTTTAAAGACAGACCTTAGTCAAAATGATGTAGTTACTGAGTTTACAGCACGCTAACATCACTACAATATTATAGGCTGAAAGATCTGCTGTAGATGCTGCTCTCCGAGTGTAAACATGTGAACACAGCAAACTATTCCTTTCGTGTAGAATTTTCGCCGCATTTTGTGACAAGATACTATACACACAGGGCTTTCTGACGCTGCCTACCGAGTAGGCTGCCTACCAAGTTACAGAGAAATGCAGAGGGTTTTTTATTTCTCCCTTACGCCCCGCGGTATTAAACACTCCATTAAAACCGCTCACTTAGCAGTTTCTTACATCTGGTTTTTCATGGGGGACATGCCGGAAATGTTCCTGGATAAAAGTGAAAGTGCCAAACTGCCGGTAAAGTCAACAAATTAAGAATTTGGCAAATAATTGGATGTAGGTTTGAAAACACCCTGCTGAGACAAGGGGGTTTCGTGGCCCCTTAAAGTATTTTTCTATCTGATTGTAAAATTGTGTATTTCATTTTTGGAAATAAAAACTTAATTACAAAAAAGAAAAGAAAAATCAAAGTGTTTAATTTTTAATTTGTACAGAACATTTCAGAACAAAACAACAATGAGTGAAAGTCTCAAAATGACTCACCTGTCGATCCCGTCAGCTGTTTTCGCATTTCAGCTTGACATTTACTGATGGGCCTGATGACCTCTGAACTGGCTCTCAGTCGTGGGTTATACACCTTTACAGAACATACATAAGAGTTTCTGAATTACTCAAACATTCACACAAAATAAAATATGAATTTAAAAAAACCCTGCAAAGCCAGCACACTCACTAGTCTTTTCTCTACTCCAGTATCGATGACGAAAGCAATGGAGTCCACCGACCAGAACAGATCCTCTAATTGGCTACAAGAAACGAAGACCCGCCTACTCGTCTGTGGACTCTCTGTGATTTGTGGACAGATTCCAGAATGTCCGCTGCACATGGGCACGGCCAGCAGCTCTCCTAGAGATACACTCATTCTGGACGCTTCTTTAGTGATGATATTACAGGCACACACAACCTCCTGAAACACACACATGCATGAACACAAGTCTAGCATTGGTTAAGATCTACATATGTGGATACTGTGAGTAGTAAGTGTTCTTTAAAAAAAATTTATAAATCCGATTTATTGACCGATATAATCGGCTGTGGTAATATATTTGTCAATATTTGGATTTTTTTTAATGGTGCTGTATTTAAGTTTGACTCTTCTAAAGCATAAAAATACCATAATAGTTTTGCTGATATTTCAGATGCAAAGTTCTTGTTTATCTGAAAAACAATGCTGAAGTCAGATATTCTGCTTTGAAAATGTGTTTTCCGTGCCAGAACGCTGTCTTTGTTTCGGTCTTATAACCTGCCCAGTGCTAGTATAGCCAATTATATTCCAGCACTCTGGGTTTCCTTGGTGGAAAACCGCATATTTCCTCCATTCGTTCATTCAGAAAGGCTCTGAAAGCATGAGTCTGTGACCGAAATGCGACCTCCGGTGGACAGTAGCAGACTCCGAAATTAAATGCAGATTCATTTCCACATGAGGTTATTAATTAGCAAATAATATAAATATTACAAATGTAAGCATTAGGTGAGCAGTTTACATTGTAACCGCGTGTCCTAACAACACGCTACATGACAAGATACGCAGTGATGAGCAATTTGGCTGTTTGCACCAGACGAAACACGACAGAGATTTAAATATAGCCATTTACAAGCACAGTATATGCACTCACTCACGAAAGGGTAAGGTTTATAATCTATTTACCCCTCTTTAACATGATTAAATGTAGATGCTGAATCACTGATATGTGTTTAGTTCTAAAGTTAAATTTCAGACTGTTTATTTTACTTTCAAGATCTGAGGTGAACTATCTGCTGCTGCTTTCGGTATATGGCTGAAAATGATTTTCTGTTGTTCAGCTGTGAGAAATAGAAGCCATTTCTAATACATCAATTTGTGGTGTTGGTTAGGACAAAAACTCCTTTTAATATGGAGAATATTCCTTCTATCGGGTGCCGTTGCTATTATTTAGAGCACGGTTAAAATCACTCAGTCCTGTCCTCAGTCTGGCAACCTGCGCTTGCATTTGTTTTGACCCAGAAGTGCAATACCTAGTTCAACCACTGGGTGTCAAACTTACATACTGCACCTTTGAAGATCAAATTTGCCACATAAAACTTTTTATTTGGCCAATGTTTATATTATGACATTATATCATGTATTAGCCTTTTATCTTCTTTAAAGGTGCAGTATGTAGGTTTAACATCCAGTGGTTGCACTGCACGCCTGGATCAAAACACAAGTGCTGGTTGCCAGACTAGCACAAGTGTGCCTGACTATCGACCCTAAAGGCAGATTTTAACCGTTTTGTAACAAAGCATTGGCACACGAACATTCTCCGTACTAAAAGGAGTTTTTGTCCTAACCAACATCTGACATTTATATTTCAGAAACGGCTTCTATTTCCCACAGCTGAACAACAGGATAAATGACAATGATCACCTCAGGTAGTCAGATAGTTTACCTCAGATCTTGAAAACAAAATTAACCATTTGCAATTGAACTTAGTTCAACTCAGTGCAAGTAAACACATATTCGTGATTCAGCATGTACAATTACTAATGTTAAAGAGGTTTAATATGTATTAATAAGATCATAAACCATACCATTTCACTTATCTTGTTTTTTACCATTTCTATCTTGTTTCGTCTGGTGCAAACAGTCAAACTGCTTATCACTGCAAATAACCCCCTCATGTGGAACTTGAATCTACGTCTCATTTCAGAGGCTGCTACTGTACACAGGAGGTCGAATATTGGTCACAGACTCATGCTTTGACAGCCTTACCAACTGAATGAATGAAATATGCTGTTTTGCACCAAGGCAACCCGGAGTGCTGAAATTTAATTGGATAAACTGGCATTGGACAGGTTGAAGAGACCAAAACAAAGACAGACATTCCGGCACATAACACATTTTTTTAAAGCAGAATATCTGACTTTAGCGTTGTTTTTCAGATTTAGAAGAATGTTCAATTGGCACGTTTCTGAAATATCTGCAAATATATTATGGAATTTTTATGCTTTAGAAGAGTCAAAAACTTAAATACATACAGAATATACACACACACACTTATATATATACATATGTATCTCAAAGAAATTGTTTAATTAGTTTCATCAATTTTCAGCATGTTTCTTATTTACTGTAATTACCTCTATTATAGAGGGGTCATACACATTTTTACTCCAACAATTCAATGACTTTTCCATGACTTTCAAGTAATTATTTTATGACCTAATGTTTCATGTAATGTCTATGTATACATGGTAAATAATAAGAAAAATGATGCATCTTCAAAGTTATTACAGCATATCATCAAACATGCAACAATCTATTTAGTTTAAATGAATCTTTAGATCGGAGCCACGGTGGCGTAGTGAGTAGCACATTCGCCTCACAGCAAGAAGGTCGCTGGTTTGAGCCTCGGCTGGGTCAGTTGGCATTTCTGTGTGGAGTTTGCATGTTCTCCCCGTGGTTGCGTGGGTTTCCTTCGGGTGCTCCGGTTTCCACCACAAGTCCAAACACATGTGGGATAGGTGAATTTGGTAAGCTAAATAGTCCGTAGTGTATGAGTGTGAATGAAAGTGTATGGATGTTTCCCAGAGATGGGTTGCAGCTGTAAGGGCATCCGCTGCGTAAAGCAAATGCTGGATAAGTTGGCGGTTCATTCCGCTGTGGCGACCCCGGATTAAAATAGGTACTAAGCCGAAAAGAAAATGAATGAATGAATTAATTAATGAATCTTTATATCTATGTAAAATGTATTAAGATAATGTTCACACAGCACTAATAATGTGAGAGCATGTGTTTGGCAATGGACAGAAAAGAAGTTAAGACAACTAACCTATATTTAAGTATACAGACGATTGTTCAACTAATTTCCTTGACTTTTCTAAAACTTTGTGGGTTTTTCAGTTTTTCCAAAACTTTTCCAGGCCTGGAAAATGCCATGCCAAAATTCCAGGACTTTTCCAGGTTCTTCATGACTGTATGAACACTGATTATAATTTCTCCATGACAGTCAGATGACTAGTTTTCAACATTAACATCAACCAGATTCAATGATGGCCAATGAATAATTCTAATGTTGCTCTTTGCTAGAGTTTTTTTGGGTGACTGCTATGAGAAAAAGAGAAAAGTCCAATGGATTTCTACAAATCACTAAATCCAAATATGACCGAACACAGGTTTGATTAGCGAGGGTTGAATGTGATTTCCAGGACAGACGGTCAGTAACAGTGGAAGAGCTGAGTGGACGTGTTCATTCAGACGCTGCTGATGCTGCTGAACACAACAATGCCACGGTCATCATGGAGAAATCTGAGTTAGTGCTGCTGGCCAAGCCTGGCATTGCCATTACTGTTGTAATACTGTTGTGCTGTTGAAGTGACTGCAAAAATTATTCTAATATTAACCAAGTTTTCTGAACTCAGATAGATTTAAACCTGTTGTAAGGGACTCCAACACAATATTCGGGCATAAAAAAAAAAACGTGTGACCTGTACCAAACAGATTTTATGGTAAGGGAAGGTCTGGAGCACTCAACCACCATACAAGATGCATAGATATGAAGCCCAGAGGTCGATTAATTTATCGAAAGTTTGAAATGAGCAAGAGACCGGTGTGAAAGGTATGAGAGAGAGAGACGATTTGCTCTAAGAGTTGTCGACAAGAGAACTGAAGAGAGATTTATATGTCTGTGACTGTGAGGAGGATAGCAATTTCCTCTTTTGGAATGTCATTGGACTATATGTGACACTGTGTTTACTAGATACAGTGTTTGCCGCGCAGGCGAAGTAATATTGTTCTCTCTATCGACACACCCGGACATTTTCGGAGACTGTCTGAGAAATATGGATACCTTAATGAGAGTTCTAACAGCGTTGGACGAGACATCACTTCTGACTTTCCTCTATCTCTATTCACTCCTGAACTATACTCCCGCTTCTGACGTGTTCCCTCTGCTCGGGTAAGAGTGATTTATTTATTATTTGCCCTCCGGGCGAAGGGGCAACTGTGTTTAATGCCACTCCGACCGCCAGCATCGAAACAGGCCTGCAACGAGAGTTACATATTTTTCATTTATTTTATTTGGACTATTTTGGGGTTTTCCCTTACTGAACTGTTGATTTTGCTGTTTATTTAAAACGGAAACAAACAATGCTTTATTTCTTTATTTGTATATCTTTGTTTGTTTAAGTGTGTTAAGTAAATTTGACAAAGTGATTTCGAATTTTATACTAGATTGGCTGTGTTTATTATTTACATGAAAAGGAATGGGGTTATAGGATTTATTTTGGATTAAAATACAAATTAGAGAGATCTACAATATATGGATTCAGGGCCCTACCGTCGCCATAGGGAAAGGGCGCTACAGATATATGCAAATATAGTTAAAAATATGGAACTTTAACAACACTTTACATACAAATTAAATGCCAACATGTTTGGGCATTAGCTTTCATTGTATTTTATTATTCATAAGTGAGTAACCGAACAGACGAAAGTGCATGCACTACTAATGTGACTGATCTCACCTGCTCGGAAGCTAAAAACACAGCCACGTCTCCGGGCTCTCTGGATCGGTGGACCTCAAGTGTGAGTCTCAGTGCCGAATAAAATCTTTCGGAGCCGCTGCTGTTGCTGTGGATCACCTCACCAGCGCTGGGGGCCTCCAGATGCAGACGCGGGACACTGCCGTAGTGTGTGAGGAGCGTTTCTGGAGCCGGCGGAGCAGATAACACCACCAGCCTGAGCTCTGGCCGCTGCAGCAGCACCTCTCTCAGCAAGCCCAGCAGGACGTCAGTGCTCACGGTCCGCTCGTGGGCCTGGTCCACCAACACTACACCATACTGCTCCAGCAGGGGGTCCGACATCATCTCACGCAGCAGGATATCATCCGTGCAGTACCTGCAAACACGATTAATACATGCATTCAGATATACAGATAACGCAGGATACTGCTAGGCATGGGACGATAACCGTTTTCAAGGTATACCGGGGTTTGGAAAAGTCGAGGTTTTCATACTGCCAAAATTTTCTGCTAAAGGTATGTGTACGATTTTTTATTTACAATTTATTTTAGGTTTTTAGCTGTAAATTGTAAAGATGTGTAAAATCTGTGTTTTGAGACAAATGAAAACCGCAGAAGTCAATACTGTAGTTACGTTGTTTCCATCCACCTACTTTTATTCGCATTTTGGATATGCACATAAAAAAAAGGGAAACGCCATGATGTGCATACATTTTGAAAATGCACATAAAGAATGTATGCGCGTAACTGAGTAGAATAAACTTTTTACTTGATAAGAAAAGATGCGCATAAACTGCGATGGAAACACTTTTACTGCATAAATTCCAGTATGCGCGTTAATAATGTCATGTGATGATAAAAATGTGTGTGAATGGTCAAACCAGCAGGCTGAGCACATGGTAAAACATCTGAAATGTTGTTTTGGTCATTCTAAAGCGCCTTACTGTTTCAGTAGTTGTGTTATTATATTATTAATGACCTCCAGAATCAAGAGCGTCTGACACCTTCAAACGCCACCGCGCGTTCACTGCGTGTCAGGATTACCTTCTGAGGCAAAAGTCATTTATTAAATGAAGAAGAGATTTACGCAGCTTCTCCTACTGGTGCAAATTACATTTTTACTGTTGATATTTGGCGCCAGTTCATTAGGAAGTAACAATTTTGGCCGCTTTGACTCGTTGGATAGAAACGCTGCTTTATTCGCACGTCTTTTGTTCGATAATCCAGTTTTGCGCATAAAGTTCATTCGCATTCTTGGATGGAAACATAGCTATTGATTCACTTGAATTATTTAGCCTGACATGTTTTCTGGCTCAAAATATTTTAAATATTTCTCAAAATAAAAAATATTGTGTTCAAAGGTGAAAAAGTTTGTTATTTAGCCATAACATTTAAAAAGAATATATTTGATAGCAGCAATCACAATACCGTGAAACCGTGATATTTTTATCCAAGGTTATCATTCCGTAAGAATTATATACCAGCCCATGCCTAGATAACACGCCATGTCATAAAGTGTGAATCATCACAGACTGGTTTCTTGAATATGACAATGAGTTCACTGTACTCAAACGGCCTCCACAGTCACCAGAGCTCAATCCAATAGAGCACCTTTGGGATGTGGTGGAACGGGAGATTCGCATCATGGATGTGCAGCCGACAAATCTGCAGGAACTGTGTGATGCTGTCACGTCAATATGGAGCAAAATCTCTGAGGAATATTTCCAGTATCTTGTTGAATCTCTGCCATGAAGGATTAAGGCAGTTCTGAAGGCAAAAGGGGGTCCAACCCGGTGACTAGTACGGTGTACCTAATAAAGTGGCTGGTGAGTGTAGAAAACTAATATACATTATATAAAACTGTGGTCTATACAGTTAGAAAATACTGGCACAGATTATTCAGTAAAGCTCTCATAACTGTTTTCCAAATCTACACTGGTATAAATGTCACAAATATTAAAAACGCCATATGATAAAGCAAAAAGGCCTCAAAAATCTCAAGCATTTGCCACATACTTTAGCTGAGCAAACCAATCGGCACAACTAAGGCGTCACCAACTAATGTGAAAGCATTCGGTATATCGGTGAGCATCAGAGTGAGGTTTTTCACACACACCTGAGGATAGTGTCGTTGGAGCAGCACGTCTCCAGCGGGATACTGTAGCCAATCTCATGACCGATGTTTACGTCCATCTCGTCTGCAACCCGGAGAGCCAAATCTACAGCCTGCCGCCTCTGGATCTGACTGCACACAACCACACCGTGCTGATACTGCGCAGACAGACAGAACTCTGCACACCACTGCGGGATCTGCACAAAAACACCAGCGTTATTAATATAGGCATGGGATGGTAACCAGTTTCAAGGTATTCTGTTATATCCATTCCTAAGGTATATGTTTTTTATAACGTATTTGTGACAGTTTTATTTAGTTCTTTTAGGGCAACAGCAAAAAACCTACTGGAACCCACATGGACCCAAGATTATCACTGAAATCAGTCAAGTTTGGTGAAGGAACATTCATGGTTTGGGGTTACATTCAGTATGGGGGTGTGCGAGAGATCTGCAGAGTGGATGGAAACATCAACAGCCTGAGGTATCAAGACATTTGTGCTGCCCATTACATTACAAACCACAGGAGAGGGCGGATTCTCCAGCAGGATAGCGCTCCTTCTCATACTTCAGCCTCCACATCAAAGCTCCTGAAAGCAAAGAAGGTCAAGGTGCTCCAGGATTGGCAAGCCCAGTCACCAGACATGAACATTATTGAGCATGTCTGGGGTAAGATGAAGGAGGAGGCATTGAAGATGAATCCAAGATTTACTAATTTTTAGATTAGAGATAACGTCATACCTCTCAGTTATACTCTCAGAAAAATATTTTCATTTTACAAGTTCTTAAATTACTGCAATGGAAGTGTGTAAATACGCAAATCAAGCATTTAAAATATAAAATTTAAAAAATTTTAAAACAAATAATAATAATAATAATAATAATAATAAACTCTATCCCTCAGATTTAGAAAATAAAACATTTAATAAGCCAAGTTAAAGTTCACATTTTAATTTTATATATAATTATTATCTTGCATGTTTGAAGAGGTTAGAAATAGATTAATTTTAGAAGAATCGCTCAAAAAATTTCTTGAAAATAACAGAAAAACTAAATGGGAATTAAGGAACTAAGAACTAAACTGAAAGAAAGTAATTACAAAATTACAGTCTCAAATAATCTTATTTTTAATTAACATATCACACCGCAAATGTGTTACAGTGGTAATTTTGGATATTTGTTTTAATTATAAATCGCAAATTACTGTTTAAAAGCTAGTTTATAAATTTTATTAAATAAAATTGTGTGATTAAAAAAATAGGCAAATTATAAATGGAAAAAAAAAAGACTTCTGTAAAAACATTACATACAACAGAATAAAACTTACGTTTGGTGCAAGAGCAACAAACTGGGGAAAAAAAACACTCATTCATTGTTGGATATGTGTTGATATGTGTTGTTATAGAAATCTACAGATTAAAAAAACATGAAGACTTTTTCCCCCCATGTGCTGTACTTCTAACCAAAACAGAATATTGAGTAGGGGCTTTCTGTGAATTTTAATTTCACACAGATTTTAAGAAAGAACGTATGTGAGCAATTCCAGCGTTATGGATGTGCATTTGCAGTAAAAAGTCTATGCTGAAACATCTGTTTATATTTTCTAAAACAACACCAAATTTATGGGATCAGAAAAATATTGATTTGTAAACATTTTTAGACTTTAAATGGGGAAAATAAACATGCGTTATGGATGTGACCAAAAAAGTATGTGAGCTAACAGTGTAAATAATCGCAAATCGCATAAATAAATAAATAAATAAATAATATTTAAGCACATGCAATTTCTAAAATCGCACAAGGCTTGCTTTATTTAGATTTTTGTTCACGTTCTTGTGCGGATGATTTTAACATGCACACCGGGCAATTACAGCTAAGCTGAGCGGGAGAAAGATGTTAACCAATCTCTCCGCGCACGACGAAGTTAAGCGGGAGAACCGAATAGGTGGTTTTGATTTACGTTAGTTTTTATTTATTGTTCTGACTGGAATTGAGGTTAGTTCATCTTTATTTCTTCATGTTGTCTGTTTGTAAGACAATTACAGTTTTGTTTATCAAGCAGTTAGTACTACTGTGTACAGTATGTGTTTAACTAGAGCTGAGGTTAGTGAATCTTAATGTTTTTTATATTGTCTGATTTAAAGACAATTTTACTACAGTTGTATTTATTAAACTGAATGTTATATCATAGTGAAATGTTTTGTTATGCACTTATTGTGCATTTAATACATGTAGAATGGATGTAGCTTGTTTGAAAAAGCAAAAACAGCTGCTAAAAAATAATAATAATAATAATTGCAATATGATTATTTTGTCCATATTGCACAGCCCTAGTTAACAATATACAATATACTTTGTAGAAATTCTGTGAATGAAACTGCACAAACCAAAAGAATGCAAACAAAAGAGTCGGCTCTTAATAGAACATAAATGATTGATTTTAGTTCATATGATATTTATGAGAAAAAAGCTTCATGATGGATGTGATACCTCACCCATTATGGATGTGACAGGTGTGAAACATTTTCAACATTTTCAAACAATTATATCAGTTTTATTATACCAGAGACATTTTACAGTACTGTTTCACTATTTTTGGTGAAAAGTGAAAACCTAAATTTATTTTTCATGACAAGGTTGACATATACATGGATATACATGAATTGCTCGTGTGTAAGCTTATTAGCCTGTCCTGCTATATGCCACACAAAAAGCATTCTGGTGTTCATGTCCTACAGACAGATTTTCTCTACAGGCGCTCCACATTGTGACGAGTGCTAGACTGTTTAACAGCTGCAGGGTGAAAGCTTCAGTCTGAGAAAATCTGTCTTAAACAAGAGCAACTGCTGAGGACGGGCAGATCGGGTCAGCCCAACAGATGCAAAGCTTCCCATTTCCACTGTCTACACACACATACATAATACTAGGCCGAAGTACACATTTACAAATACTACTACAGCCAAAATAAAAGCCAAATATACAGTGATGGGATTGGACTGCTCTGCAACTCTCAGATCACAAAACATAAGAAAACATACTGTAACCTTACGTTTGATTTTTTCATTTTGTTGGACTTGATTTTTAAGATCTAAAAAAAAAAAAAATTAGATTTATTTTGTGTGTGTGTGTACTCACAAATACATGTGAAGATAAATTGCATAAGGTATTACACATGCAAATAAATAAATAAACAATTTTAATAATAAAATTTAACAAAATTATAAAAACATTTTAAAAAATAGTAAAAATACAAATATTAATATACACAAAAATACGCATATACGTGAAAAGAAAAATTGCAAAAGATATTACACATGCAAATAAATAAAATTTCATGATTGCAAAGAATGCATTTACATAATATTATAACAGTAGATTCCTATGAGAATAAATACAACCGTTTATTTTAGGAAACTGACACATAATCCTTTAAAATCATCTTAATATGCTAATAGTTCTTGGTTAACTATTATAAATTATTATTGGTGCTCCATTATTAAAAATGCTTCTTATTAGTATCAATTAATAAAATTAATACAAAATAATAAAAAATGAATTAAAACATAACAAAAAAAACGTGTCTAAAAAAGAATACAAATAATAATATACACGAAAATATACAAATACATGAAAAGAACATTGCATAAGATATTACACATGCAAATAAATAAACTATTTTAAAAAAATAGAACAAAAACATGAAAAAAGAAATAACAAAACTATTAAAACAAAACAAAAAATATTAATAAAAACAAATTGATTAATTTAAAAATAATAAAATAAAATAAAATCCACTGGCAAATTTTCTTTCTTTTTATGGAAATGGAATGAATTTACATAATATTATTACAATTTTTAAAAGTAGATTTCTTAGAGAATAAATAAAAGTTTAATTTAAGAACTTTCAGCTGACACATAATCCTTCAAAATCATCATAATATGCTAATATTTCTTGGTTATTTATTATAAATTATTATTGGTGTTCCATTATTAAAAATGCTTTTAGTATCAATGAAAAAATGATTAGTACAAAATAATTAATGAAAACATTAAAAAACATGTCAAAAAAGAAATACACAAATAGTAATAAAGACAAAAATATGCAAATACATGAAAATACAAATTGCATAAGATATTAAACATGCAAATAGAAATATTAACAATTTAAAAAATAAAACAAAAACAGAAAAACAATCATATAAAAATGAATGAAAAATAAATAAATAAATAAAATAATAAATAATATTCTCGCTTTCTCTTTTGGAAGTAGTCTCTCATAATTGCAAAGAATGTATTTACAATTTTTTTATTATAATTTCAAAGTAGATTTCTATGAGAATAAATAACACAGTTTATTTTAAGAACTTTCAGCTGACACATAATCCTTCAAAATCATCCTAATATGCTAATATTTCTTGGTTAACTATTATAAATTATTATTGGTGCTCCATTATTAAAAATGCTTCTACTAGTATCAATGAAAAAAAAAAATAAAAAAATAAAAAAATAATAAAAACAACAAAAAAACATGTCAAAAAAGAAATCCACAAATAGTATTAAAGACAAAAATATACATGAAAAGAAAATTGCATAAGATATTACACATGCAAATAAATAAATTACAATTTTAAAAATAAAATAGAACAAAAACAGAAAAACTAACAATAAAATAAAAATGAATGAAAAATAATTCTTAAAAACAAAACAAAAAATAAATAAATAAAAATAAATAAATAATATTCTCTCTTTCTCTTTTGGAAGTTGTCTCTCATAATTGCAAAGAACATATTAACATTTTTTTATTATAATTTTAAAGATTTCTAAGAGAATAAATAAAACAGTTTAATTTAAGAACTTTCAGCTGACACATAATCCATAAAAATGCTTCTAATTAATATCAATGCATATACTGGCACATATTTAAAAATAATAATATTTACATCTTCACATGAATCATTTGTTTTGCAGTATGCAGCACTGATTCACACACAGTTGTTAAACTCTGATGATATAACAAAGAAAGCAGTCCCAAAACAGTGTGCTGATCAGCTGAATGCACACTATTTGTTCACAGGATTGAACACAATGGCTGCAGCTGACTCACTGCAAACACAACTGATGACCTCATTTATGATGATTAGTAAAGTGTATTTGCTCAGACTGAAGACATCATGATAAAGTCACATGATTTCAAAACAGCAGGTCTGAGACTGATACCATGAGCAGAGGACAAACTGTGGGGCTTTTATTGTGTTAAATGGCCAGAATGTCAGGAATCTGAACCGAATTGGCTGCAACCCGTTAGATGTTGAGCTGGAATTTGAACTGTGATAACAGGAAGAGGGGTTTGCTGAATTAAAACGTACAAAATAGAAAAACAAGCAACCTTGTGATCATTATATTGAGTTAATTTTATAGTCGCACTTAAGTTAATTTTATATTCGCACATTCAGACTCTCTCCTAGTTTCAGAAAGGTATTCTTTGTAAATTCTAATTATATTAGCAGCCAATGACTATCAACATTATTCACAGTCAATTAAATAGTAAGAATGCTGTTTTAAAGTCATTCTTACATGCAATTTCAGACCGAATATCCAAAAGTTAGGGCAGCACAATATATGGTTTCAGCATTGATATCGCAATGTGTGCATCCGCAATAGTCTCATCGCAAGATATGCAATGTTGAGTTAGGATTATATTTGACCAGGAGTCTGTTTCAGTAAGGAGCTTCAACCAACTCGGAGTTTAAACTTGAACTCTGAGTTGATTTACCGAGAGATTAAAAACTCTGAATTGGGTCAATCAAGTCTGAGTAGACTGATTCAGAGTTAAGTGTGCACACCGCGACTATAAAAAGGCATTATAAATGGAGCATTATCAGATATTACGAGTCATAGGCCTGTCACAATATCTATTTTTTGTTGTACGATAAATTGCAACAAAATATATCACGATAAACGATATTATTGTCATTTTAAGACCATTTTAAGCTGCTCATTATATGCCAGATTTAATGCCATAATAACAATATAATATCATCATATGCAAGTACACTCTTCCAAAGAACGTCATATTTTATTCTTAAAAATATTGAATTTAATTATAGTCATTTGAATAATTTAATGATTAGGCATTGGAATCAGAATGTGAAAACGCATATCCTAAACAAATTAATAATAATAAACATTAACAAAAAATGCAAGGTAAAAAGTAACAGAGGCTGAGATATCTGCTACCAGATCTATTTCAGTTGTCAGGCACCCACATGAGAATATACTTTAGTCATTTATGGTAAATACTACAGTGTTTTTTTAACCATACTGACACTGACACCTCTGATTGTGCAATCAGTTAAAATGCTGCAAGAATCGTTTTTAACGTATGGGCGATATATATTGCATCACCAAAAATCATTGAGGTCATGTCCATGTATTGTGCGATAAGTCGATATATTGATTATTGTGACAGGCCTAACGAGTCATCATGGAAAAATCTGAAAGAAGAGATCAGCATTTCTTTCTCCAGCTGAACTTGATGTGCTCATGCAAAGTTATAGTAAATATGACCATATATTGAAATAAAAAGCAACACCACTGCATCCGCAAAACAGAGATCGTGTGGGTAAACATCTGCTCGATTTAATGCACAAGTATACGTTTAAAATAAAGTATTTAAATATTTAAGTATAATAAAAAATAACTAATGTGTGACGTTTATTGACTTTTCACTTAAAAAAAAAAGGGGGATTTGGAAATAATTTAAGTTATTTCAGATGTAATTGCAATAAATTACATAAAATAGGCTACTGTAGCCTATTGTTCATTCATTCATTTTCTTTTTGGTTTAGTCCCTTAATTAATCCGCCACAGCGGAATGAACCGCCAACTTATCCAGCATATGTTTTATGCAGCAGATGCCCTTCCAGCTGCAACCCATCTCTGGGAAACATTCACATACGCACTCATTCACACTCATACACTACGGATAATTTAGCCTACCAAATTCACCTAACCCACATGTCTTTGGACTTGTGGGGGAAACCGGAGCACCCGGAGGAAACCCACGCAACCACGGGGAGAACATTCAAACTCCACACAGAAATGCTAACTGACCCAGCCGAGACTCGAACCAGCGACAAAATCATCCAAGCCAATCTAAATTAATGACTTTCAAAATTGAACTGCTTAAGTTTTCTGGTGAAACTGTGATTTATCGCAATGTAAATCGCAGAGAAAAAAAGCATTGTAATGTCAAATATTTTCAATATCGTGCAGCCCTATTCAAAGTAGCGTGGTCAACAATATAGAAACCACGTCACAAGCTGTTACTGAATGAATGTACGAATATAAAACCAATTTTAAAGATACTGTATGTGGCCTTTTCTCAACTGCTTAACACAGTCCAGGCTATACAAGGGACAGCTCATCGCAAAATTAATATTAACTCACAATATTAACTCACAAATATTAACTCACAAAAACCTGAAGCCATTGACTTTCTACAGGAAAAACAAATACAATGGAAGTCAATACAGGTCTCTGCTGTACAGTAGCTTTTTTTCTATTATTTATATCTAACATCGAGTTTGTCTTGTTTCTAGTCCAAATATCTAAAATTTTTACATCAAGAAGCATTTTCTAGACAAGCAAAAACGTTTGTTTTAAGAAATAATTTGCCAAAATTAGGTGAGTTTTTCCTTAAAACAAGCAAAATAATCAGCAAATGGTGTCAGCAAAATAATCTTGTTTTTCCTTTTGACAAAAAATTATTTTACCTACCTCACTGGCAGACTATTGTGCTTGTTTTAAGGGACAACTCACTTAATTTTGGCATATTATAAGTTCAAAAATGAACAAATGTGCAAATATAAAACCAGCTTTACCTCTATTTTGGGGGGGAGTAACTCAATTTTGTACTACTGTAATTTTTGGGGACGTAATTCAAAAGTAACTTTCCCCAACAGTGTTCAAACAGTGTTGTTCAATGGCAGTGTGGCCTTATGTTTCTCCATGTTATTTTTAGTGTCCAACAGCATTATCATTAGCAACATTAGGTTAAAATAGATGCTATATTTGCACATTTTATTGACATTTTTTAAATTTCAATTTCAATTTACAGCCAAACCGTATACGACTTACACGTCCACAACAAATATATTATATTTTCACTCAAAATTACCCAAGCCAATCTAAATGAATGACTTTCAAAATTGAACTGTTTAGGTTGTCAGGTGAAACTGTGATTTATATCGCAATGTATATCGCAGAGAAAAAACCATTGCAATGTCAAATATTTTCAATATCGTGCAGCCCTATTCAAAGTAGCATGGTCAACAATATAGAAACCACGTCACAAGCTGTTACTGAATGAATGCACGAATATAAAACCAATTTTAAAGATACAGTATGTGGCCTTTTCTGAACTGATTAACACTGTCCAGACTATACAAGGGACACTTAATCGCAAAACAAAACTTTACTCACAATTTACTCACCCTCACACATGCGATTGTAAAATCTTTGAGTTTCTTTTGTTGACACACACAAAAAAGATATTTTAAAGAATGTAGAAACCTAAAGCCATTGACTTTCTACAGTAGGAAAAACAAACACAAAAGAAGTCAATACAGATGTCTAGCTTTCTTTAAAATATCTCTTCATTGCAAAAAAAATGTTTTTCTTACTAAGACTAAGACCAAAATTAGGCGAGTTTTTCCTTAAAACAAGCAAAATAATCTGCCAATGGTGTCCGCAAAAAATCTTAACATAACACTGTTTTCCTTACTCCACTGGCAAATTATTGTGCTTGTTTTAAGGGAAAACTCACTTAATTTTGGCATATTATAAGTTCAAAAATGAACAAATGTGCAAATATAAAACCATCTTTACCTCTATTTTTTGGGGGAGTAACTCAATATTGTACTATTGTAATTTTTGGGGGAGTAACTCAAAAGTAACTTTCCCCAACAGTGTTCAAACAGTGTTGTTCAATGGCAGTGTGGCCTTATGTTTCTCCATGCTATTTTTAGTGTCCAACAGCATTATTATTAGCAACATTAGGTTAAAATAGATGCTAGATTTGCACATTTTCTTGACATTTTTTTATTTAAATTTCAATTTACAGCCAAACCGCAAATGAATGACACGTTCACGACACGAAAACGTGGACATTTTACATGTGGGTAAACACTGAACTTATGAGGGTAAAAAAATATGTTATGATAACAGTGTGTGTGTGTGTCTTAATCACTCACCTGTGTGCTTTTACCAGTCTTTGTAGTGCCCGAGACGATGAGAATTTGGTTATTTTCCAGCAAAGTCATGAATTCGTGTCTGTATTTCCACACTGGCAGGGTTTTCCTCTCCTGCAGGAGTCTGTAGTATCTGGAGGAGTACGGGAGTCCATCAAACTGATTGAGCTCCAGATCATCTCCAAACTCAAACAGGTTTTCTGAATCCTCTTCTTCTTTCCCGAGTTCTCCTGAAATCTCACCGTTTCCAGCCATAATGTCCCGCTGAACGCGTGTTTTAAGTTCACAAACTCACTCCCACGAGGGTCGGTCAAACTCTTCCCTCATCTGTGCTCGTGTATTTTGCCAAAACACCCTTAAAGTGCTCGTATAGTTTGATTTGTGTATTTGAAATACCGCACACTGTTGTGAACGCCGCTGCTGCTCTGGCACTGCGCGCTCTCGTGTGCTAATCCAGTTAATTCATTGGCCAGCTGCGCATGATCAGATACAAACACCCGAACATGCTTTTTCACAATTTATGTGTTTTGTTTATCTTTGTTTTAGCTATATTTAATCGATATTAATATATATATATATATATATATATATATATATATATATATATAT
>CAIGQQ010001915.1:1953410-1966792 GCA_903798035.1 Danio albolineatus | reverse complement strand
CACACACACACACACACACACACACACACACACACACACACACACACTAAGAATGTTTGCATCAATATACTGATAACTATGTAGAAAAATTCTTATCAATTTTGTGGCCAAGAAAACATCTGAATTGTCCTTAAAGGTGTATTACACAATTTTCACCACTAGAGGGTGTACATTTACAACAAACAAAGACACAACATATTAAAGCATCTGTGGTGTTTTCATGTTTTCTGAAAAAACAAAAAACTAATTGAGCGTGGGGGCAGCACAGTGGCTCAGTGCTTAGCACCGTTGTGTCACAGCAAGAAAGTCCCGACTGGGTCTGTGGGCATTTCTGTGTGGAGTTTGCATGTTCTCCCAGTGTTGGTGTGGGTTTCCTCTGGGTGCTCCGGTTTCCCCCACAGTCCAAACACATGCACTATAGGGGGATTGAGTAAGCTAAATTGTCCGTAGTGTATGACCTGGTCCTCCAGAGTGAGGGTTGAGCGTTGGGCTAACAACTCACCTCATAAAAAATAGATGTTACAAAACACTGATATATGGTGCGGCTAAATATCAACTTCGATATAAAATGGCCCTGGAGGTAAGTAAGTCTTTATTGTTATCTTTATAGTGATTGTGGCTGGTGTGAACAGGCCTTTATCAGGTTAATGTGCATATAAACACACTCATTGTTATGATATTTTCAGATAAATACATCAACACCATAAGTTCTGTGCAGTCAGTTTTGTAAAATGCATTTGATTAGTGAAATCTTTTCCACTTTTTCTCCAGATTGAAAAAAAATTCCACTTGCTGTTTGTTTAAGCTACTTGTTTAAAGGTTCAAGACGCCCTGGAGCACTTTTTTTGAGATTTTATCATCGAGCATCAGTTAAGACAGCGTTAGCTCCTGTCATTCTTAATTATGAGGAAAACTGGATAATTTTGAGTTTTTGTCAGCTGATTTCATCTTTCGGGTTTAAAATAATTTTTGGGGTGGATCAAAATCAGTGACGTAGCGGATCTGCTAGTGGAGTGATGATGCGTCGGGTTCTCATTATTTTTCAAAGTGGAGTTTTCTTATCCTATGAGAAGACCCTGCTTCTTAATTATTCATGAGACCATGTGCTTTCCGAAGGCAAAGCAGACCAACCAAGCTGAGAGACCCAATGACTTTTGTGTTTATTTTCACGATCCACAGGGCTTGTTGCATGTGTTTCCCCCACAATGCTGTCAGGGCTGATACAGCAACGCTGTTGGTTTGCAGCAAGCATTTTTTTCCAAGAGAGCTGTACAAGAATTGGAGAATGGTGGACTTTGTCTTTTATCAATTGAGTTCGTTACTATTCAGACACGTTGCCTATATCGGTGCTGCTGTGTTCGCACATGTTTAAAATCCTCCAGATTACCGGCAGGACTAATGGTTGGAATAGACAGGGAAAGAGAGCTGCATGGGCTGGTATGAGATTCTGAAGAAATGATAACCTTGGATAAAAATATCACGGTTTCACGGTATCACGGTATTGTGTTTACTGCTCTAAAATAAGTTATTTTTAAATGACTGCCTAAAAAACAAAACATTTTCCCCCTTATGAACACAATAGATTTTATTTTGAGAAACATTTAAAGTATTTTGGAGCGGTAAACATTCATTCATTCATTTTCTTTTCATCTTAGTCCCTTTATTAATCTGGGGTCGCCACAGCAGAATGAACCGCCAACTTATCCAGCATTTGTTTTACGCAGCGGATGCCCTTCTTGCTGCAACCCATCTCTGGGAAACATCCATACACACTCATACACTACGGACAATTTAGCTTACCCAATTCACCTGTACCGCATGTCTTTGGACTGTGGGGGAAACCGGAGCACCCGGAGGAAACCCACGCAACCACTGGGAGAACATGCAAACTCCACACAGAAATGCCAACTGACCCAGCCGAGGCTGGAACCAGCGACCTTCTTGCTGTGAGGCGAACGTGCTACTCACTACGCCACCGTGGCACCCAAGGGTAAACATGTCAGGCTAAATAATTCAAGTGAATTCTGCAGTCTTCATTTGTTTCAAAAACACAGATGTCTTTACAATTTACATATAAAAAACAAACAAAAAATGTAAATAAAAATCCTTACTCATACCTTGAGTCATACCTTAGGAACAGTATAGCAGAAAATTTTGCCTGTATGAAAACCTTGACTTTCCCAAACAGTGGTATACCTTGAAAACGGTTATCGTCCCATGCCTAGCTGCATTGCTATCCACTGTGTCTGCATTCAGACCCGGGGATTGAGGAGGAGAGAAGTCCTCCTCATATAGTGTTTATACAAACATGATTATCTTTATAATGATATATCACATTGTGGTTATGTGTATACGAAATTATGAATAACAAATGTAGCAGGAGATTAAATTACTGGTTATTTCTGTGCATTTTAACTTTGTAAACTATAAAATCATGAGTCTCATCACGGTTTGCGTCTCATTTTGTGAGCAGACTGTTAGCATTTGCCCATCTCTGAGCATTTTTTTTGGGGCAAATTCTAAGGTAGACTTGAACTAAAAGAGGGGGGTTTCATGGCCCTTTAAAATGAGCTGAAACAACACAATTATTATATTTAACAACAGGATAAGGGCGCCACGGTGGCCTAGTGGTTAGCACGTTCGCCTCACAGCAAAAAGGTCGCTGGTTCGAGCCCCGGCTGGGTCAGTTGGCATTTCTGTGTGGAGTTTGCATGTTCTCCCCGTGGTTGCGTGGGTTTCCTCCGGGTGCTCCGGTTTCCCCCACAGTCCAAAGACATGCGGTACAGGTGAATTGGGTAAGCTAAATTGTCCATAGTGTATGTGTGTGAATGGGAATGTATGGATGTGTTTCCCAGAGATGGGTTGTGGCTGGAAGGGCATCCGCTGCGTAAAACAAATGCCGGATAAGTTGGCGGTTCATTCCGCTGTGGCGACCCCGGATTAATAAAGGGACTAAGCCGAAAAGAAAATGAATGAAAAGAAAATGAATGAACAACAGGATAACTTGACTGTTTTATGTTCAATCCACTTAAATATGTAAAAACTAATAAGCTAACTTAATTCCTTCATGTTGTGCAACACAAATCGATTGCGTGGAACCCAGCATTTTTACAGTGTGCAAATAAAGATGTAGAAAATTACTAAAATCACTTTTTTCCCCTAATTAAGTTGTGCCTCCATCACATTTGCATATGTTTACAAGTCTAAACAATTTCTCTTCTTTTCTCCGACTGCTGGCTGTGTGGAAATCCGCCATAAATGTGAGATGAGCATTACTGATGGATGCACAGACAGACACGTGTCATTGTTGCGTCTTTAAAATGCAAACTGCACCGGCAGCAACATTTCAGCGAACAGATTTAAAGCCTCGGGAATCACCTGAAGCGCTGCGACACAACACAAAAGCTTTTCTCTGCGGCCCTCTGGAGTCTCCTGCTCCAGCTTGACAGATGCGTCTCTAGCTTTTTCTTTACACTCGACTACAGCTTTAAATCTGGAGGAGCGACTGCTAATGATGCACAACTCACTGGAGAGCTTGAAAAAAAATCCCAGCACATATGCAGCGCTGGAGGACAACATGCACATGACTCAGTGAAAGATGTTTTCAGGCACAACACACCAGGGATGCAGCTATGCTTTCAGTTCTGGACATGTATAAAATACAGTGCCGTTTTAATCATTGCATGTACAGAACACAAAGGGATCGTACATGCATGATCGTACATAATAATGATAAAGATATAGTTCTAGAAATTACAATTTATTCCCTTGTTACTCACTCTTAAGGTTCTTTATTCTGTTGAACACCAAGGGAGATATTTCAAAGAATGCTGAAAAACTGTAACCATTGACTTCCATAGTAAAAACAAATGCTAAAGGTTACAGGTTTTTCAGCCGTCTTCGAAATATCTTCTTGTGTGTTCGACAGCAGAAAGAAACTCAAAGGTCTAACACAAGTAAAGGGTAAGTCAATAATGACAGGATTTTCTTTTTGGGTGAACTATCCCTTTAATTAAAACTTTTGAAAGCTGTATAGATGCTTCGAAAAATAATCGCTCATTCATTTTATTTTCAGCTTAGTCCCTTTATTAATCTGGGGTCGCCACAGCGGAATGAACCGCCAACTTATCCAGTATATGTTTCATGCAGCAGATTTCCTTCCAGCTGCAAGACAGCACTGGGAAACACCCATACACTCTCATTCACACATACACTACGGACAATTTAGCTTACCCAATTCATCGACTGTATAGTAGTGGCCTACTTGCTGTGAGTCAACAGCCCTATCCACTGCACCACCGCAAAAGCATCTGCCAAAGTACTTTATTTTAGCGTTCACTATAAAATTCTGGATTCCACAAAATTCCTCTATGTTATGCCAACTCAAAAAAATTTAGTAAATATCTTTTTTTTAATACAAATTTAAGTGGATTGAACATGAAACAATTAAGTTATCCCAAAAAATCTCCAGCATTGTGTCGTTTCAGCTCATTTTAATTAAGTAGTTTGAATAAGCAGCAAAAAAATTTTTTTGCGTTGTCTCTTATTTCTAAAATACACCCTATATAATGTTTACAGCATTAGCTTTTATTCAAAATATTTTTAGAGAATAAGAAAATCTTATGGTGGATCATTCCGCTGTGGCGACCCCAGATTAATAAAGGGACTAAGCCAAGAAAATGAATGAATGAATGAAAGTAAATCTTATCCTATAGAGAATTATTCCTTTGTTGTTTTAATATCTCCTGTCATCTTCATTATAAAAGACTTTGACTAAAAGCATCTGCTAAACCCTTTTATTTTAGTGTGGTCTCTTATTTCTTAAATACTCCCTATATTGTCTACAGCATGGCTATTCAATCGGCCCCCGAGGCAATTTTGTTCTGGCCCTCCAATTACTGTGACCAAGAGATCAGATTAAATTTAGTTCAGTCGAAAAACGTCCGCTGTATTTAAGAAGTGACGCATGTCTCTTCAATTCAGCACGAGCTGCAGTTGAAGGCTGCGCTGAGCGTGAGTCACCTGATGTTAAGCGAGTGGCGCGGGCAGCCGAAAACATTTGGATATGTTTGTAGAAAAGGCCTTTTGTACAATGCACTGATATCGCTGTTAGGGATGCAACGATTCGCCGATTTCACTGCGCTTTAATTCGTCACGGTTAATTAATCGTAAAGGCTTCTCAATTGCACGTTTCTGTTGCACAGAACAAAACTGATGCAATTAAACAAAGTTATGCCACCTGTGCGCTAGTTTAAAGTTCTGAGCTTGTATGCCGAGGCCAATACGCACGCACAATGAATTAACTATATATACTATATTAACTTATATCACGTCCTTTCTGCACGCAAGTTTGTTATATCTAATGTGCTCACGGCTTTCTGGGCGCACGCAGTAGAAAACATCTGTCACTGGGGCAATACCTTTTCAAAAATTTCATATTTGTACCCAAAGAATCCACAGTGGTACCTCAAAGGTGCATATTAGTGCCTAAATGTACATTAAAAGTACCTTTGAGGTACCATTATGGACCCTTCAGGTACAAATATGTACCTTTTAAAAAGGTCCTGCGCCTGTGACAGCTCCTGTACCTTTATTTCTGAGAGTGTATGAACGCAGTTAATCTAAATACTTAGGCCTACCTAATATAAAGCTTAAATTTACATTAGACGTGATAACCGTGAAACCATGATTATTCTTCAGACTATAATCGTACAACCAAAATATACAATTGTTGCATCCGTAATTGTTATTCAGTTCAAAACACAACATATGAATGTGTTTGAATGTAGAAGAAGCTGACTTAATGAGCTGCTTTTGTTGTGCTTTGAAATACAACATTTAAATGTTTGTTAAAAAAGAGCCACATTGTAAAATGCAGTGATATTATGTAGTTTCAAAATACAACATATTAACATTTTAATGCAGAAAAAGCCAACGTGGGTGTCTTAAGGAGCAAAAATGCAACATATGTAGTAGCGTCCTCACTCATATCGCAAGTCATTCCTCTCCGGCCCTTAGTTTGGGATGCTTTTCATGAACCGGCCCCCATGACGAACTAATTGAATAGCCCTGGTCTACAGCATTAGCTTTTATTCGAGAAAGTCTTAGAGAAACGATAATGGTGTAAACAACATAGGGATTATTTAAGAAATAAGAGACCACACTAAAACAAAATTATTTGGCAGATGCTTTTATTCAGTATGAAGATGACAAGAGACAATAAAGCAACAAGGAAATAATTAGAGAAATGCTCATCCTTGAGAGAGTTATTCCTTTATTGCTTTAATATCTCCTGTCATCTTCATACTGAATAAAAGCATCTGCCAAATAACTTTGTTTTAGTGTGGTCTCTTATTTCTTAAATACTCCCTATATAGTTTACAGTATAAGCAAATATTTGAGAATATCTTAGAGAATTAGAAAAATGCTCATCTTTAGGAAAATTATTTAAATTATTTTATTTACTTTAATTAATTTATTGAAATTTAATATAAAGACATTGTTTTAACAAAAATATCTAAAAAAATTATGTTCAGTTTTGCCCTCTGATGTGCTGAAAATCCCTTCAAAACCGATGAGCACCCCAACATGTAGTAATAAAATAATACTAAAATAAAATAAAATGCTAATAAAATGTTTCTGTGTATCATGCATCTATGCAACACACACACACACACACACACACACACACACACACAAACACACACACACGTACCTCCAGATCTCCGCAGTCGCACTGCTCTCCCTCCTCCACATATCCATTTCCACACTTCTGTCCTCCGTAAAGCACCTTCACCTCCGGCATGTTGAACAAACACATGCCCACACCTTTCTCCAAACTCGCCGCCAGATCCTTCTTACTGCACGTGCTGAACACTGTCGGGAAAGGGTACCTGAGAAAGAATTAAAACAGCACATCAGCTGGGATTTCAATCCTGTGACTTTTTCAGAGGTAAAACTTTACTTCTGTTAAAATTTGTAAAAACTTAAAACATAAATTAATAATAATAATAATAATAGTAATAATAATAATAATAATAATAATAATAATATCTCCATAAAGACTACAGTTATTTTTTTTATCACTATCAACATATGCAGAGGCTTTAAAGGCTCCACCCTCTTCTGGAAAAGGGGCAAGGGAGAGCATCTCATTTCCAAAAGGTGCATTTTCAGCAGAATATAATAAATGTTGTGAAGTACAATAAAAACCTGTGTTTTTGGAGCTGAAACTTCACTAATATTTTACAAGACAAAATTAACAAAAAAAAAAAAAAATTATATATATAATACAATCTCCATGCACAAAGCAAAACTGACTATTCAATTTTGTTACTATCAACATATGCACAGGTTGTAAAGGCTCCACCCTCTTCTGGAAAGGGGGCAGAGCACAGCATCTCATTTGCATTTAAGGAGACACACACAAAAAAATCGACATTTTTGATGCCACTCCAGAAAATGCATTTGCAGCAGAATATAATAAATGTTGTGAAGTACAATGAAAACCTTTGAATGTTTTGGAGCTAAAACTTCACTTATATTTTACATTTTGTAAAACAATAATTAATAATAAATAGATAGATAATAAAAATAATAATAATATGTTCTCCACAAAGAAGATTATAATTTTTTTATTACTATCAATGTATACACAGGCTGTACTTTCAACTTTTGTTACCATCAACGTATGCACAGGCTTTAAAAGCTCCAGGGATGGGAAGCAGAAGCTAATTTGCATTTAAAGAAACACGCAAAAAAACATGTTTGATTCCACTCCAGAAGGTGCATTTACAGCAGAATTTAATAAATGTTGTGAAGTGCATCAAAACCTGTGAGATCTTTTGGAGCTTAAACCACTTATAATATTTTTTATAATAACATATGACCTCTGCAAAGAAAACTGACTTGTTATGATAAACAGATGCACAGGCTGTAAAGACTCCACCTTCTTCTGGAAAAGCAGCACTCATTAGCATTTAAAGAGACACACAAAAAAAGATACATTTGATTCGACTTCAGAAGGTGAATTTACAGCAGTGTATAATTCAATTGAGTTGTTGATCTCCGCCCATTTTCCAAAAGAGGGTGGAGCCTTTACAGCCTGTGCATATGTTGATAGTAACTAAGATGAACAGTCTGTTTTTTGAAGCTAAAACTTCACTATAAATACATTATAAATAAATAAATAAATAAATAAATAAATAAATAAATAAAAAAGATCCCAGCTAAGAAAACTACTCCATTTTGTTACTACAAATGCACATATGAATGGACCAATCAGACAGTGGAACTCCTGCCAAGAGATTGACGTTATCCTGTAAGTGCTGATTGGCACCAGCACTGAAACGGTTCCCAGAGGAGAGAACAGCGAGAGATAAGAGATATTTATGAGTGCTGGACCTGTAAGGAACCCCACTGGCTGCATTCAGCAGATCCCCCGAGCTGTGAACCGGAGAAGCAGGAAGTGTTTGTGTGAGCGTGTGCCAACTCTTCAAATCACACATGGCTCAGTTCAGCTGCATTTGGACTGAATTATCCAGCAAATCAAGAGTCAAATAGACTGGTGTGCGTTCATTTTGTTCAGTTACCACTATTGCAACCTAGCAGCTATACATTAGCAAACACCTTATGGCCCGAAACATTCGAAATAAAACACATAGGCTGTGTTCGAAATCGCCTACTACTCAAGTAGGTACTACATTCGAATTTGAGTTTACTACACGACTGTTAGAAAAGTGCAATCTCTATAGCAGGAGTGCCCAAACTTTTTCTTATGAAGGGCCAAAAACCTAACTTGAGGGTGGTGGGCCGAAGTTAAATAAACCAAACTGTTATATGGTAATTTCTTAATTTCTTAATATTTAAAAAAATTACCTTAAAAAAATACTTTAATCGAATTAATAATTATATTACACACGAATTAATAGTAGATTGTTTAAAAATATATATATAATGAACTTATTACAATAAAACAAACAATGCAACTCTATGTATCCAAAAAGGCGGCAACACCAAAGCTGCAAAAATACAAAATGTATTATATTAAAAAGGTTGACACAGAGCGTGTAACGTTTCTAGCCTCCGGCTCTTCATCAGACAGTGTTGATCACAATCAAATGCTCCCTTTTGTACACTTCCGGATGGAATGCTATCCTATCACCTAACAAAGACAAATATATATACACATCTCTAAATAGCAACTTAGATATTCATAATGACAATGCGAAAACAAACCAAAATATTACAACATAAATTATGGAAAACCACAATTTGAAAAACAAAATATACCAAACAAAATATACAAATTATACAAAATATATACAACAGAATAGAATATAACCAAAACCTCTTCGCAAACACCTACTTAGACAAAGAATTATCCAAGAATTATCCAATAATTTTGAAAGAATTAATAAAGAATTAGGGAAATATTAAAGATATATTAAAGATTAAAGAAAAGGGCGAATGTCAAACTCCTCGTTTAACCCTTTTGGAGACAACGTATCCAAAGTAAAAATCCAAAAGGCTTCACGTTGTAACAACAATCTATTAAGATCACAGCCACTTCACAGCTTCAATCCCTATATATTGTAGAGTGGAGACAGAAAGTCTCATAACTGAAAAATGCCGCGCAATAGGACTTTTAGGATCATGATGTCGAATAGCGCATCGATGTTTCGAGCTGCATGTTTTTGGCTGAGCACACTGTTAAGAGTGATGTGCGTGCACAGTTTTTCAATAAAACGAACAATCCCATTAATAATGCTGAATTGAGGATACTGACAGTTTTCATGCACAACATTTCATTGAAAAATGTGTTTTTATTTGCTTTTTCATATCTCAACAATTAAACAAATAAAAGGTTATGTAAAAATTAGAAATGACGAGCTCTGTTGAAGGCATTAGCCTAAACCTTCCTATCGTTTTCCTTCTCTTCTCAGATGGAATGGCGGGCCAAATCAAAGGTTACCATGGGCCATTTGGCCCGCGAGCGCTAGTTTGGGTATCTCTGCTCTATAGTATGACTGTGAAAAGTATGAACTGAACTCAGCCGTACTACATCCAACATTTGTCACTATGACGTGACCTTCCTGTGTCAGTTGCATTGCTTCATGCCCATTCATGGCATTCATGAGTTTAGACATGCTGCTCAGACAAATGTGAACAACAAAAATGCTTTGGGAATGGCAATACAGTACAAATTCATTCAGATAAATGAAATTTTAATTTATTTACCGATACAAAACTTTTGATTGTTCTTTATTTCATTTGTTTATTTATTCTTTCATCCATTTATTGATCCTTCAATCCATTAATCATTGAATTGAAATGAGAGAGAGAGATTTCTTTTATCATTACCATGATAACAGTACATAATATTTTACTAGATATTTTACAAGATAGTATTCAGCTTAAAGTGACATTTAAAGGCTTAACTAGTTTAGGTTAGGGTAATTAAGCAAGTCTAAAGCTGCGGTCACACTGCTGTTTTCTCCCCATAAACTTTCATATGCATGCAAATGCGTCAGACAGGAAACTTAAGGTCGTGTGGCAAGTTTAAGCTTGGTGAACTCTGACCTGCGAAATCGCATCATATGAGTCAGACCAATCGAGGATCAAAACATGACCTCTCTGGACAGAAATTTATTATATGGAGCAATTGCTTGCTTTTAAAAGTCTAATCATCTTGTTTAATCTCGCCTCTTTTCGCAGCGCCGTACGCAAGCTCAAACTCTAGTGTGACTGCGGCATTAGTACACACTCACCGGCCACTTTATTAGGTACACCGTACTAGTATTGGTACAGAAGTACAGAACTGCCTTAATCGTTCATGGCATACATTTAACAAGGTACTGGAAATATTCCTCAGAGATTTTGGTCCATATTGACATGATAGCAGTTGCTGCAGATTTGTCAGCAGGGTATGTACATTGTGAGCGACAATACTCAGGTAGGCTGTGGCGTTGACACGATGCTCACTTGGTACTAATGGACCCAAAGTGTGCCAGGAAAATATCCCCCACACCATTACACCACCAGCAGCCTGAATCGATGATACAAGGCAGGATGGATCCATGCTTTCATTGTTGTTGATGCCAAATTCTGACCCACCATCCGAATGTCGCAGCAGAAATGGAGACTCATCAGACCAGGCAACGTTTCTCCAATCTTCTCCTGTCCAGTGTTGGTGAGCCTGTGTGAATTGTCGCCTCAGTTTCCTGTTCTTAGCTGACAGGGGCAGCACCCGGTGTGGCCTTCTACTGCTGTAGCCCATCTGCCTCAAGGTTGGCCGTGTTGTGTATTCAGAGATGCTCTTCTGCAGACCTCGGTTGTAACGAGTGGTTATTGGAGTTACTGTTGTCTTTCTATTAGCTGCAACCAGTCTGGCCATTCTCCTCTGACCTCTGGCACCAACAAGGCACTTGTGCACACAGAACTGCCACTCACTGGATATTTCCTCTTTTTCAGACCATTCTCTGTAAACCCTAGTGATGGTTGTGCATGAAAATCCCAGTAGATCAGCAGTTTCTGAAATACTCTGACCAACCCATCTGGCACTATCAACCATACCACATTCAAAGTCACTTAAATTACCTTTCTTTCCCATTCTGATGCTCGGTTTGAACTGCAGCAGATCGTCTTGACCGTGTCTGCATGCCTAAATGCACTGAATTGCTGCCATGTGATTGGCTGATTAGAAATTTGCGTTAACGAGCAGTTGGACAGGTGTACCTAATAAAGCGGCCAATAAGTGCATATATATACATACAAAGGGGCTGGACGATAAACTCTTTTAGATCACAATAATTCATTAGTATAGCGTAGGGCCCTCTTTTGCGGTCAACAGCATTAATTGGTCTTGGGAGCGACAGATACAAGTCCTGCGCAGTGACCAGAGGGATTTTGAGCCATTCTTTTTGCAGAATAGTGGCCAAGTCACTACGTGATTGTTGGTGGGGGAAATGTTGCCCACATTAAGTATGAATTTTTATTATGAGGACAATTATTATTATACAAATTGCTGTCCTTGTAAACCACCAAAACCAGTAAACACACACACACAGACATCAGTATGCTGAAGTGTGAACTCTAATGTGTGAGTTCCTCCGATGTACAACTAATAACACGCCTGTTGTTGCTTGTTTTCCTCGGCAGGGCTGAAGATTGCCGTGTGATTGTGATGAGATTGTGATCGAGTAATAGCTCTTGAATTATTGAAATTGTTTGGCACCGGCGGGTTTGATTGGCTCTGATGTGATTGTGAAGTGTTTGTATGCGAGATGTCACGCGGAAAGAAACATCTGTCCATGCTGTCAAACACAGAAACTGCTGTCATGCGCACAGGTCGCCTGAATCTGCTCTGAATTTCAAACATCCGTCTGGAACAGAGTCCAACACAACATATGACTGCATGAAATCCCTCATATAGAGCCAATCTGTCAATGCTTTCCAGCACATTTTGTGTTTTGGATTCAGGTTTGTCACTAAGCTCAACTAATACAGCTTGATTTATCAGTATTGTGTAACCATTCTGCTCAACATTTACAGTACAGGCTAATTATTAGAAGTGGGTGACATCTCTAACTGTTATTATCGATCTGATGCTAAATAATATTAACCCTTGTGTGCTGTTGGGGATGTTTTCATCCACTCTGGAGTGATTTCAAGTCTTAATTTGGCCACAACTTTCTGTTTCAGCAAATAAAATGATTTTTGGTGACACATTTTAAAATTAAATTGTCAAAAACTCAACAGTGCACTCAGGGCAAATTTAATACCCTTTCATTATGTTGGGGACTGTTTTTACCCCATTGACTTACATTATAACGACATTTATTGACTGCAAAGCCATGACACCAAAAACAGCCACAAACATATCGAAAAGGGTAAAAGAGTACACCAGGGTTGCTACTATGAAAACCATGTAGTATTTATATAAATATATATATATATTTACAAACAAATGTATGCACACAAACAAATGAACGCACAAACGCATGAATGCACGAACATATGAACGCACAAACATACGAACGTATGAACGCACAAACACACGAACGTATGAACGCACAAACACACAAACGTATGAACGCACAAACGTATGAACGCATAAATGCATTAACGCATAAATGCACGAAAGCATGAACGCACAAACATATGAACGTATGAACACACAAACACATGAACGCACAAACGCATGAACACATGAATGAACAAGTGCATGAACGTATGAACGAATGAACACACGAACGTACGAACACATGAATGTATGCAAGCATGAATGTATGAACGCACAAACGAACGCATGAATGCACAATTGTATGAATGCAAGAACGCACAAACGTATGAACGCACAAATGCATAAACACATAACCACA
>CAIGQQ010001915.1:1927682-1937682 GCA_903798035.1 Danio albolineatus | reverse complement strand
GTAACTGAGACGATCTCTCCCCCCTTTTTTTTCTTTTTTTTTTGTTAGGGGGTTAATGTCAATTATTCTGTACTATTTTTGTCTTCTTTTTATTGGCATTGTACTGTTTTTGTTAAATATCTTATGTATTAAAAAACAACAACAAAATATTATTAAAAAAATGAGTTAAAAAAAGCGGATTTGTCCATGTATCAGATTTCTATGTCCATGTATTACAGCAGCAAAGCACATCATGTATATGAGTGTGTGTTTATCTGGCAGACCTGATGAGCTGAGCGTTATCATGGGCTCTCAGCGGCAGCAGCTTGAGTTTCCTCCAGTCCAGAAACTCGTGCAGTGACGTGAACGGATCCTGTGTGATGGAGCATTTGTCTCCGTCACTCCACACCTCCAGCCCAACCAGAGCTACGCGGATATTCAGAGACCTGTAGAACTGAGATCAGCAGAACAATATGCACAACATGTATTAAAGAGTCATCATTTAGTCAGACTTTAATTGTTTCAAACTGTTACATTTATTTGTTTAAAACAGACGAAGATATTTTGAAGAAAGCTGAAAACCTGTAACCACTGACTTCCACAGTATTTGTTTTCCTATAGCTTGTTTTCAATCAAGTTCAATCATGTTTGACCAATTAATTCGTGATTTATCCATTCATACGTGCCGAATTTCCGTGATTTGAGATCTTGTCTTAAGTGGACCGTGGAGTTTGTGTCAACCGGGTACCATGGGCGTCGCTAGGCCTATTTGAGGGGGCCTATTTTAGGGGGGACAACATTTCTACTCAGCCCCCCTAAAACTTTTCCGATTAGCTCATAAACTTTATAGACCAGATTATCATCTCTATCCTCTTTAAATTTGATATGAAGGCGGCGGCAGAATTCGGCTCCTCCCCGACTTTAGTTTTTTATTTGATCAGTAAACCACAGCTGTGCAGAGCGAGAGGACAAGGTGTGTGTTTATCCATAAACTGTTATAAAATATGCTTATTTGGAGGTCTTTTCTATGGATACATTTGTATCACTTGTACCCCGATGTCATAGCAATCGGGTTTCCAATATACTGTTTCCTCAGTGCTCACCTCATAATCACAGCTGTTTCCTCCATCGAAAATGTAACTCTTAACGAAAATTTTACTATTATACCATTATTACCTTCCCTATATAAAATACATTACAGTGCATGTGGCATTATCTATACCACAGTTTTGCACTGGATTGAACACAGTGTATATATATAATATATATATATTTATTCCATGTTCTGTTGAAATTCTCGATTCTGATTGGCTGGAGGGTGTGCATTATTTCCGTTAAAACGCACTGTCCCCTCATTATCATTAATATAAGTATTTCTACAATTGTCATTATTCAGGTTGCTGTCATTGTTTTCATAGTAGTTAAGAGTAGCAGTCATTGTAGTAGTAGTAGTAGTGGATGTGGTAGAAGTTGTGGTTGTTGAAGTAGTAGTTGTGGTAGTAACTGTAGTAGTAGACTCCATTGGTGTAGTAGTAGTATGTTGTGGTAGTAGTAGTAATAGTTGTATCGTAAGGAGTAGATGTTGAAGTAGCAGTCGTTAATGTTGTAGTTTCAGTGGCGGTAGTGATAGATGTTGATGTAGTAGTTCCAGTTGTAGGTAGCGGATGTAGTAGTATCAGTAGTAGCCGTAGTAGTAGTGGCATCAGTAGTAGTAATAGTTATTGTTGTAGTGGTATCAGTAGTAGTAGACAAAATGGTAGTAGTCGTTGTAGTGGTATCAATAGTAATAGTCATTGTAGTGGTAGTTTTTGTAGTGGTATCAGTAGTAGTAGACATTATTGTAGTAGTAGTAGTCATTGTAGTGGTATCAATAGTGGTAGTCATTGTTGTAGTGGTATTAGTAGTTGTAGACCTTATTGTAGTAGTAGTCATTGTAGTGGTATCAGTAGTGGTAGACATCATAGTTGTAGTAGTTGTTGATGTGGTAGTGTGACGCGGCAGTAGTAGTAGTTGGTGTAGTACAGGTAATTATTATAATGATTATTTTATTATTATGGTAGCTATTGTCAGTTATTACTGTAGTCCTTTTTTATTTTATTTTATTTTTTATTTTTTTTCACTGTCATTATTACTAGCATTGTTATTACTCTTTACCACTGATTGACTTAATTTTTTTTCTCCCCTCTTTATCTGATATATTTATCTGTTATTTGCATAATTTATGTTATACTGTTATACATGTTGTTTATGTACATATGTATATATTCTTCCTTACGTATGTAATTTGACCTTCCACCTAATTACTTTTTCCATGTACAAACACAAACACACACACACACACACCCACACACATATGCATTTGCCAGTATCTGACTGTATTGTGGTTGTTTTTTGTGTTTTTGTGTTTTCTTTATCTATTATTATTTACTTACTTTCCATTTTTTGTTTTGTTTGAATGTATTCCCATTTAGTGTATTTTTTTGCATACTCTAAAAAATAAAAAAATATATAAAAAAAACGCACAGGTAGTTCCAGTCAGTTTTGATCACAGTTCGAAATAAATGCGCTTCTCCCAAACGTTTAATCCGCAAAATTAGGAAAATACTCATCAATTATGCCACAAAATCAAGTTTTAAGAGTTTTTCAAGCGAGAATGTAGTTATTTTAAAGTCAAATCGGCAGTTTATGTGTAAGAAAAGCGCGTCTTTAAAAAAGTTGGAAGATCCAGGCGGTCAGCGGTAGCTCTGCGAACGGCTCCCCCCGAGGGAAGCTTTATGTCGGCCAGAGAATCTCCGGTTCTACACCGCTGGATCTAATCTCGTGCATCTCTGTTGTTAAAACAGGATATATAATTAATCTTTGGTGTATCTAACGGTCAGTCTTTGGACATTTGAACCTTTAATTTTTTTCTCAGGTGTATTTTTTTGGCAGATCCCAAAGATAAGTTTTATAATTAATCTATGAGCGTAAATAATGTAATATCACACTGATCCTGCGTGTTTGGCTGATTGCTTTTGTTTTAAAGAAGATAAATAAAGCAGAATGCTCTCCTACCTGTCCTGATGTTTTTTCATTATGCAAAATGTACCTATATTTAACAGCAGAGATTACTGAAATAGACTTTTTTGCTTCAAAGACTCTAGAGTACACTTGACTTGAAAATATGTATTTAATTGATATGGATGTTTATTATGAAATATAAATCGAGGAAATTCTGCTATACTGTACCAGCTTTCACAGTATTAAAGGTAATCTAAAGGGGAAAAAAGCTATTATACAGACCCTCCCTCATCAGAGAAGTGGTAGAAAGACAAAAGAAACATGTGACTGGAAACACTCCAGGTGTGACTGGGAATGTCTTATTTGTCCACCTGTGATAAAATCGCATCTTAATAATATTAGCAGGTACAACCAGCACGCACATGCTCTCTCTGTCTCTGTCTGCCTGCCTGTCAGCCTGTCACAGCTGCTTCAGCGGAGGGAATAGAAAATCTAACATGTAAAAAACTGACAAAAACAAAATAAAAAATTGGACAAATATTGCTCTACAAACAGCAAAACTATTTTAAACGTAGGCCTACCTTGGCAAATGACCATGAAATAAGTGGGATAATCAACGGCTTGCTGTACGTTAAAGGATTTTAATGCACTTCGCGCAGGACTCCGCTGCGCCTAGTGTGGTCCTTTGCCTCCACGTCATGCATTAAAATCCTTTAACGCACGGCAAGCCATTGATTATCCCTTACTTAAATGTCATTTAATTAATTTATTTTCTCATAAGGAGCTGAGCGCCCCTAAAATGAAAATCCTAAAATCGCCCCTGCCGCACACAGAAAATAACTTTAATTAGGCTATATTCTAGCTCCAAGTTTCAAGCAAGGCAAAGTTGACATTTGAATCACATCAAGATAAATTAGCCTAAATCTGAGGTAATAAATTAATAGAATGTATTATTTGCGGGTTGATTTTTAGCATCTGATGACGCTATGAACTAAAGTAAACATTCTAAGCACACCGATGTGATCGTACGCTTCAGGGAACAGCCGGTGCTGATCACAACAGTGTAATCGTTCGCGTCAAAGGGTTAAAAGTGTGTTATTATTTTTTTTCTTTCAGTATCCAGTATTTGTCCGTGTACCACTAGAAGGAAGCCGCAGTTTGAGAATCACTGTTCAAAACAATTATGAGTTTCTTTCTTCTGTTGGACTTGGAGAAAAAAAGGTAACACTTTTTTTTGATGGTCCATTTGAGTATTAGTAGACCGTCTACTTAATATCTGTTGATACTGACATTTAACAAACATTTAACTGACTATAAGAAACTTTGCAAGTACATGTCAGCTCACACTTACCCTACCCCTGACCCCAACCTTACAGTCTACTTATAATCTAATGAGAATTAGTTGCAATGTTACTTAAATTCAACAAACAGACCATCAAAATAAAGTGTGACCAAAAAAATATACAGGAGGGTTAATAATTCTGACTTCAACTGTATATAAACCTCAAATACACCTTAAAAGCAAAACATTTCAGAAAAATTGCTTCATACAATGATATTTTCTGTCTTCATTAATCATTAATTCTTTCATTAATCATTATGACAGGCTTTCCGAGTTTACCTTGTCCACATAGTTTGCAATTTCCGCAAGCCTCTGCTTCACTTTCTCCACATCTTTCCCCTGTTTCTGATACTGAAACGCAAAAGAGGACAAAAGAGTCTTTAAACTGCAGCCAAATGAGCCGCTGGTTGGCCGGCAGCAGTAAATGTGACATGAGCTCATTCGTTTTCCACAGATGAAGAGCCAAACATGAGCTCCAGACTGTCAGACGGTGAATGGAGAATGCACAGAAAAACTCAGAGAATAAAAGCGCAGGCTGGAAATGTTTCGTCTGTGACTGCTGTAGGTCGAGTGACAATAAAATAGCTTTGATAGCTATAAAATTTGCCAGATTAAATGAAGTAACTGTTTCTTTAGCACAATCTTCCCTGTTTCAGCAGATACAACAAACTAAATGATCAGGTTTTGTTTGTTTTTACTTATAGAGATACACAGTAAATATTACCTGATAAAAGTTTTATCAGTGTTTTCTGCAACCCAGGCTCATTCTGAAAACGTATCGCTATATACATTTCTGGAGAGCACCAAATACATCCCAGGAGGTATATATTTTTTAAGTTTGTTGTCGCGAAACCACCAGAGGTTGCTGTGGATGCTTAATCAGCTCTCATATTTCTCTCACGAGTGCCATTCGCTCCTGCTGTTATCATATAAATCCACCAGAGGCCACTGTTGACTGACTGACGGATCGACTTACCCACCCTCCTTCTTCCATTCACCCAACCGATAGTGTTTTAAAAAGCATCAATTGATCAGCGCTCACAACCTTTCCTAAACCCAACCGACAGTGTTTTTAAAAGCAATCCAGAAAGAAAAATCCCTCGCCTGATTTTTACCAAGTTTACCACATTCCCACCCTGTTATTTACTTGTTTAATTTATTTTTTGGCTTCTGTTTTTGTCTTACCTGCTTTCTAGAACCGTTCCTTAACAGACTCGAACCCCGTTGCCGCGACTAGCTACGTCTCAAATACTCCAACATACGTGGCTCCCCGTTGAACAAACTTGTTACAATGAAAAAGCCATCCATTTACAGAGGCAGTGGTGGAAAGAGTACTCAAAAATCATACTCGAGTAAAAGTACCATTACTTGCCCAAAAATGTAGCGCAAGTAGAGTAAAAGTATCTGTAGTAAATATTACTCAAAGTAAAAAGTAGCCCTTTTAAAAGTACTCAAGAGTAGTGAGTATTACACTGTAGAAAAGTTGATGCGTTCACAGAATGTTACATTTACACATCCCTGCACTAACAACATGTGGTGTATTTAGGGATCTTCCTATTTTCGTTCGGTCCTTCCATCCTTCCTTCAATTATTTGTTTGTTCTCTCCTTCCTTCATTCATTCGTTTGTTCCCTCCTTCCTTCGTTCACTCGTTCGTTCCTTCATAAATTTGTTCCTTCCTACATTAGGTCCTTTTGTTCATTCATTCGTTTGTTCGTTCCTTCCTTCCTTGAATTCTTCCTTCATTCGTTTGGTCCTTCCTTCTTTCCTCCCTTCATTTGTTCGCTCATTCTTTCTTTCATATTTTTGTTCCTTCCTTCATTAGGTCCTTTGTTCATTCGATCATTCCTTCTTTTTTAGTTCAGTCCTTCATTAAATCCATCTTTCATTTATTTGGTTCTTCGATCCTTCCTTTCATTCCTTGTTCGGTCCTTCCTTTTATTTGGCCCTTCCTTCCATTCTTCATTCGTTCCATTTAGTGATTGTTTAAGGCTGTTTAGTGATTTCAGTCATCATACAGTCGACATCCATCATTTTCAGTGACATGCAGTCTATAAACAGTCTCTGGATCATTGCGTGTACAGATTTTGGACATCCTCTTGGACATTTTTAATGTTTCCCAAAGGTTTGCTGCATTTATAAAGCGCCCATGTCTTGACGTTGTTCAGTATGATGTGATTTACTTTCTATGTGTGATTTAATTGGACAGGAATCACAGGACTGATCTTTCTACTGTAGACAATGACCAGAGACAAGAAAGAAATAAAGTAGTGACTGCAGGTTGAAGGACAGTAGTGGAGTAAAAGCACCGATACTGCACTGAACATGTACTCAAGGGAAAGTAAAAGTCCACATTTATAAAACTACTCAGTAAATTACAATTCCTGAGAAAAACTACTCAATTACAGTAGTTTGAGTATTTGTAATTAGTTACTTTACACCACTGCCCGGAGGTAATCGGTCAGCTGGTAAGCGCGAAAAGGAACAGCGCCATACCGCCCTGTGGCGCTTATTTTAAAGACGAAATGCAGCCATACGTACTACTGGCTACATAATTCATGATCTCCAGAAATGTATATAGGGCTACATTTTCAGAATAACCCTATATTAGTTTTCTGTTTAGTTGTGATTTGCATTCTGGGATGTTGATCTCTGCTCTGACGACTTTTGATGTTGAAAATTCAACTCTACAGTTTAACAAACTCACTGTTATTGACATTGTAGTCAATTAGTAGACGTTGTAGTGTATTTTTGAAAAATAATATAATGTATAAGAAATTACATAGAGAGAAATAAGTTTGTAAAAAAACAGAAGATTTTACAGCTATAGTATGTAAAGTCCCCATAAAGTTATCTGTACAAGTGTGTGTGGGTTTATTACCTCTCGGTTGTCTGCCACGATGATCAGCTCCACGTGTTTGGTGCTGCTCTGAGCATCTCTTCTATGCTGAAGGATCAAAAAGATAGAAAATGATTAAGTGAGAGAGCGATCTTTTAATGTATGTTTTTTGTTGTTGTTGTTTTAGTAGTATTAGGGGTGTAACAGATCACGGTAAAACACACGTGACCCGCAGATTAATACATTTCTTTTACTGGTAGATTAATCCTAAATTTGTAACTCTCCTGTCATTCAATCACATGTGTGAAAGCATTTAGGCTTTCCTGTAAAATATAATGATGACGGAAGAAGTTGTGGAAGGTTATTCGGGATGTGGTGGGTTTTATTAAAGGTGTTTTATGTCAGCCTGCATCAAAGCATTCAGTGCGAATAATCATTAAAAGATCGGGATCTCAACACCCACACAACACCAATAATAAATGATGGTGATGTTTATTAAACCTAAAAGATTGAGTATTTTGTGTTAGTTATGAGGTTACAAACAGTCAAATAACATATAAGTATTGACAGAACAGTTTAGATCAGGGGTGACCAACCCTGCTCCTGGAGATCGACCATCCTGCAGATTTCTGTTGTAACCCATATCAAACACACCTGCCAGTAATTATCTAGTGCTGTTCAGGTCCTAATTAATTGGTTCAGGTGTGTTTGATCAGGGTAGGAGCTGAACTCAGCAGGAAGGTCGATCTCCAGGAGCAGGGTTGAGCACCCCTGGTTAATAGTTTAGATAAATAAATTCGTTCCCCTCACTTTTAGAGACAGACCATTCAGAAACAGCTGATTAATAATTATAGGAATGTAAACTTTTGAATCTCATTCAGATGCAGATTCTTCACAGCACTGAATATATTATAATTTATTTTTATTTAGCTGATTACATCTTTATTTTATTTTTAATAAAATGACAGCTTCTGAATTCTGTTTGTTAAAACCAAAAGTGTCTTGCAGTGCTGTTTCTGTAATAAATGAAAAGCAAATTACATTTGTCTCCTCCCCCTGTTTGGTTGATCCGAAAAATGGTCCGATCCGTGACAAAAAAAAAAACATAATATGATCCGGACTATGAGATTTGTGATCCGTTACATACTAATTAATATATTTATGAAGTCATTATGACGCATAATTGACTGTGTTTTTTCTAATATTGTTTGTGAGTGATTTTTGTTTGTATGTGTTTGTTGTGTCAGGATGCTTCTGCCCTAATTTAATTGCCCCTGGCAGGATTAATAAAGTTGTAAACTTTAAACTTTGGGGCGGCACGGTGGCAAATCATTACATAATTTTTTATTAATTTATTTCCAGAAAATTCAGCATCACTGTTCCTTAGTGGTGGATCAGGGACAGTAAATGTTCCATGGTGCGTGGAGGCATATTTATTTCCAGAACTTTTACTGTCACTGATCTTCAGTGTTTTGCAAGGCTCTAAAAGATATCTCTCCAGATTAATTTATTTAGATTTTATTGAGAATTAGGCCTAATCACAATTCTATTTTTGTACCCCTTCCCCTTCCCCTTGGCCCTTACAACCGAGGGTTAAGGGAAAGGGCTTTAAAACTTACCCCTAAAAATTGGGCCAGCACTTCAACACCTGCACACGTCATCATATGTCATCGCGATCTCTTGCTTCATATGAGATCAGATAATCACGACTGCTGGAGTTATTCCAGTTGTGTTATTGTTTGGTGTTTATCTTCAGGAAATCACTGAAGGCGTATATTATGTTATCATAACGATCTAATGTGGCAATAAGATCATAACTATACTGTGTATTTACACAGTGGCCATATTTATCTATGTAAACACACGAAAACAACATTAACATTATAGCAGACACTGTAAAAAGCTCATTCCCAGACACTAGACATTACTGACAGGGTACTTGAGTGTCATCGTGTGTCAGAATGTTGTGGGACTGCTGTACATGAGGTATGATTATGGATTATAGATCGCCAAATTTAGTGGGGTTTTTTTTGCGTTTTTTTTTTTGCGTTTTTAAAAAAAAAAACATGATGGTAAAAGAAGAACGCGGTCATGAATATATTATATTATATGTTTGTTTGTCATAAAAATTTGTAATAATGACAAAAAATACTTATTCGTGGATCTCCTTACTTCCGGATTCAGCTATCCTGCCGTTGTGGCAGGTGCATTCTGGGACATTTTCTTAACCCTCCGTTTGAAGTGTGGTCCTGAAAAAATTTGGTTCAAAGGGGTGTATACCCCTTGCCCTTAGCCCTACGCCTTCAAGCTAAAGAGAATTGGGACACCACTACCCCTTGACGTGAACGCGCAAAACGAGGGGTAGGGGTAAGAGGAAGGGCTAAAGGGTAGAATTGGGATTGGGCCTTAATCATTTTAAAATGAATTTCAAATTAATTTTAAAACATTGTGATGGAAGGGCGGCGCGGTGGCTCAGTGGTTAGCACTGATACCTCACAGCAAGAAGGTCATTAGTTTGAGCCCCGGCTGGGCCAGTTGGCATTTCTGTGTGGAGTTTGCATGTTCTCCCTGTGTTGGCGTGGGCTTCCCTGTGTGCTCCGGTTTCCCCCAGTCCAAACACATACACTTTCAGTGAATTAAATAAACTAAATTGGCCGCAGTGTATAAGTGTGAATGAGTGTATATAGGTGTAGCTGTAAAGGCATCTGTTGTGTAAAACATTTGCTGGATAAGTTGGTGGTTCATTCTGCTATGGTGACCCCACATAAGTAAAGGGACTAAGATGAAGGAAAACGGATGGATGGATGGATGGATGGATGGATGGATGGATGGATGGATGGA
>CAIGQQ010001915.1:1884583-1896750 GCA_903798035.1 Danio albolineatus | reverse complement strand
AATGAATGAATAATAATAATAATAATAATAATAATAATAATAATAATAATAATAATTAATATTGGAGTGATTTCAAAAGGATCATGCGACACTGAATACTGGTGTAATAAAGTTGAAAATCCATCTTTAAAATCACTAGAATAAATTATTAAATTAAATTATAAACTACTTTTGAACAGTTATTTTATACTGCAGTAACATATTAAACATGTCACAATTTTTTTCAGAAAACATATTTCTAAAGGTGCTGTTGACTTGGAATTTTCGCCAGATGTTATGAACAATTAAAGAAATCCATGTATCAAAAGAAAACAAAACTTAGTTAGTGTACAAATGAAGTAATGTGTCATAAAATGAAATGATGGAGAGGAAAAGTATTGAACACATGAAGAAATGGAGGTGGAGAAAGCCCAGATAGCAGCTGAAATCTCTCAGCAGTTCTTCAGCAACCCTCTGCAATCCCGCATCAGTCCAACATCTACATTGGACTGCAGCAGGAGGATGAAGATGAAACCAGGGTGGACATTTCAGCAAGACAATGATCCAAAACACAGCCAAGGAGACTCTCAAATGCTTTCAGAGAAAAAAAATCAAGCTGTAGAATGGCCTAGCCAATCACCTGATCCCAATCCAATACAAAATACAAAATAAAGCTCAGATTTGATAGACGAGACCCACAGAACCATCAAGATTTTAACACTCAGTTGAAGTCTGTGAGAAACTCACACCTGAGCAATGCATGAGACTTCATTCTCCACACGAGAAGCTACTTTAAGCTATCATATATGTATGTGTACATAAATAATGTGAGGATTTCTTTACAGGTAAAAACTGTACATGATGTTTTTATGTGGATCACAACTGTATGTTAATTTTAAAACATCATATAATTGCCTAATAATGTTCACAGTAAAAATGCAAATTGGCAAAGTCTCTTTCAAAGTCATATGATAGATCTGTGTGACAAACCAACCTAAATTTGTTACAATTTATTTCTAATATAGCTCCATTACATTAAAAAATCTGACAAGATCAATAGTCTAATCATGTAAGAATATTTACCTAAATAAAAAAAAATCCTATAACAGCCAGTAACAACTATTTATGGTACTTTTCTAAATAAAAGTATATATCAAACAGTTGACCGAGTGAAGCTGATCTAATGTTTCTCTCTATTACCCCATCAAATCATTATAAAAAACAATGCAAAATGGCTCAATTTCACATCCGTCTTTTGATTCCTTCGGTTCATTTGTCCACCTTATAAGGACAAAGAACTCAAACTGGTCAGTAAAACATGAAGTCACCTCACAGAACATAAAATATGGAGAAATGTTAATGAAAACTGTGTAACGGCCAGCTGACATGAGTAATGCCTGAATGCCATTGTGCGCGAGTAATTTAATGCTTTTAAAATGAAATCTGTTATCAAAAGAACAATTTCTGCACATCTGTAAGTCTGGCAGCACATCTAGTGCTAAATAAAAGAAGAAAAATGCAAGATAATAACACACACAGCATTTTAATTCAGTGTGAAACAGCTAGGGCTGGTATTAAATCAGACGAAAATAATGGAAAATGTTAACTCGAGAATAAAAATTATGTATATGATGATATTTTACATCAAAATAAAAATCACACACGCACGCGCACGCACGCACGCACGCACAAATGTTGAACGCTGCAGCAGTCAGTTTAAGTTATAAATAAATTAATTAATTAATTAATGAAAATAAACAAACAAATAAATAAATAGAACAAATTAAAATTTTTGAAAATTAATTAATTAATAAAAAATAAAAAAACAAATAAAAAAACAAATAAAAATAAAATAAATAAGCAAATCATATAACTAACTATATAAATAAATAAATTAATTAATCAACTAATTAAAATAATAAACAAATTAATTAATTAAACAAATAAACAATTAAATGTATTAATTAAACTAATAAAAATAAATAAAATTCATTAATTATAAAAGGAAAGAAAAAGAAAATAATTAAACAAGCATATAAATAACTAAGTAAATATATAAAATCAATCAGCTATGAATAAAATAAATAAACAAATTAATAATTAAACAAATTAAAAATAAATAAAATTCAATAATTAATAAAAGAAACAAAAACTAAAATAGATAATGAAAAAATACAAAAATATAAAAATAAAATAAGTAAATAAATAAGTAAATAAATAAACATATAACTATGCAATTAACTAAAATAAAGTATTTAATCAAATAATTATGAATTAAAATAAATAAATTAAATAATTAACTAAACAAATAAATAAATTCATTAATTAGTTTAATTAATAAAAACTAAAATAAAAATACTATTAAAAACATAAAAATAATTAAATAATAATAAAAAAAAATATTAATTAATTAATAAACATATAAGTAACTAACTATATATTAATTAATTAATTTTGAGTTCAAATAAATAAACAAACAAAATAAATTAGTAAACAAAATAAATCAATTAAACCACTAAAAATAATAAATTTACATAAATAATTAATCAAAATAGACAAAAACTAAAATCAAAAAACATAAAAATAAAAAAATTATAAGATAAATAAATACATATCTAAATAACTAACTAACCAACTAATTAATTAACTAACCAACTAACTAACTGAATAAATAATTGAACGAACGAACGAACGAACGAACGAACGAACGAACGAATAAATAAATAATTAAATACTGTAAATAAAATATACTCTTTAAGGTCAGCCAGTTCCATGATGTTTCTTTAATTTTTAAAACACTGACAGTCGCTGCACACTGTACCCATACAAAAAAGTACAGCGCAAGCATATTTCTCGAAAGTCATAGAGTCCAGGCTGACACGTGGGTCAGTAAATACTCAGTATTATTAGAATTCTGCAATGCAATTTCTATCATAATCTTTGGGGAAAGCCATTCAGCCACACAGACTGAATGATGCTTACAGCAGGCCGTCCACAGAGATATAAAGACTCTTCTGGAAAAGAGTTTCAGCATAACTGGAGCTGTAATGTGATGAACAGAAACCAGAGGAGCGGACAGGCCTGATTCATGCTGACTCGCATCCAGAAAATATCTGTGTCAAATAAAAAGATGAACTGAGACCACATCACATAGTCAAAAAGTGGTTTATACAATGCAGATTGTTTCAAAGGCAGCCTTGCGGTATTAAGGAAATCAATGATGAAGACTACACTAGATGATTATTCTTAGATAAATGCAGAAATATAATTGAGGCGTTATTCATATCAGTCCGGTTATCTGTGTGACGTCTAATGATAATAAAACAAGTTCAGTTCAGTTACGAGCACCTTGACAAAAGATAATTGTTCAGCTCTAATTGCTGCAAAATGTCTCAATTATGACATCAGCTCAATTTACTCTATAGAAAATGCTAATTATTACAGCATGTGGTGATTATGGTATATGGTAATTATTCAGCTCATTTCCGTTGAAGGTTTCTCATCTAATGCCAGGAACTAAACTGTGCAGCAAAAATAATCAGAATTCACTTTCGAATACAGATGTGAATGAACAGGGCCGCTGCTGGCCAAAAGGGTGCCCTATGTGAAAATTTACTGTGGTGCCCCCACAGAGGAACAAAACCACACAAACATATGTACTTAAACATGAACACTCAAAATTATTATCTCCATGTACAAAATAGAAGGAATTGGTCTTTTAAAGACAAACTCATGACACACCATTAAAACAATAGGCTAGTCAAGCACTCTTCATAATGTGTCTAAACTACTACCAATATGTGGATTTAACTTGCACTATAATCTGGTGACAGAAGCTGACCCTTGCTGTCAGTATAAATCAAAGATATTTGTGGTTTTTAAGAATTAATGAGTGTATTTTCAAACGAAAACATTGTTAACGTTTATAAGAAAATAATCATTCATGAATTCATGCAATAACAATGGTTTATGGCCTTTCAGAAATCACAGAATGAGTCAGTTTTATTATTTCATATAGTAATACAAAAATGGAAAACCGGCCTAAAACAAACCAATCCACCGATGTAAAGACTAAACAGACTTTATTGTAATCGCAGGGATACAAGCAATAACAACAACAGCAATAAGAAATGTGTGGAAATAGACAAAACAATAAACAACTGCAAATTATATATTTTGTAATTAAATAATGTAACTATATAATAAATAATATATATAGTGAAATTATTGTGCTGCTTGTGTATGTAGCTATTGTACAAACAGAAGTGTAAAGTATTGCACAAGTTAATAAAAATAATTGAGTTTGTGTAATTATCAAAAAATTGTGAAAGAGGGGCAAACGTGAAAAGTCATAGAACATGTCCTGTCATAGTTTAAAAACAATGCATTGCAGCAAAGCAAGAAGCTGAACCTAAACGACAACAAATAAAGCAGATTTGGTGCAGTTGTGGAGAAGTTTAAACGTGAGCCTCACTAATTTACTTGAACAACAAAAAATATGTTTTCCAGATTATTGGACGTAAATTACCTGAATGTGATGCACGTCATTCATTTTGCACTTTTTTTCTCTGCTCCAGACTGCTGTTGTCTTTTCCCGATAATAGAGCTGCAACTTGCATCAGTTATGAGTATATGCTGCTAGCAGCCGCAAAGATAAGTGGACCGGACCGCGCCGGGCCTCGAGTCTATGCGCGTGCACGGAAAAGTTACGTCACTTGTTTGTTTTTGCGTTCGTCATAAAACTATTTTTTAAAATGTATTTAACAACATATTATCAATATATTATCAATATATGTTTTATTTACACTCAGTTTAGGTTGATATTATTAAATAAATGTTATTATATAAATGGTAAAAAAATGTTTTTGAGCATCCCAGATGGTGCCCCCTCTCGGAGTTGAGGCCCTACACAGCCTGCGTACTCTGCGTATAGGGAGCAGCGGTACTGTGAATGAATGATCCAGTTCTCGTCGCACTCACGGTCTCTTTTGTGATACATTTCTTTGAGTCAAGTAAATATAATAAAATATTTATTATACAAAATAATAAAATTAAAATAAAATATAATAAAATTAAATAATAAATAAACATAAACAAATAAACGAACAAAATAAATATAAATAAGTAAGGATACAAACAAACAAACAAACAAACAAACAAACAAATAAATAAACAAATAAATACACATATATATATATATGTGTATTTGTTTGTTTATTTATCCATATTTATTTGTTTAGGGCATTAACATATTATCATGTTTGTTTGTTTGGGCATCACGGTGACGTAGTGGGTAGCACGTTCGCCTCACAGCAAGAAGGTCGCTGGTTCGAGCCCCAGCTGGGTTAGTTGGCATTGCAGGTTTCCTCCGGGTGCTCCGGTTTTCCCAAGTTCCCAAGTCCAAAGACATGTGGTATTGGTGAATTGGATAGGCTAAATTGTCCGTAGTGTATGAGTGTGAACGAGTGTGTATGGATGTTTCCCAGTGATAGGTTGCAGCTGGAAGGGCATTCTCTGCCTAAAACATATGCTGGATAAGTTGGCGGTTCATTCCGCTGTGGCGCCCCCAGATTTATAAAGGGATTAAGCCGAAAAGAAAATGAATGAATGAATGTTTGTTTATTTATCCATATTTATTTAGATTTATTTTGTTTGTTTAATTAGTTGTTTATTTGTGTTTATTTATTATTTTATTTTTAAATTTTCTTATTTATTTTATTTTATTATGGCAATATTTTCTGTAATGTGATAGTAGAACCACCACTGGAAATCATTCAAGTAAATCAATCAATGGTAAATATATCGGCTTAAAGACATCAGCCTACTTTTGTTATCAGACCAATAATTTTAACATTAAAGAGCCCCTATTATGGATTTTTGAAAATGAGCTTGCATGTAGTGTGTAACACAGCTCTGAGTGAAGTGAAATGTCCAGCTGAGGCTTAAATCTGAAAGTGCACAGTGTTTAAAACTATTGATTCATCCATAAAAGAGTCGACTCATAGTTCCTTACACGAATCGCTGTGCTAACAAGTCTTTAGTCGTTTCGGCATGATGTGAACACAAAACATAAGCCCCGCCCATTTGTGCATGCACAGACCCGGGAAGATTTGAAACCCCCAACCCCGCCCACAAACAACAGTAGCAAGCAAATGAACCAATGTTGCCAGATTGGGCGGTTTTGAATTTGATTGTGTAAGTAAAAACCTTTTGAATAGGGTTTGTGCTGGAATCAGTCAGCTACATCTGGCAACACAGAGAAGAGCACTGTGCTCGGCTGGATATTATTGGAAATGTGCAGATGAACCAGAGATGAAACTGTGAAGAGTCAGTGGTTGAGGTTTATCTCTGAAGATATGCCTCAGCATTATAGCCCAGGCTTGTGCTGTGTTCCCTCTGAGGAGTGCTTCTGAAATCTACACTAGGCCTGTCACGATATCTATTTTTTGTTGTACGACATATTGCACCAAAATATATCGCGATAAACGATATTATTGTCATTTTAAGACCCCTTAATTACTCAATACCAATAACATTTACAGTGATTCTGACTATTACGAAATAAACCTCAGTGTGTCACCTTTCAAAAGAGACCAAAACCATGCTTATACTAAAAATGGTTCAAAAATAGCATGCAATTTACTTTGGGTATGCAGTTTTTTCGGCATGTAAGCAAATTTTACAGGAACACTAAGGGGTTAAGCCACTTATTATATAATGCCAGAATGGCAATATAATAGCATCATAACGCGAGTACACTCTTCAAAAGAACACATCATATTTTATTCTTAAGAATATTTAATTTAATTGAGTCAATTTAATAATTTAATGATTAGGCATTGGAATCAGAATGTGAAAACGCACATCCAAAACAAATATTAATGAATGTCAACAACAACAAAAAAAGCAAGGTAAAAAGTAACAAAGGCTGCGATATTTGCTACCAGATAAATTTTCAGTTGTCAGGCACCCACATCAAAATATGCTTTAGTCATTTATGGTAAATTCTATAGTGGTTTTTAACCATACTGACACTGACACCTCCTATAGAGATAGAGATGTTGTGCAATCAGCTAAAATGTTGCAAGAATTGGTTTTCACGTATGGCCGTTATATATTGAATCACCAAAAATCATTGAGGTCATGTCCATGTATTGTGCGATAAGTCGATATATTGATTATTGTGACAGGCCTAATCTACACGCTTACAACAGGGGATTCGTTGCAGGGGCAGACTGGCCATAGGAAGCAGCAGGACATTTCCTGGTGGCCCGACGGTAAATCTGGCCTGCATGCTATATCCAACCTCTCCTTCTTCATTTCACAAGTGGAAGTAAGTGTGATTAAAACAGTAGCCTCATTGTTTTGTAACTTATAACTGCTTGTGGTGTATCTGGTTAACTTCTTAAATTCTTATATCGCGTCTAAAGCCACATTGAAAACGCGACACATCTCTTTGTTTTTACGGATTAAAATGCGTTTGTGAACTCATATTCCTCTGCTGTTTGTCGTTGCTATGGCTACATCAGCTCTCCTACACACGTGTGGCGGTCCTGTTTCATAATGGTTCAGCTTTTGCCGCTGTGTGCATTAATACTGAATGTGTGTCGCTGTTTTTACTTCTGGTTAGGAATAGAGCAAAATGCTGGGAGACCGGGGGGTTAGTTTCGAGGGTGAGGTGTCTGAAATACGGGCGACTCCTGGGGAAACAAGAGTGTTGGCAGATATGCTCACGCACACACTATGACTACTTCAATATTGATAAGCCGTGGTGGGCATTCTCTCACGCTAAGTGCTGTCGACCAATCGCAACAGACTGGGTCATTGGTCCAATCAGCGCAGTTTAGCATCATGCTAAGGAGGGGTTTTGGAACAAATGAATCACTGGACGATTCATATAGGAGTCGCTGGGATAATGGGGTAAAAATAAATTCATTTCATAAGACAATGAAAGTGTTTTTGACCATGCATGCATATCAGCCTGTTGTCGCAGAACCCCAAAACCAAAATATGACGCTTTTAATGTATAATATGGGCTCTTTAAAATAGCATTTATTGGGCCAATAACAATATATCTACTGATGCATTGTGAATCCCTAACAAAAGATATGAAAAGAAGCTTAAAGAGAACAGCCTTCACACAATTTCTTTGTCTAAACACAAGAACTGGTATTTCAGTCTAATCTGATGTGAGTAAAACCTTAATATCTTGAGTAGCAGCTATTGTGAGATGTTAAACGTTTATGCCACAACTTAAACTAGCAAAATAATCACAATATAACGTTCTGTCCAAATCACACCAACATAAAAGAAGCATAAACTAAGCACTCATAGTAAGATCGTAAGACATCTCTTGAAGATACAAAAGCAAAGCTGGTAAGAAGAGAGAGAGAATGAGTGATAAAAGAGAATAAGAGATGAGAGAGACTCTGTAAGACGTCCATAAAAAAGGCCAGAAAATGATGTTTCAAGACACTGAAGACTGCAACATACACCTCCTCGATCTGCGTCCTGAGGGTTTAGGAGTTGTTCTGAAGTGTCTAATTAATTTGGGATGTCAAGGATCTGCTTTCCTCCATTAATGACCACTGTAAGCTGACAGATAATTGGAGCTCTGGATAAGGGTGTATCAAACACTGTAATAAGGTCTTGTTTTGCAGGCTCCTACATCTGCACTAATGAAGAGCCATATTCATGTGCTGCATCATTTGCAAAATGTGATACGGGTCCAAAGGACTTTTAAAATGACTATAACCTTATCAAGTTTTTCTAGGAAAGTTGTAATGCATTTGCTTTTGAAAAAATAAATAGCTATAAGAAACTACATGCTCTGTGTTTACTTATGTTTAGACATATTAGCGAATATATTTCATCATTACATATTACATACCAAACAAACAAACAAACAAACGTTAATTAATTAAATAAAAAATTCTAATGATTATATTTTATTTAAAAATAACCTTATGAATAAATGAATAAATGAATAAATGAACTAATGAACGAACAAACGAACTAACAAACAAAAGAAAGAACAAACGAATGAACGAAAGAATTAATGAATGAACGGACTAACAAAAGAATAAATGAACTAATGAATGAAAGAATAAATGAAGGAACAAACAAATGAACTAACAAAAGAACAAACACACGAATGAATGAAAGAATGAATGAACGCACAAACAAACGAACTAACAAAAAACGAAAGAACTAACAAATAAAAGAATGAATAATTGAACAAACTAACAAAAGAATGAAAGGACGAATGAACCAACGAACAAACTAATGAACTAACAAAAGAATGAACCAGCTAACGAATGAAAGAATTAATGGATGAACTAACTAACAAAAGAATGAGAGAACGAACAAACTAACAAAAGAACGAATTAACTATCAAACGAAGAACAAACAAACTAACTAACTACATAATGAACAAACTAACAAAAGAACTAATGAACACAAGAACGAATGAATGAATGAATGAACGAACGAGCAAACTAATGAATGAATGAAAGAATTAAACTCACAAAACAACGAAAGAATGAACAAACCAACAAATAAAAGAATAAATGAGCAAACGAACTAACAAAAGAAAGAATGAACTAACAAACAAACTAACGAACTAACAAAAGAACGAACAAGCTAACGAATGAATGGATGGAAGAACGGATGAACTAACTAACAAAAGAATGAGAGAAAGGACAAACTAACTAACAAAAGAACTAACAAAAGAATAGGCCTGTCACAATAATCAATATATTGACTTATCGCACAACACATGAACATGGCCTCAATAATTTTTGGTGATATATATATCGCTCATACATAAAAACAAACTCTAGCAACATTTGAGCTGATTGTGCAACTTCTCTATCTTTATTGGAGGTGTCAGTGTCAGTATGGCTAAAAAAATTTTAGTATTTATTATAAATTACTGTAGTTCATTTTTCAAATGGGTGCCCGACAACTGAAAATAGATCTGGTAGCAGATATCGAAGCCCCTGTTACTCTTAACCTTGCACTTTTTTGTTAACATTTATTATTATTTATTTAGGATATGCTTTTTTTTTACATTCTGATTCCAATGCCTGATCTTTTAATTGTTAATATGACTATGGTTAAATAAAATAGTCTTCTAAACAAAATATAATATGTTCTTTGGAAGAGTGTACTTGCATATGATCATATTATATTGTCATATTGACATAAAATGGTCTTAAAATGACAATAATATCGTTTATCGCGATATATTTTAGTGCAATATATCGTACAACAAAAAATAAATATCGTGACAGGCCTACAAAAGAGCGAATAAAAGAACAAATGAAAGAACAAACTAACGAACTAACAAAAGAACGAATAAAAGAACAAATGAATTAATGAACGAACAAATGAACTAACAAAAGAACGAATGAAAGAACAAACTAACAAAATAACGATCGAACTAACAAACGTAAAAACCAATGAACGAACTAACTAAAGAACAAACAAAAGAACTAATGAACGCAAGAACAAATAAACGAACGAACGAACGAACCAATGAACAAACTAACAAAAGAATGAAAAGAACAAACTAACTAGCAAAAGAGCAAAAAAAAACTACCAAAATAACAAACGAACTAACAAATGAACAAACGAATTAAAAGAAGAATGAAAACAAACGAATGAAAAAACAAACAAAAGTATAAACAAACAAACGAACAAACAAATGAAGTGCCTAACAAAAGAACTGACAATCGAACAAACGCACTAACAAACTAAAGGAACTTATTTAAACTAAATTAAGAACCACCACATTTTGCATGGAGTTCGCCTATTCATCTGTTTAAGCGGCACATGAGCATTTCCAACACGTCCGAATCTTATCTCCCCTTCTAATGTTCCTCTGGATCTGCGTCTGTGCTCCATCCGAAACACTTTCCAGCAGTCTTTGTTCATCAGCCGCTCAGCTTTATCACTTCATGATAATGTGAGAAGGTGTTATGGAGCTCTTGTTCTGCTGTCTGCCACATCTAGAGGTCATGTCTCTGATAATAACACGTCTCCATGACATGCTTTCACTGAGGTTGTCTTCTTTTCTACCCCTCCGGCTCGATCGCACGCCCCTCACGTTTCCATGCCAACAGACCCAAAACCACTTTCGCAGCCTTTTGTTTCACTAGAATTAAATACTGCATGTGCAATTAAAGTTGCATGCAACATAAGAATGTAGAAAAACAGACACTGAAACTAAAACACCAACACACAACCTACATACCAATGCACAATTATATACATCATAATCATGTGCATTACATCCTAGTGCAATCAATATCTTACGACTGCTAATAATCATTGTAGTTTCCATTAGTTATTCTATCGTTTCCCTGCTTAATGATAATTGAATGGATGGATGAATGATAATTTAGTGGATTTCATTTGAACAAATGAACAAATAAATGAATGAATGAAAATTATTAAATGAACAAACTAACAAATAAACAGACAAAGAAAAGAAAGAAAGAAAGAAATGGATTAATAAATAAATTAATGGATTAACAGGTAAACGAATGATTAAATACATGAATGAATGAATGAATGAACAGACAAATAAATGATAAAAAATAAATGATAGAAAGAAAGGATTAATAGATAAACTAGTGATTAAATAGATGAATGAATGAATGAATGAATGAATGAATGAATGAATGAATTAATTAATTAATTAATTAACAAACTAACAAATGAGCGGACAAATAAACAAATAAATGAATGAACGAACACATGACAAATGGATTAATAAATTAATACATGAATAATTCAACAAATTAATCGATTGATAAATTAATAAAGTAATGAATGATTAAATACATGGATAAATGAATTAATGAATTAACTTAATTATTTAATACATGAATGAATAAATATGAATGAATACATACATGATTTATTGAATGAATGTAATTACTACATGAATAAATAAACATGAATAAATGAATAAATTATTCAATTAATGAATGAATGATTGAATGAGTGAGTGAAATATAGATTAATAAATGAATGCATGAACAATTCAACAAAAATATTAATAAATTAATAAATGAATGATTACATGCATGGACGAATGAATGAATGGATGAATAAATAAATTGATTGATTAATTAATACATGAATAAACATGAATGTATGAGTGAATGAATACATACATG
>CAIGQQ010001915.1:1862639-1875479 GCA_903798035.1 Danio albolineatus | reverse complement strand
AATAATAATAATAATAATAATAATAATAATAATAATAATAATAATAATATCTTATTATATTGTATAATATAAAAAAAAGCATACACACATTCATGCTTAATAAACAAACAGTACAGCGAGAACAAAAAAAATCCCATAGTAATATAATAGAAATTGTTATTTTTTTCTACTACTCTGCTTTTCTAATTTTGCACAAAATGGACTCTTCATAGTATATATTGGGGTCTTATGACTGCAAAGAAAGTCTGTGGCATCTAAAAACCTTCTGCCATATGATGTCTTCTTGTATGTAACCATGATATACTGTATTTGGTTAAGAGACTAATTAAAAAAATAAATGATAAATAAAGGACTTACTCATTTTTCCACAATGCAAGTAAGAGCTGCTCGCCGTTCACTTCGATCAGCACCTTCAGTGATGCAGGATGACCCTAAAACCAGACAAAAACACGCTGAAATCAATTGAAGAAAGTGCATTTTCACATCCAAAAAATATTGAAAAATAAAATCATCATAGATAAAAATGAGTCATATTTCCTGCACGTTAATGGAGGCCGACAAAAAGAAGAACATGCCATGGCCTATAAGAGAAAGTGCTTTTAAAATTACTTTAAATTATACATTGGAGACACCACATTATAACGTTATACACCAAATTAAAACGATATTACACCATTTAAATTGGCTGAATGGTGGCTCAGTGGTCAGCACTGTCGTCTCACAGCAAGAAGGTTGCTGGTTTGAGTCCAAGCTGGGTCAGTTGGCATTTCTGTGTGGAGTTTGCATGTTCTCACAGTGTTGGCGTGGGTTTCCTCCGGGTGCTCCGGTTTCTCCCACAGCCCAAACACATGCGCTGTAGGTCAGTGGTCCTCAACCTTTTTATCACCGCGGACCGACCAATGCTTGACAATGCTACTGCGGACCGGGGGGATTTTGTAGGTTGTCGGTTGCTAGACAACCATCAACCGTTTTCTCAGGGGATGCCTCATTGTTTTCTCTAGCTTGCAAATTATGTATTTAATTGTGTTTTATTTCTTGTAACCACTTGTAGTGTATCTGGTTAACTCTTTATATTCTCATATCGCGTCTAAAGACACGTTGAAAACATGATGCGTGTCGATTTGTTTACGGATTAAAATGCGTTTGTGAACTTGCGTTCCATTGCTGTTTGTCGTTGCTATGGCTACATCAGCTCTCCTACACACGCGCGGCGTTCATGTTTCATAATGGTTTAGCTTTTGCTTTTGGGTGGTTTTCTGGGAGAAATAACAAATTGGAAGGGTGACGTTAGGTGGGTCTGACATACTGGCGACTCCCAGGAAAAACAGGAGTGTTGGCAGGTGTGCTCACGCATACACTATGCACTCTGACTACTTCAATATTCTCCCACTGAACGCTGTCGACCAATTGCAACAGACTGGGTCATCGGTCCAATCAGTGCAGAGTAGTGTAAAGTCCACAGCAGAAGCTTATTATAATTATAAGCTATTAGAAGCTATTATAAAACATTGATAAGCTTATTTTGTTGATCCACAGACCGGTACCAGCCAGCGGCCAGCGGCGGTGTAGTACTACTGCTATAGGTGAATTGAGTAAGCTAAATTGTCCGTAGCGTATGACTGTGTGTGTGATTGAGTGTGTATGGGTGTTTCCCGGTACTGCACTGCAGCTGGAAGGGCATACGCTGTGTAAACATATGCTGGAATAGTAGGCAGTTCATTCCGCTGTGGTGATCTCTGAAATACAGACTAAGCCAAAGGAAAATGAATGAATGAATACTGTTTAAATACAATGTTCGTAACGGGGAAAAAAGAATCATTTGCATATTCATGTGCCAGTTATATTTGCATATAACACATTTGATTTCCTCATTTGATGGGTGTCATATCTGCTAAAACATCATTCTGAAAATCGGATTCTGAATGGGAAAATAAAAGGGAAGCGCGCACTGACTTTGTGGGATCCAACATTGGAGTGTGCATCTCCATCTCATTAGACACCTGTTGCTGCATTAGCATTTCTCAATCTGTTCGTATAACGCCCAGCTGATTTAACAGATTGATCGCCACTTGACGAGATGGCAGCTGATTGGTTGATTATATAATTACACACACCTGTGACACTTCTGGAGGCTCAAAAGATCTGATGCGACCTGTCAAAGCGCACTTCAATCTGTCTGTGGGCTGCCCTCACAACATGGTTTTGATGTACTGTCTGGTTAAATAGTGCCAAGTTTGCTATGGAGCGCTCCAGAGCAACTGGAAGGAGACTTGCGCATTGTCTTTTGGATAAGGGGGGTTGGAATGTGTTCATACTTATCTTTATTTATGTATATATTCATGTTTATATCTTTATATGTTGATAACTTTTAGTTTACTTTGATTAATTATGGCTGTTTGGTGTCTAATGTGTTTTAAACTGTGAACTTATGGACTTTAAACACATCTCTTAATAAGTATATGTTGGGTTATGTCAAAGCGGCAGGGCTTCGCCTTTAAAAAAAAGCCCCAAACTCAAATTAGGGGTCAGTTAACCTGGGGAACAAGCAAGCTACTGTGGTGCCATGTGGAATTTGTGATTTCTCTGTATAAAATAGTATGATTGTATATATATATATATATATATATCGTTTGTTTGTTTGTTTGCTGTTTATTTGTTCATTTATTTTTTGGTTATTCTGTTACTTTGCTGGGGTTTTGGGTTATTTTGGCTTTCTCTCTTGTACACTGTAAATAAAGCATCACTTTACACTTTCCATCAGTGAGTAGTGCCATCGTTTTTCCGAGGTTTTCTTGCATTATCATTAATCAAGAACCTATTACGAGCCTTCCTGGTTCGTCGACCTCACAGTCGGTGTTAGAAAGAGTACTGAAAAATCATACTCAAGTAAAAGTACCATTGCTTGCCCAAAAATGTAGTGCAAGTAGAGTAAAAGTATTTGTTATAAATATTAGTATAAGTAAAAAGTAATGTAAAGCAGGGGTGCCCAAACTTGATCCTGGAGGGCCGGTGTCCTGCACAGCAAAAATTACAGTGTTAAATATACAGTGTGATTTTTTTGGTGTTCTTTAGTGTTAAAACCGGAGTACATTTTAATCCACGAGTGTGAAAGAGCGTATATTTAAGAGTTTTTTTTTTTCAGTGTGTAACTTTTAACTCAATATGTAGTGTATTTCCCACTAGTGATGGGAAGTTCAGTTTTTTTTTACTCGAACCGGTTCTTTCAGACAAACAGTGATCAAACCAGTGTGTTTTACTTAAACTTAAAACATGTCTTGTTGCATTTTAAATGCAAAGAGTTGAATCTATTGAATTTATTTCTGAAAAGATTAATGAACATTTAATAAATGAAAAATATTTTCAACATATTTAATCACTGTTATCTGTCAAACCAATTGATAATATAGGAAAAAAGGTAACATGTTAACACTTTGAAGGGTAACACACACTCCAGTTCCATGTAAAAATAAACTCTTACAGTGTTAAAATGAACTCTGTGAGTAATGCACAAATTTCACACTTTAGAAAGTGTTATTTTAACTCCAAAATGGAGGGAGTCATATGTACACCCCAGAAGTGTTAAGTTAAACTCAAACTGAGTTAAACGTACACTGATGTTTTTGCTGTGTGCAGATTTTAGCTCCATCCACAATTAGACACACCAGAACCAACTAATCAAGCTTTTATCAGGTATTCTACTAAGCTTCTGGCAAGAGCAAGTTGTAACTAAACTCTGCAGGACATTGGGCCTCCTGGACTGAGTTTGGGCACCCCTGGTGTAAAGTATCTTCTTGGACACTTTTAATGCTTCCAAGCAGTTTGCTGCATGTGTTAAGGTAGTTCAGTATGATGCGATCTACATATCAGAGTTCACCAAGCTTCAACTTTGCAAGACAGCAAACGGCGAAATTTGTTGCACAAGCTTGCATTTCCAGTATGTCGCATTCACATGTGTATGAATGGAGGTCTATTTGGCATAAAGTGCAGTTTGACCCAGCTTTAAACCTATAAAGAAGTATTTGTGCCCTCTTTGCATCTGCGTAAAAATCGAAACCAACACACACACTTCCAGATTCACAGCAGTGCGCTGGTGCAATATTTATGAATACATTCCACAATGCACAGAAACAATTAAAGTTTATGCTATTCTGTTCACATATTTGTAAGATACAGATCTGATTGGCACAAAGATAACAATTACTTGTGGTTTTTACCATGATATTTTTACAATGTTTTTACCACATTTACCAATTTTGAGTTGGTACCATGATGAAACCGCATGGAAATCGCAAAGAAATCATAAAGAAGTCGCACAGTGTATGTCCGACACTAAAGAGTTGAGTTTTATCATTTGTAAAATCCATTCAGCCCATCTCTAGGTCTGGTGGGAGCACTTTTAGCATAAATCATTGAATCAGATTAGACCATTAGCATTTCGCTCAGATATGATCAAAGGCTTTTGACAGTTCTTCTATTTAAAGCTTGACACTACAGTCGTTACATCCAGTAATAAGACTGACAGAATTTTCTATGTCTATGTGGCTAGGAACTCTCATTCCCGCGTTATAGTTAAGGGATTCTGCTGCCATACCATGGCTGCAGCAGGCACAATGACATTATGCAGAGCCTGAAAATCATTTAACTTCTGTCAATATAACAAACATGACCATCTGCTTGCACTGGGAGCATGCCTGGCGAAATATCCTAGTACTGCTTCAGCCATGGTACCTTGATTATACCTTGATTATTATGCCAAAATGAGAGTATAGTTCCTAGCCTATTACCTGTAAGCTGAAAATACCAGCTTTTTATTTACGTCGGTCTTAGTTCTCGATGTAACTGCAGAAGAATTAAGCTTTAAATAGGGAAACTATTGAAATTCTCTGTTTTTTTCTTGGTTGAAATTCTTCATTGTTGAGTGAGATGCTAATGTTCTAATCCGATTCATGATCTATGCTAAGCTAAGCTAAAAGTGCTCCCGTCAGACTCTGAAATTGGCTGAATGGATTTAAGAATGTTAAAACTCAGCTGTTCAGGAGAGTTGTAAAATGTAATGTAAAAAAGTGGAGTGTTCATTTAAAAGTGCTGCAAATGCCATTTCATGTTGGCTTAAGTTGTGTTAATGATTATATTCATGGAAGAATGAAGGTCCAACTGTGGTGCTACAGAAAACCCCAAGTCCTAACCGACAGTGAAAGAAAGCATCTTTCCAGCTCCGAGTGGGCTTTTGTATGGGATAAAATGAATCCGCCATTGTGTCGTGGGTCTATAGCTGTCAGGATTAGTTTTATGTTTCAATTCTCTCTGACATTAATTCTCTTCACGCTCTGAAAGTCTGAAAGTATTCAGATTTACGCCGAGGCTCTGAGGGAAATGGATTTAAACCAGCCAGGCGTTGACAAAATACAGCAGAAATAAGCATGAATCATCTGTCTTACATGAAGAGCTCCATGCATGATTGACTATGTGTGTTAATTGCGTGGCTACAACCGTGACACATGACAAAAAGGTAGGAGATATTGAGAGAAATGTATTTACTGTAGCTCAGATACGACCAAGAATTTAAGCTGACCTGCATCCAAAAAGAGAAATCCAAAGAAAATATGAACTTCCAAAGGTTGCTTTTATTGAACATAGTACGGACTTAACACTCACTGTGTTTGTTGGGAAACTATATAACCACTTGGGACATGTTGGGAGTTTGTGGGTTCGTAGGAGTGCCTGTTCTCTACAATTAGCGTTTATAAATCTCCCATGAACAGACGTTTGGGGGTTGACGCTCTTGTGGACGAAACTTGGTTACAAAACCGCCGCTAACAACTTTGACCTCCATAAATCTGAGGTAAGGCAAACAAATGAAGCAAATTTAACACCATTGTAAGGGTTCCTCGGAGAGGTTTTAAAGTTAAATCACTGCAAGAATGTAAAAACCACAAAGCAAGAACTGTGAACAAAACATGATGGAGATTTCAATAGTCTTCAGATGTGACTGGCATTGGTTTATATACTGCAGGTGTTAATTCTCCCCCTATAGGTCAGTAACAAAATCAGATTTTTTGCATATATTGTAGACTGTAGAACCCAGCAGTCAACTATCAAATAAAATGAGTGTAGTTAAAGAGCCCCTATTATACGTTAAAAAGGGTCATATTTTGGTTGTGGGGGTCTCCAACAGCAGGCTGATATGCATGCATGGTCATAAAACACTTTCATTGTCTTATAATTTGCATTTATTTTTACCTCATTATCCCAGCGACTCCTATATGAATCGTTCAGCGGTTCATTTGTTGCAAAACCCCTCCTTAGCGCGATGCTAATCTGCGCTGATTGGACCGATGACCCAGTCTGTTGCGATTGGTCGACATCATTCAGCGCGAGAGAATGCCCACCACGGCTTATCAATATTGAAGTAGTCATAGTGTGTGCGTGAGCATATCTGCCAACACTCGTTTTTCCCGGGAGTCGCCCGTATTTCAGACACCTCACACCCGAAACTAACCCCCCGATCTCCCAGCATATCACTCTAATCTTAACCAGAAGTAAAAACAGCGACACACATTCAGTATCAACGCACACAGTGACAAAAGCTGAACCATTATGAAACAGGACTGCCGCACGTGTGTAGGAGAGCTGATGTGGCCATAGCAACAACAAACAGCAGAGGAAAACGGGCTCACAAACGCATTTTAATTCGTACACAAAGCGGCACGCGTCGCGTTTACAACATGCTTTTAGACGCGATATGAGAATACAAGTTAACCAGATACACTACAAGTGGTTACAAGATACAAAACAAAATTAAATGCATCATTTACAAGCTAGAGAAAACAATGAGGCAACCGTTTTAAATCGCACTTAATAATAAAGTAAGCATGGCATTTGAAGCACTATGAGTCGACTCTTTTATAGATGAATCAATAGTTTTAAACATTGTAAACATAAACATTTCAGATTTAAGCCTCAGCTGGACATTTCACTTCACTTAGAGCTGTGTTACACACTGCATGCAAGCTCATTTTCAAAAACCCATAATAGGGGCTCTTTAACTCAAAATGTACAGAAAGTTAATTTTACTCATTTGGAAAGAGTTTTGAACTCAGTGTTGAAAGTAATAAGTTAAATAAATACCTCATTACTTTAACTTCAATGGAGTAAGTTCACAGTACTCATATAGATTAGTTTAACTCAAATGGTTTGTCGCAATCGGTTTTCTCAAACGGTTTAAGTTGCCTTAACTTATTGTTGGTTTGAGTTCTCTTCATTTATTGGGTTTTACTGTGCTCAAATTGCTTCTTTAACTCAAATGGATTAAGTTCACAGTACTCATTAGGATTAGTTTTTGAACTTAAATAGTTTGTTGCAATCGGTTTCCTCAAATGGTTTGAGTTACCTTAACTTATTGGGTTTTACAGTGTATATATGATGCAAAGATTAATGAATCTTATCCAACCTGTTTTGTAACTATGGTAATTTCGGTCAGGACCACATTTAGGACAAAAGCTATTACAGAGATTAATTCCCTAGATGCGTTATCTAAACTTATTACATGGCTGTCTGGATTTAATACACAAATACACTTCACTAAACATGTACACATAGACATAATCTATATATAGTATATAACTCCGGGTTAGCTATGTATATATTTAACTGCTAAATGCTATTAGTCACTAGCTAACTAGTTAGTTATTAGTAACTAATAAAATTATTAGGGGTCTGAACCTACACTGGTGTCACGGTTTGGTTCGGTTATGATTATCATGGCATCGATCCGGTTCAATTCGATACCTTTTCATACACAATTACATTTTTCTTCACAACACAAGAAAAAAATTTATTAAAATATATAAATATATTTATAATTATATATTACTTGTGATACAATTTTGTCCATTGATTCAAGCAGTCAGATATACGTATGTGTTTACAAACACAATATCCTTAGCCACGCCCCCTTACCGTCAGTTTGCTATGAGGGAATGATGCACAAAAAAGCCCCGCCTCCTACACAATATTCCATTTCAGTTGGAAGAACATCAACACACTGATATGAAAGTCTCCGCAACTCCTGGTTCATAGGACTTTAAGCATATTACAGTGAAACTTGATATTAGAGTTTTCACAGAACTGCGCCCATAATGTGGGCATTACCGAGTGTAAGAAATGGGTCATTTTTTTGTTTTTCTTCTGTTTCGCTCAACAAATGATCAAATGAACAGAGACCTTAAGGTTAACTTCACACCTTTCTCCAAATTTCAAGAGGTAAAATATTGACCTTCAAGCATGACCAAATGACCAGATAAGGGTCTCATGACCCTAATGGTAACTTTCACCAAATTTCAAAAGGTAGAATACTGATGATAATCATGCTGATTACTAACCTCAAATTTGTGCTTTGCAATCAGAAATAATGTGCACTTAGTTAAGAGGGAGAATGGGCCTGATCAACTCACTTTTCTCTCCTACCTAATAGGCCGACCTTTGGCCAGCACCCAAACTTTGACTATAAAAGGTGAGGGTTTCTTGCTGAAATATTGGAAGCTCAGCCGCGGGATAAGAGCACATTGTCCACCATTTTCGGATACACGTGTTGGTTTTCCAATGTGAATGCAACGGGCTCCCCTGTCTAAGAAGTGGAATATGATGGCACGTCTCTAAGCTTGTATATACTTATATCAAAGTGCTTCTGGTTGCATTATCTGTCTTTTATTCATGCAATCTTTATTACTCATCTTTATTACACATTATAAGCCTTTTAAGCAATTTTGTTGTATTTCGATTAGCGATGTTAATGATTATAATTCATGATTATTCATGAGTAAAATTCTCCAGCCTCCGACCCCTAGACTGCCGCTTTGCACAAACGTTTGGCCATAAGAGAAATGGTCGTGCCCACCTGAGCCTGGTTTCTCTCGAGGTTTTTTAATTCTTCACTTTCACCAATTGGTGAAGTTTTTTCCTCGCCGCTTTCGCCACTGGCTTGCATGGTTCGGGACTTGTAGGGTGCTCATCGATGGATTACTCTTCAGTGTTTGGACTCTCAGCAGTGATTATTAAACCACGCTGAACTGAACTGAACTCCAACAATAAAAACTGGAATGACAGTGTTTCAATTCACTATAATCCATGTGAAGCTGCTTTGGCACAATCTACATTGTAAAATCGCTATACAAATAAAGAGCAATTTAACTGAAAATTGAATGATTCCTGACTATTATTGTGATGATTGACATCAGCTGTGTGTACCAGCAGTAAACAGATGTATTGCTTGATTAGTTTGGTGTATGGACCGTTATTGGTCCCTTCTCTTGTCGATTAGCACCACACTTGTCTTACTTTCATAAACACAAACCATACTAAAAAAATTTTTGGAATGCTGAAACATTTTACATATTAAAACTTAGGGCATACTCAAACATCAATACTGAAAGTTACTAAAGCTTTACAGGTTTTTTTCTGTAAAAGGTAATTTTCAAAGCGAGTTAGTCATAAACTGGTTTGCCTAAAAGCTCACCGATTTTGTTTTTCTATTTGGTTTAGGCTAACTCATTAGTAGGGCCAGACGGAATCTGCGGACATTTTTTGCCATTTCTGCGCAAAATTTTGTTCAAAATCTGCGGATTTATGCGGGATGATTTTGGGAGTATCATAACTAATATCTTAATATATGAAATAAAAAGTAACACCTTTTTAACTATTATTTAATGCTTACAGTGTGAATCCAATTAGATCAACTTTATTTAGTAGTATTTAGTATACGAGTCTCTCGTATAAAATCTCTCCTAAAAGACAGAAAATATGACTTTACAAACAGTTTTGTAAATAAATCATATGAATATTTCCCTTTTAGTATATATTATTACTGAAATTAATTTAAAAACGGAATAAATATAAATTTACACACATTTACACAAGTAAATAAACAGAATCAACGATGGGCTAAAAATCTGCGGAAATCTGCGCACGCAGATTCCGTGTGGGCCTACTCATTAGCTGCCGAAGCAGTGTTGGTTGATTGGTAATACACCTGAGAGTTAATTGTCGAACTTGATGCCACAATTTAATATTTCCTAACTAGATTTACGACACGGTTTTGTAGGACGAAAGATAAGTATCTCAAATCAAGTAAAGATTTGAGATTCAAAATAATCCCAATTCCTTCCCTTCTGTGCTATGAATTTGTGAAAAATCTTAATTTAACATATAACACATCTTAAGTTAAGACTTAAGATGTGAAACTTTCTGTAATACACCCCCCTGAGTCCCAATCTCCATCACTCATTCTTAAATCTCCAGCAAAGGAACTGGAATGGGACTTGCATTACCGAATAATTAACGGTTTCCAACAATAACTCTCAATTTTCTTCATGACCACTTTGAGGATCCGAACAGGCATTGGTGGACTGGAGCGAAAGGAGGCGAAACAAAAGTTCAAAGTGTCAGAATCAATAATAAATGTCCCACTAAAAAAAAACCCAGCTGAAAAGCATCATCCCAGGGTTGACAACATGGTGTCAGGAGGATTCAGGGATGCTCTCGTGCTGCTCCAGGAAACTTTACAGGAGAATATCATTATGTCAGTGCATGGGAAAATGCCAGCTGGGTCACTGAGATGAATAATGATCTGAAAACCACATGTAAAGTCGGATCCGTGGCACATTGGGCAGCACTTCAGCCAAAATTCACATCCCAGCAAATTCCCTCCTCTCTTTACTCTCAGATTTACAGCATCCTTTGACTTTACAACATATTAAAGGCAAAAAAAGCTGTATATAAAAGGGGGGAAAAAAACATTCAAGTCAGTAAAACTTATGTATTTTTTAATGACCAAACTAAAGAAATAAGTCATTCATTCGCCCTCGTGTTATTCCTAACCATTATGATGTTATTTTTCCACATGCAAGACAAGATTTTAACACTATAAAGTTTACTCTATCATACATGTTACTCAGAGGCCTCTTAATTATCCAAATAAATGACCAGACTTTTCTTGAAAAGGCTCTTCTTGGATAACGAAACTACAAAATAACAATGTTATTAAGGTGGTGCTTTTTCTAAAATGTATACTTTTGTATTGACACTAAGGGTGGACGGATATAATATCGATAGTATCGATACCAACGTTGGTATTGATATCGGATCGATAGTAGCCTTCCGAGATCGATACTCCTATTTAACTTACGCTAAAGTACATTGCTCCTGTTTCATAAAAGAGCGGACATGTCTCTAAATACCCCACTCCTTTTATAACTCGTATGCACTGTAGTTCCACTCTGTTCTGGTTGTCCTTTCATCACGTGACTCAGCAGCGCCAAAGCGTGAGCACTTTTGCTGTTTTGAGATGATGGAAAGAAAGAGGAGCGCTGTTTGGACGTCATTACTTCTGACTTACCGCTGCAAAAAAATTTTCACCATATCACTCTGCGGGCATAAGGTCCTTCCAGGCCTAATGGCTTCTGGGTCGTGTAGTTCTTTCTTAATTGCGTTACATTGTAATCGTATTAAAAGGAAACTACAAAAATGGCGGTGCATTTTCTTTCTTTTTTGTCATCTATAGTTGATTCCCGCTCCCGTCTGCACCCGTAAACTATTTAATCCTGTACCGTCCCAATCCCGTGATTAAAAGCAAAGATGACTCCCATCCCGCAGGAATCCCGTGACCTGTGTGATTCTCGAAAAAATGTCATCCTCTAATGGTCATACAGCTCTTAGAATTAATGTCTTGTTACGTCCACCAATGCATTTGTTTATTTAATATAATCGCAAGGTTTGCTGTGATGTAATCGCATAGGCTGACATCGCGATTGCGGTATGATTAATCGTGCAGCACTAATTACAAGATATCAGAATTTCACCTTTCATTATTTAGCCAAATAAATACCAGCAACTACACTAAAATACACAGTTCAGTTTGGGTCTAATATAAAGCACAACCCACAATTCAACTAACTCTCACTAGTTCAATGGCCTTTTCCCCCTTCATTATAATAGCGGATCACCACACAAACACACACAGAGATCCCTTGGTGGTCCGATGTACTCTTTATGATTGTTGCTCAAGGCTGCACACATGTAAAATCTGTCTGTAAAAGCTTTTATAAACTTCAGCACAAAAACACACACACATACACACACCATGTAAATATATTAACAAATAAAATTGGCTTAAAAAGAGTCCTGCAAGTCTTCATTCCATTTATTGCTTGAGACTGTTTTCCATTAAGGACAAAAGCAACTATTCCCCTCCAGGAAAGAATTCTCCTCACACCCATGTCGGCTCACTGTTTCCCCAAACAGATCAAATGCTTCAAAAGAACTGAAATGTAATCAGAATCGGTACTGAACATGCTTAACTTTAAAGTCAGCATTAATCAGATTGTGACATATTTGAGTACAATGGCTTCTGGATCAAGAACAAATGAAGGGTGGGGCTTCATTTTGTTTATGTGGAATTGATTGGATGGTTGTGGTTTGCTATTGGCTTATCAAATTTGATTGACAGGTTGATCCTGCCTTCATGCTAATAAACGATACAAATTTTAGCTTTTTTCATTGTGACATATTTGTGTAAAATGGCTTCTTGATCAAGAACAAATGTAGGGCGGGGCTTCATTTTGGCCACATGATTGATGGGATGGTTGTGGTTTGCCATTGGCTCATCAAAATGTGATTGACAGGTTCATCCCGCCTTCACACTATTAAACACTAATAGTTTTTGCTTCCTTATTGTGACACATTTGTGTAAAATGCTTTCTTGATCAAGAACAAATGAAGGGCGGGGTTTCGATTTGTTTATGGAGAACTGATTGGATGATTGCGGTTTGCTATTGGCTGATCTCA
>CAIGQQ010001915.1:1848761-1862629 GCA_903798035.1 Danio albolineatus | reverse complement strand
CATTTGATTGACAGGTTAATCCCGCCTTCACACTAATAAACACTAATAGTTTTTGCTTCCTTATTGTGACATATTTGAGTAAAATGGTTTCTTGACTAAGAACAAATGTAGGACGGGGCTTCATTTTGGCCACATCACTAATTGGATGGTTGTGGTTTGCTATTGGTTGACCGCCTTTGAATGATAGGTTGATCCCGCCTTCATGCTATTAAACACTACCAGTTTTTGCTTCCTTATTGTAACATATTTGTGTAAAATGGCTTCTTGATTAAGAACAAATGTAGGGCGGGGCTTAATTTTGCTCACATCATTGATTGGATGGTTGTGGTTTGCTATTGGCTGATCTCATTTGGTTGACAGGTTGATCCCGTCTTCATAAACAATAACAGTATTTGCTTCCTTATTGTGACATATTTGTGTAAAATAGCTTCTTGAAGAACAAACGTAGGGCGGGGCTTCATTTTGGCCACATCATTGATTGGATGGTTGTGGTTTGCTATTGGCTGATCTCGTCTGATTGACAGGTTGATCCCACCTTCACGCTATTAAACACTAACAGTTTTTGCTTCCCTATTATGGCATATTTGAGTAAAATGGCTTCTTGATCAAGAACAAATGTAGGGCGGGGCTTCATTTTGGCCATATCATTGATTAGATGGTTTTACTAGCTAATAACTAAACTGACATTTTCAATTTACTATAACCTTCTATGTGAAGCTGCTTTGACACAATCCACATTGTAAAAGCGCTATACAAATAAAGGTGAATTGAATTGAATTGAATGGTTGTGGTTTGCTATTGGCTGATCTCATTTGATTGACAGGTTGATCCCGCCTTCATGCTATAACACTAATCAGAAAATAACAGAAGCTAAAGAAGTTATTTTGATCTAAGATACGGATTTACAACAACATAATTGTGTGTAATAAAAGTGATTCAAACGGCTGCTCGTTTGTAAGAATAAGGTCAATAATGGAGTTCTGATGTAAACGTTATATTAAACTAGAACTGTGGAAATGGAGACTTTTAGGATTTCCCAGTGACTTACCAGTGACTTGATGAGACTAACCGGTCTCTGCTGTCCTCCAATGAGCAGGTGTGGTTTAATCACATCATAATGCTCTGAAGTGTTGTGTTGGTCCGGATAGGCAGCTGAAAATAAAAGACAAGAAAACATTATTGACACCAGTCTGGACATTCAGTGATCGACCAAATAATCCTACCACACCACAAAAATGCTTTTCTTTGTCTTGTTTGTAGTCCAAATATCTATAAATTTTCAAGACAAGCAAAAAAGATTGTCTTGTTTTCAGAATAAATATGTAAAAATTAAGGGAGTTTTCATTAAAACAAGCTGAATAATCTGCCAATGGGGTGAGCAAAATAATTGGTAGCACTTTATAATATGAATCATCTATTAAGCATTAGCAAATAGTGAATTCATTATTTGTTAATCTTTAACTCTGCATTAATAGACGTTAGTAAGCAGTTTATACCTGCAGCTACAAATGCTCTATTCTTGACTTATGAGTACATTTATAATGTGCTTATTAATTGTGTTTTCATACTTTGTTAAGGATTAATTTTTCATTACTAAATTAAGTATCGCATTTAATATCGTATTTACAAGCCAGTTATTTAAGAATAGTTGTAGGGTTTTAACGATCATTCAGAATGAGTTAGTAAACGATTAATAAAATATTCAAATCAACATTTATATATTGCATTATTCAGGCATATATTATATTTAATATATTAATATATTTAGTTAATTTCAATGTTAATAAATGCTTATTTAACTCAACTTCATCCAGTTTTGTGACCTGATCTAAAGTGAGGACTAATCATGCTTTATAAATCCCTTATAAATCATTATTAAAGGCTCAGTTTTATTCTAAACAGAAAAAAAGAACATAGACGACTTTATTCATTTCTATTCATTTGGCTTAACTAGGTTAATTAGGTTAACTAGGCAGGTTAGGGTAATTAGGCAAGTTATTGTATAAGGATAGTTTTTTCTGTAGACTATCGGAAAAAAAATAGCTTAAAGGGACTAATAATTTTGACCTTAAAAAGTTTTTTTGCTTTTATTCTACTTTTATGCTAGCCAAAATAAAACAAATAAGACTTTCTCCAGAAGAAAAAATATTATCAGACATACTGTGAAAATTTCCTTACTCTGTTAAACATCATTTGGGAAATATTTGAAAAAGAAAAAAATAATAATAATCAAAGGGAGGCTAATAATTCTGACTTCAACTGTACACAAATGAAACTGTATCGAATGAAAAATAAGTCTTTGCAACCTTATCTAAAATAAAATTACTATACAGTTTAAACATCACTAAATGACTTTAAAATGTTGTATCATAATACGCTGTTAAATTGTACTGTTGTTTTTTTATCCAATTTTATGCTGTATTTTGACACTCCTGTTATTCAGCAATGTTTAAACTTTACAGTCATTTATTATTTAGATAAGATTGCAAAAATTGTCGTTCATTTGATACTGAGCCTTTAATTGTCATTACTAAGGGATTTATAAAGCATGAATAGTCCTCACTTTAGATTAGGTCACAAAACTGGATGACATTGAGTTAATAAAGCATTTACTAACATACATAGTAACCATTAATATATACCTGAATAATACAATATAAAAATGCTGATTTTAATAGTTTGTTAATTGCTTACTAACTCATTCTGAATGATCTTAAAAACCACCAACTATTCTTAAATACAAATGGTTTGTTTGATAAATTAATCAGAGACAAATTATGAATGTACAATTAAAAAGCACATTATAAATGTATTTATTAGTCAAGAATAGAGCATTTGTAGCTGCAGGTATAAACTGCTTACTAACGTCTATTAATGCAGAGTTAATGATTAACAAATAATGAATTCACTATTTGCTAATGCTTAATAGATGATTCTTAGTGTGTAGTTATTATAAAGTGTTACCAAATAATTTTGTGTCAAAAGGAAAAACGAGATTATTTAGCTTGCGCCGCTGGCAGATTATTTCGCTTGTTTTAAGGAAAAACTTACTTAATTTTGACACATCATTTCTACAAACAAGAGTAGAAAAATGAAGAGTAAGAAAAAGAAATGTGTTTTTTTTTTTAGTGTGCATCGTTAAAATCATTCTCTGAGAGACGTTCTCCAGTCTGTGCTCAGTAAAGATCTCTTCTGTGTTCAGGCTGTGACAGTGACGCCATGAACACAACACTGTTAATCGATGCTTTTAAACGTTGGGTTTGCATGACGACAATCTCCCTGGAAACTGCAAGCATCTATTCCTGCACTGCTAAAAATGCTTTTCTATATCTCTTTAATGGGCGTCACTATGGCTCAGTGGTTAGCACTTTCGCCTCACAGCAAGAAGGTTGCTGGTTTGAGTCCTGGCTGGGCCAGTTGGCATTTTCATGTGGAGTTTGCATGCACTATAAGTGACCAGGATAAACTAAATTGGCCGTAGTGTATGAGTGTGTGTGAATGTGATGCGTGTGTATGGGTGTTTCCCAGTATGGGAGTTTCCCAACCTTTCTCTCTATTATGGTTAAACTTTGCAATTAATCCACTATCCCAGTGGTTCTTAAACTTTTTTCACCAAGTACCCCCTCAGAAAAAAATAGTTTCTCCCAGTACCACCATAATAACAAGTTATTGAGGTTTTATTGAAGTACAGTAGCGTAGTAGGCCTAATTAAGCAGCTAAAGCACTATAAGTGAATAGGATAAACTAAATTGTCCGTAGTGTATGAGAGTGTGTGTGAATGTGAGAGTGTATGGGTGTTTCCCAGTCCTGTGTTGCATCTAGAAGGGCATCCGCTGTATAAAACATAAACCGGAATAGTTGGCAGTTCATTCCCCTGAGGAGGCCTCTGAAATAGAGACTAAGCCGAAGGAAAATGAATGATATTTAAAGGTAGTCTATAGTTATTTAGGTCAATAAATTATATAATTAAATGAAAAATATAACTGTAAAGTATTAATTGTGTAAATAAATACAATTCATCCGTGTTAAAGCTACACACTTGCTTGGAAAGCTCACACATTCACAGACCCTAAAAGAATTATGCAAATGAAACCTTTCTCTCAATTATGCTTAAACTTTGCATTTATTCCACTATCCCAGTGGTTCTTAAACTTTTTTTCACCAAGTACCACCTCAGAAAAAAATTGTTTCTTCCAGTACCACTATAATAACAAGTTATTGAAGTTTTATTGAAGTACAGTAGCGTAGTAGGCCTAATTAAGCAGCTAAAGCGCTATAAGTGATTAGGATAAACTAAATTGGCCGTAGTGTATGAGTGTGTGTGAATGTGTGAGTGTATGGGTGTTTCCCAACCTTTCTCTCTATTATGGTTAAACTTTGCAATTAATCCACTATGCAATTACTCCTCGCTCAACAGACATAGCAGATCCTGCCATCCATTCCAGATACGATTCCTAAAGGGATATATCGTGCACCCCTAATAGATAGACAAATACAGCCAAAGCTGGAGTAATGATGCTGAAAATTGAGCTTTGTCATCATAGAAGTAATTACATTCTTTATCATGATAACATTTATTTAAAACAGCAATCATATTTCACAGTCTTACTGCTTTTATTGCATTTTCAATCAAATAAATGGAGGCTAATATATGAGCATATGAGAAAAATGTTTCCTGAATACCTCTCTCTCTCTCAGATTATATTATTCTATCTCAACCTACTATTCATCCGATTTGATTTTCCTTGTTAGTCGCATCTCTCTACAGTAGTTCTGGACCGGCGCCTGCATTTCTTCACAACTGTAAACAAATTAGTTTCCTCCCAGACAATACAGTTTACCACAAACACGCCAGCAATACAAACACGTTTACACTCGATGAACCCACTGACACACACAAACACGCTCTGAGCATTTATCAAGAACGACACCAGCAATGCAGTTTGCTAATCATGCATGAAAACGCTTCATTATGCGCTGACGGCCAAGCTGTTAAGAGCGCAGTTTACAATACAAGCACAAAGCCACGCTACTCCAAACAAAAGAGTTCACTGACAGCTCCGTGCCACCAACTTACTGTATCTGCCTTCATTAATTCTTCATAAACAACTGCAACATCCTCTTTGTGCTACATACAGATCTTTGATTTATAATGCATGCAAAAAATTGATTACAGTTTAACATAATATCCTTGTTAACATGCATTTTGGTTCTTGAAAGTTGGTTCTTGATTATCTATTGTAGTCAAAAATCAACCCAGGCTAATTTGAAATATGTGCCCAGAACTAATTTTTTTGAGAATCAACAAATATGTACCTTGGACTATGACCACATAGCAAAATATCTCTGGCCCAGCTCTGGCCCACACAATCAGCTTTTGCTTGGCCTACATGCCGCAGTGAATTACGGTACATGACTGGACCAAGTCTAGCTTCCAGACAAGGGCCAAACATGGACCATATCTGGGCCAAGATTCAAGTTAATCACCCATAATTGGGCCTGAACTGGGCCAGATATGTTGGTGTGTTACTACAGCAAGGAAATTGATAAATCCATGAATCATTGCGCTTTAGGCGTGCTATGGTCGTGCTCTTTCTCAAAGTGACCTGATTGGTAAAATTTATTTTTTCTTTTCTTGAAAATAAAAAAAAATGTATTTTAAATGTGGGTCAAACTGGCCAAACTTACATGGCCCACATATCAGTTAATAACATCTGGCCCGAATACTACATTTTACATCTGGCCCAAGTATTGTGTGCCGCCTTAAAGATGGTGCCACCTCTGCCAAACCAGGGCCATGTTTGGCCCACATGCCGCATGCCAGTGCCGGATGAATGCCTGCTCTGCCAGATTTATGCCAAATCTGGGCCAGAATTCTTTGCTACTAGGGTGGTTTCTTGCTGTTTTTGTTTTCACAAATGCACTAGAGAATGCTGTGTACACTTTTGACATTGTCAAATGCACTGTTGGGACACATTTTACATAAAATCAATCAACTCTGTAAAAAATATCTGGAGCTAGTGAACATTTTTGAGATCCAAACTTTTTCCAGGCTTCAGCTACAGTGTTTCATATTCATTCACCGGCCACTTTATTAGGTACACCTAACTAGGACCTCTTTTTCCCTTTAGAACTGCCTTAATCCTTCGCAGCATAGATTCAGCAAGGTACTGGAAATATTCCTCAGAGATTTTGCTCCATATTGACATGACAGCATCACGCAGTTGCTGCAGATTTGTCGGCTGCACATCCATGATGTGAATCTCCCGTTCCACCACATCCCAAAGGTGCTCTATTGGATTGAGCTCTGGTGAGTGTGGAGGCCATTTGAGTACAGTGAACTCATTGTCATGTTCAAGAAACCAGTCTGAGATGATTCGTGCTTTATGACATGGTGCGTTATCCTGCTGGAAGTAGCCATCAGAAGATGGGTGCACTGATGTCATAAAGGGATGGACATGGTCAGCAACAATACTCCGGTAGGCTGTGGCGCTGACACGATGCTCAATTGGAACTAATGAGCCTAATGCGTGCCAAGAAAATATCCCCCACACCATTACACCACCACCAGCAGCCTAAACGTTAATACAACACAGGACGGATCCATGCTTTCATGTTGTTGGAGCCAAATTCTGACTCACCATCCGATTGTGGCAGCAGAAATGGAGACTCATCAGACCAGGAAACGTTTCTCCAATCTTCTATTACCCAGTGTTGGTGAGCCTGTGTGAATTGTAGCCTCGGTTTCCTGTATTTAGCTGACAGGAGTGGCACTCGGTGTGGTCTTCTGCTGCTGTAGCCCATCTGCCTCAAGGTTGGACGTGTTGTGTGTTCAGAGCAAGCGGCAACCTCCCGCTCTCCCTCTGGAAGCCAATACGGAAGTAACTTAAACTTGCAATTCATCGAAAATTCCGCTAGTCCTGGCTGTCCTGGCTCCATAATAGAGCAAATCTCCAATGAGCCCACTGGTGAAATGGCCAATTTTACTGCAGAAAAAAAGGTGTTTACAGCCTGGTACAAAGAACGATTTTGGTTCATATACCTAATATTACCCTTCATGACAACTGTGAGGGGGGTGAATTTTTTTTATAACTCATCCGTTTCCTTTATATTAAGCTAAATTAAGTTTGCATAATTAAGGGCGTGGCCACTTGAGTGACAGCTGGTCCCGCTGGTCCCGCTGGTCGCCGTCACGTCACCTCAGCTGATTCCGCCTGATTCATCGTGTTTTTGTGTTGTTTTATATGGCTTTACACAGTCAGTTGCCTTTTGGAATTATTTCCTACCATTATCAGATAATATGACATGCTGTGTGCGCTTAATTGTGCTCACAAACCATTCACGTGGATTCACGTTTCCCAGGTGAGTGAAATTATATACTTATACCATCTCTATAAATGTAATTGCTTTATTTAGGATAATTTATGATTTATAATGTTCTTCAGAACTCTAATGCACTCCAGAATCTGACAGATTGATCAGCTGTAGTCTATAAAATCATCATCTGAAGCGTTGTCATACAGTGTTCTGCCTGGATTTCCTAAATAGCCCTGCATTTACTAACACAGACTATAACTAAAGTATTTGGATGTAATTCACACTTTCTTCCAATGCCGCTCACGCTCCGCCCACGCTCCGCCTCTTTGCCCTTGTTTGGTATACCTCGGTTGGTGCGACGGTTGGCCACGCCTACTAGTAGCTTCTTTTGGGTTCATCAGAAACCTATGGGTGACGTCACGGATACTACGTCCATATTTTTTTTACAGTCTATGGTTCAGAGATGCTCTTCTGCAGGCCTCGGTTGTAGCGAGTGCTTATTTGAGTTACTGTTGCCTTTCTATCAGCTGGAACCAGTCTGGCCATTCCCCCCTGACCTCTGGCATCAACAAGGCATTTGCGCACACAGAACTGCCGCTCACTGGATATTTTCTCTTTTCAGACCATTCTCTGTAAACCCTAGAGATGGTTGTGCATGAAAATCCCAGTAGATCAGCAGTTTTTTGAAATACTGGCACCAACAACCATGCCATGTTGAAAGTCACTTAAATCACCTTTCTTCCCCATTCTGATGCTCGGTTTGAACTGCAGCAGATCGTCTTAACCATGTCTACATGCCTAAATGCATTGAGTTGCTGCCATGTGATTGGCTGATTAGAAATTTGTGTGAACAAGCAGTTGGACAGGTGTACCTAATAAAGTGGCCGGTGATTGTATAAACTAGACATAACAGACTAGGATTGAACACCATTTTTGAATTTGCTTTAAATCTATAAAAGACTCCAAGAACACCGAATCACTGTGTTTATTTGGAAGACAGTAACTCTACTTATGGTGCATCCTGATCTTTGAAACTTTGCAGACCTTTTACATTTACACACAGCTTCACTACACTGGACATATGAGGTCCAATGTAAGAAGGCATAATAGTGGCATCCAATTATGTTTGTTCAGACAGATTTGACTGCTCATTTAGACTTATGCAGACACATCTGGGCAGTTCACTAGGCTTTGAAAAGTCTTCCAGATTTTACCCGGTTTGGCCTTTTGGCATGGGCATGTAAGCGTGCGTGTGTGAGTGAGTGACTGAGTGTGAGAGCGAGTGAATGTGAGTGTGTGTGAGTGCGAGCGAGTGTGAGTGTGTGTGTGTCTTCCTCTCAGGCTGTGCATTAGTCATCTGAACTCTGCTTTATGTCTGATTTCAGTGTTTCCCTGTGATGAGAAGCAGAGACTGTGCACTGATAACATTGTGAAATCTCTCGCTCAGCACATTCACAGACGCTCTGAAACACTCGAGCAAACACAGCCAGGATGACCCACCGTCATCCTTCACCTTTGCTCTGATTTCATTTTAGTCTCAGACTCACACACATACACAAACACAGAGACATTTACACACACATTAACACACTGACTGACGCACACACACACACACACACGTAGTTTTCAGATGTCATCTTATCACTTTTATTATGAAAGTGACTAGGCTGATAAACAGATAGACAGACAGATATGACCTTTCAAATGCTTTTGTAAGACTCAAGGCTCAGTTTATTTGATCAAACATACAGTAAATTGTATTACTAGATTAAAGTAATGTCTTGCTATGGTAATTTACTCTCAAATGTATTCAAATATTCAGGACGTCTTTAATATTACACAATCCTTCAGATATTTTACATATACTGTAGCACAGTATTTCAACTGGTGGGTCGCGACCCAAAAGTGGGTCGCGGGAACATTTTTAGTGGGTTTGTAAAACACTAGTTTTTAACTTATTTACCAGACTTTTATTTTGAAATGCTCATACCGGACTTTTATTTTGAAATGCGCAATCGTACTTTGTAATATTTGTATAATTTGATACATTTTGTCCAACGAAATCAATTAAAAAAATGTTTATTTGTAAGTCTTAGTGAATTTCTCATGATTTATCTGTCACTACTTGTGTATGTTAACAAATAAATACAAATTAATTCATTATAACACCTAAAATTAAAATATAGTTCCTAAAAATTTGGATCGCGACTTGATGACCATGTAAAAATGTGGGTCCCGTGGCCAAACCATTTGAGAACCACTGCTGTAGCATATTCACGCTCACATATACACATATAGCTAGGGCTGTGCAATATGGACAAAATAATCATATTGCGATTTTTGAATGATTATTGGAATTGCGATTTTATTTGCAATTTTGGCAACTGTTTTTGCTTATTAAAACAAGCCACACACACACACACACATTCTAAATGTATTCAGTGCACAAGAAGTGCATAACAAAACATTTCACAATGAAATAACATAGTATTGAGTTTAATAAAAAAAACTGTTGTAAAATTGTCTTTAAAATAGACAACATGATAAAATAAGGATGAACTAACTTCAATTCCAGTCATGATAATGAATAAAAACTAACGTAAACCAAAACCACTCAATTTTGTTGAACTTGGTTGAGTTCTGATTGGTTAACATATTAAAATCATGCACACAAGAACTTGAAAAAAAATCTAAATAAATTAATAGATAAAATTGCAGCCTTTGCGATTTAGAAATCGCACGTGTTTAAATCGCGATTTTTTTTGTGATTGTGACTAATTGCACAGCTCTATATATAGCTGAAGTCAGAATCATTAGCCCTCCAGATCAGTCAGCTTCGGCTTTTATTCTAGCTGAAATAAAACTCATCAGACTTTCTCCAGGAGAATAATATTATAGGAAATACTGTGGAAATATTCCTTGCTCTGTTAAACATCTTTTGGGAAATATTTGAAAATTTCACAGGAGGGCGAATAATTTTGACTTTAACTGTACTTACAAGCATGTATACTGTACAGTAGGTGCTTCTTCATTATGGCTATTACCGCCGTGGCTTGTACCGCTGCCACGTAAGAACGTGTTTTTAGGTATGACCGCAGTTTGCGACTTTGTACTACTGTACTGTACAGGGGGCACAAAGGGATGCGAACGGACAGAAACATACAGAGGGCCTAGCTGTAAATACCCTGCTACTTATGAATGAAGATGAAATAATAAGACAAAACATTATAATTGCATCGTTAATCATTAAAAACTTGTTAACAGCTTTATTATTATTGTAAACGTGTTAAGTGAAATGAAGATTCAGTTTGGAAAGAGTAAAATTAAAGGAATAAAAGACCATTAAAATAAATGATAACTAAAATGAGCGTAGGTACAAACATACATACAAATAGGCCTAAATAAATAAATAAATAAAGCAGTGTTTTAGCCAAAAAAAGAGAGAGATGTACAGTGTTTGTTATTTTTAAGTGACTAAGACAGTTACTAAATAAGCTTTTTCATTAACATTTTTGTTGTTGATTATAATTTACTATCTCATTTTATGTCTAAATTATTGTCCATAAATAATAAATGAATAATTAATATAATAGTGTAGAATAATTAATAGAATAATAAATAGTAGAATAATTAATATAATAGTGTAGAATAATTAATATAATAGTGTAGAATTATCTTTTACACAAATCTTTAAGTCATCTGGAAACATCAGGCAATACCGTTAGGATCACATTCTTTGATTTTTCAAGTGCATTCAACACTATTCAGCCTGCACTACTTAAGGCAAAATTAGAAAATGCAGGTTTGCAAAAAAGTTTGGTAAGTTGGTTAACTGACTATATCACAAATAGACCACAGTATGTTAGGATGCATAACTGTGTGTCCCAAGTTGTATTGAGTAACACTGGTGTTCCTCAAGGAACAGTTTTAGCTCCATATTTATCTACATTCTATACATCAGATTTTTAATATAGCTCCAAAAATTGTCATCTACAAAAGTTTTCAGATGACTCTGCAATTGTCAGTTACATAAAGGATCATGATGAGAGTGAGTATAGGTTACTTTTAAAAAGTTTTGCGGACTGATGTGAAACAAATAGTCTTAAATTAAATACAAATAAGACCAAAGAAGTGATTGTTGATTTTAGTAGACATCCACCAAAAGCGGTGCCAGTGATTATACAGCAGTCAGAAATTAAGATAGTCTCATCATATAAGTATCTGGGCGTATATCTAAACAATAAGCTCGATTTGTCTGAAAATACAATTCAGGTGTATGAGAAGGGTCAGAGTCGCACTCATTTATTAAGACGACTGAGGTCCTTTGCTGTGTGTCAGACACTGTTAAAAAGTTTTTATGATTCTGTGGTGTCTTCTGTGATTCTGTATGCTGTAACCTGCTGCGGAGGGGGATTGTTGGAGAAGGATAAAAACTAATTAAATAAGCTCATAAAAAGGGCAGGTTATGTTGTGGGTTGTGAACTACCCTCTATAGAAGAGATCGCACATGATCGAATGATGGACAAATTTGTCAGTATGATGAACCACGATAATCACCCTCTTTTTCATACAGTCCAAGCGTGTGCAAGGTCTTTTAGTGCAAGATTAATTCAACCTCGGTGTCACAGAGAAAGATACAGGAAGTCATTTTTACCAACAGTGATCAGATTGTATAACCAAAATCATACTAGATGACTTATGCTGAATTGTTATTGTTTTTAGATATGGACAAGTGTTTACTCGTTGTTTTTGGAACTAAGGTGTGCAGTATGTTTGTAATTTTATTATTGTTTTATACCTATGTAAGTTATTTTATTAATTTTTATTTTTTTAGTATGGAAAGCTGCTGTGACATGTGAATTTCCTTTTGGGATTAAAGTCAACAAACAAACAAACAATAAAAATAGGCCTAAATAATTATTTTCTTAAAGACATTACCAGCGAAACATGGAGAAACGTCCGGCGCATGGTCCAAAGAGCTTTTAAGTTGAATGCTACTTCATCAAAAGCATGTGTGTGTGTGTGATTAATCTATTTGTAGATAAATGACTCTGTAAATGATGAAACGTATTCATTAAATTTGAATAATTTCTTCATAATTTTTTTTTTTTATTAAAATGATGTAAACAAAAATATTTGTAACAATAAACATTTTTAAAGGCCATGTCTGATTACACGAATTTGTCCTTTCTGAATAAAATTGTAAAAAACTACAGCCTACTGAACTGGAGTTACAAGAAACACTGTCTCTTTTAATTAGTATGCCATACAATAATGAATGATACTTAAATAATACAAAAAAATGCACAATTATATTATGATTATTATTATGATTATTATTGTTATTATTATTGTTATTATTATTATTATTATTATTATTATTATTATTATTATTATTAGATAAATATTTATGCACACAACTTTGTTTCTGAATACATCACTAACTGCAGCACCAAATAATAATAGACAGATTTATGAACCACCAACTATTCCCGCATATTCTTTACGCAGCGGATGGCCTTCCAGCCGCAAACCAGTACTGGAAAACTCCCTACACACTCATTCACACACTGCCTCATACAGTACAGCCAATTTATTTTATTCAGTTCACCTATAGCACATGTCTTTGGACTTGTGGGGGAAACCAGGGCAGCTGGAGGAAACCCACGCCAACACGGGAAGAACATGCAAACTCAACACAGAAATGCCAACTAGCCCATCCGGGACTCAAACCAGCGACCTTCTTGCTGTGAGGCACCAGTGCTAACCACTGAGCCACCATGCCACCTCAATACGCAATTTTATTCTTTTTATTTTATTTAATTATTAATATTTTCACATAAAAGTCAACGGCACACAACATTTGAGTCTGAATTCATCCCTAACTGAACACTAGCTAGCTCTCCAACACACAGCTCAGCCTGCACATCTCACGGCTGACGGAGAATTAGCCATAATTTCCACGCCAATAAAACTGATCCCAAATAATGGAGTCCAGAGCCTGACAGATCCCAGTCCAACAGCAGCGGCTCCTGAAACTGAGGCCAGGGCAGCGGTTCTGCTGGTTATTTGGGTGGCGGAGCAGTCGGTTCACACTGACGTCAGTGTTTTACGAGTGAATGGATTCAGCATCACGTTTGAAGCGTTTCATTTGAAGACGCCGCTCATCTCCTGAAGAAAATCTGCCGTCGTCTGCGTTAGCAGCACAGTTACTGTACAGTTTTAGGTGAATGGACGCTATTGTTTGTGACACAAATGTTAAACACTTATTTAAAAAATATTTATTACAGGCCAAATGTTAAATAAAGCTAAATAAAAGCAAAATGTAAACAAAGTACGGTGAGAACGTTGCAAGCTTGAAAGTACAGTTATTCAAGCTTCATTCAAACGCTGAAAACATGTTTTACTGTAAATATTGTGTTATTTATTTAATCTATGCAATATATATGATCATAATTCACAGCCCTATACACTGTATACATTATGTGAATAAAATTCATCTGCATAAATAAATAAATAAATAAATAAATAAATAAATAAATAAATAAATA
>CAIGQQ010001915.1:1798880-1813838 GCA_903798035.1 Danio albolineatus | reverse complement strand
AAAAACCAACTTTACCTCAATAGAAAGACTGAGGTAAAGTTGGTTTTATATTCGCACATTCAGACTTTCTCCTTCATATTATATATTTCCGAAAAGTACTCTTTGCAAACTCTAAACAAGGAAATCATATTAGCAGCCAAAGACACCACTACCAAAGTACAACCTTATTAGTCAATTAAATAGTGCTAATGTTGTTTTCAAGGCATGTTTACATGCGATTTCGGACCGAATATTCAAAGTAGCGTGGTAAACAACATAGAGACCGTGCCACAAGTTGTCACTGAATGAATGAGTGCATATAAAACCAACTTTACCTCAATAGAAAGTCAAGCAGGTTTCGGAACAAGTGAAAGAGAGTAAATGAACACAAAATATTGATTTTTGCGTGAACTACCCCCATTGAGCTGTGTCCTCACAGTCATGTGAAAGTTGTAAGCGTAAACCAAGTGATAATAACAGCGAAATGTGTCTTACCGGCTGTAAACAATCTCCCGACGTAGCAGAGGGTCAGCACGGACACGACGCGCGCGCAGACCGCGGGCAGGAGCGCACACTTCGGGCTGTACCGGGTGGACATGTTGTCCGAGCGGAGATCCAGAAGGATGATCACCGCGGATCACGGCTGCACGACCATAATATAGAGCAAATCCGACACTTCCTGAAATCTGAGAGACTCTCAGAGCAGCAGCGTTTGGACGCGCGCGCCGCACATCAGCTCTCCAGGAGCACTCAAACAGCCTCGTGCGCGCGTGTGTGTGTGTGCGCGCGCGAGAGAGAGAGAGCGCGCTGAAATTTTGACGCTTCAGATTTTTGAGTGCTAAAAACACAATGTAACGAAAAAATGTTTTAGCAAATTAGAGGTTTATTTGAATGTTTTGTTAAAAACTCGTTCTTAAAAGCTTTCTACAAGTCTCTGACAAAACACAATAGACCCGTGAAGGTTAAAATAATTAAAATAAAGTTTTTTAGATGTTAGAATCAGTATAGTTTTAATAATCAGTTAGTTTTAAGGATATCTATAATCTTTTGTGCTCCAAAACAGTGACAAAATTCCGTTTAAAAGACATAAAACTGATGTTATTCAACTAAAGCTTGTAGTTTGTCACTTCTATCTAAATGGATCAACGTTTTACTTTATCGTATACTTTAGTTTTTCATTAAATCATGAACGTACTACGGTGGCCGGGATGTTTACTTAAGAGTCCTCAATCAGATGTTTACACCGTTTAGACTTGACATCATGTCCACGATTACAGCGTACGAGACCCTGGTTAAAATATTGAACACATTGATGCAGTATGTCTGGCTTTTACATCTGGTCCGCGTCTTTTATAAACTCCAAACACCAACCACAAGTAAAGCAAAACGGCGTCAAGCTGCTCATTTGTTTGCCACAAAACATCACTCGGCCGCAGTCCATGTTTGGTCACCATAAACTATATTTATGCCATTTACTCCACAACACGAATTTCACGCACTCACCACCAGCGACAACAACACCCCTTTCGTCGCGCCACTTCCGGTGTTTGGTACATTCCCTTTCCGTAAAGAATCTGTCATTGTAAATTTGTTTCGGGACTTGTAAAAGTGTTTTGTGTCTTGTTAATTTGTTTTCTAAAATGTAAACTTGTTTCGTCCCTGGTAAAATCGTTTTTCCTATGTAATTGTGTCTTATAATAGGCAAAAATGTTTTCCAAAATGTAAATTTGTCTCGAGCTTCGTAAAAGTGTTTCACACTTTGTAATGTTGTTTTGCACTTCCCGGACACCGTACCAATCAAATACTCTTAAGTATCTTCTCCTTTGCTTTTCGCTTGGTGTGCTTGAGCTCAACCACTCTCACTGGCAGAGCGGTGAAAAAACAAAACACTATAATTGGCTGTTTTTTAAAGGGGGAGGAGCTACCTTATGTCCTATCTCTTCGTTTTTCAGTTGAGATTACGAATAGAAAATGCACATTTCAAAGCACTTCACATGACCTTTAACGTAGTCCAATATATTATGCCCTTCCCTCGGGTGTACGTGATTACGTTGCACAAGTGTCCACTAATGAATCTCTGAATGGAGTTTAAATGGAATGCCCTAAACACTTGAAACACTTGTGACAACACTATCGTATTGCATTCTGGGACATAGAGGTGCTGGAGTGGACATATGAAACCAATGGTGCTTTTCAAACGTGATGCATCTAGTGAAAAAAAATCATGGCCGCCATATTTAAGTGCCAATCCAAACCGAAGTGATCAACATTAGATTAGATTAGAATTGTGAGAAATACAACTGATGGACCCTTGGGAAAATTATCGTTTGAGCAGAGACGCTGTTCGGTGTCATACTGCACTCACCTAGTGGACTCAGATAAGGCTCCAAACAAATCGATGCTGTTTTACAGCCTTCATAAAGCACATAAACACAGTTATTTTCTCAATAAAGTCCATGTTAACCAATTAGCAATGAAGCTACAGTCACCGGGCAGACATAAGCCCTGGCCATGATGTGAATCCGTGTCTGTTCTCAAGTGAATTTGACGGACGAATGAAGCGGGTAAATTCAAAATATTCCCGTGTCTATTTACGTGTGAATAGCGCGATTTCTCCGCACTTGCCGCGTTTGGTGTGAACACAGCATAACAATTCTTTAGAGCAGTGTTTCTCAACTGGTGGGTCGCAGGAACATTTTCAGTGGGTAGCGGAGTTTGTGGTAAAAAAAACAACAAATGTTTAATTTTTAACTTGTTTTGCGTATACCGGACTTTTATTTTGAAATGCGCGCACGACAACCGATCCCTTTGGAATCGACGTGGAAAGCGTCACATTGCCGAGCAACACAGAGAGTCAGCTTGTGGAGCTGTCGTGTGATAAGACGCTGAAAGGGAAATTCAGTGAAGTAAGCCTCTCCCAGTTTTCGCGATCTGAGAGTGCGATCAAACCCATCCCATTCAGAACTACGTATTTGTATGAAAGTGGCTTCTCTTCCTTGGTGCAGCTTGACTCCAACCAAAGGAACAGGTTGTACATAGAGCACGATCTTCGGGTAGCACTGTCTACCATCACCCCTGACTTTGAAACTCTTGTCACATCAGTAAAGCACATCCTCAGTTATCTCATTATCTTCCCAAATTACTGTTAAGTGAAACATGTTTATAATTGCTGTCATATTAGATGTAAAAATGGTTATGATTATTTTAATCATTTTACAATGTGCTGGTTTGTTCTGTTCAACAGGATCAGTGTTATTGTTTTATTAACAGTTCAGTTTTGTTTATGGTAACAACCTTTCCTTACCTTAACCACTGTTTACAGTGTTTGTTGTTTTTACTTTGTAATATTTCTAGAATTTGATACATTTTGTTAAATGTCAGCAATAAAATATTGTTTATTTGTAAGTCTTGCTGATTTTCTCATGATTTTTCTTTCACTACTTGTGTATGTTAACAAATAAATACAAATTAATTATAATTCCTAAAATTATATTACTGTTCCTAAAAATTTGGGTCGTGGCTTGATGACCATGTAAAAATGTGGGTCTCGTGGCCAAACCAGTTGAGAACCACTGCTTTAGAGCATTTGATTTTAAAGGCATTTGTGTTTTATGTGTATGCTAATGCAGAGAGATGTGTCTTTAATCTAGTTTTAAACTGACAGAGTGTGTCTGCTTCCCAAATTGTGCTAAAAAGGCTGTTCCAGAGTTTAGGTGCCAGATAAGAGAAAGATCTACCGCCTACAGTTGATTCTGATATTCTGGGAATAATCAATTGTCCAGGATTAATTGAGCGCATGAGAAATCAAGTAAAAATTAAAACTCACGTAAAAAATGAAAATTTACTCACACTCAAGTGGTTTTACACCTTTATGAGTCTCTATCTTCTGTTGAAGAGTACAGAAAATATTTTTAAGAAAGCTGAAAACCTGTAACCATTGACTTGTATAGTATTTGCTTTTCTACTATGCAACATTTTTCAAAATATCTTCTTTTTTGTATACCAGAAGAAAGAAACACAGAAAGGTTTAAAACATCTAAAGAGTTTCTTAAATAATGACAGGATTTTCTTTTTTGGGTGAACTATATCCCTTTAAGTGGTGATCATTTATTGAAATGCTCATTCATTCATTTTCTTTTCATCCCAGTCCCTTTATTAATCCGGGGTCGCCACAGCGGAATGAACCGCCAACTTATCCAGCATTTGTTTTTACCCAGCGGATGTCCTTCCAGCTGCAACCCATCTCTGGGAAACATCCATACATTCTCATTCACACACATACATTACAGACAATTTAGCTTACCCAATTCACCTGAACTGCATATCTTTGGACTGTGGAGGGGAAACGAGAGCACCCGGAGGAAACCCACGCCAACACGGGGAGAACATGCAAACTCCACACAGAAATGCCAGCTGACCCAGCCGAGGCTCGAACCAGCGACCTTCTTGCTATGAGGCGACAGCACTACCTACTGCGCCACAGTGTCGCCACAAAATGCTCATTGGGCTTTTAAAAAATGCTAAGAGCCAGTAATAAAATGTTTTATAATATAGCAAATTTTACATAACAGAAAATCTTTGAAGGTGAATGATTCAAATGATTGCATTGTTTTTGGTGACATTTACCTCCCAAAGCCATTAAAGTCACGCGTCTGAACTCCAACAGTGACATTATTGAAATAATTGAATAATGCAAATGTTAATGGCATGGTTGGAGTGGAGTATTTTTCATGCTGATCCGTTACAAAGAGCTTTGATTTCCTGAAGCGCAGCAGCAATAAAGCATGCCTGAAATGAATAACCGCATGCATGATGAAACCGTGCATTATTCAACAGCCGAAACACACAACGAGCATGCAATTTACAAAACTGCACATGCGGGAGAGGATTGAGAACAATAACAACAACAGCATCAGCGTTTGCTGTGCAGACTAATTCTGAAAGAACAAAATACTGTGTGATTTCATCATCCTGTTCTTGCATTTTCCCTGATTTCAAAAGCTCAGACGGGAATGGATCTTCAAGAGACTGCAGAAATCCATTTGAAGCAGATCCTCGTCTCAAAAAACTTGTCCTGTAGCTGGAGAAAAGAAACAGGCTTCATTTAGACAGCGATGAGCTTTTCTCTGAGAACAGTTTAATGAAATATTTAGGCACGAGTGACTCAGAGGGAAAGAAGAAGCCAGAATAAGAGAGCTCGGCATATGTCACTGTCCACCAGGAGGTTTCTTTCTTCTTGAGTTACTCACAGGTTGTTCTGGAACAGGCCACTTTTGAAAAAGGGATTTCTGAACATTCACTCATTCATTTTCCTTCAGATTAATCACTTATTTATCAAGGGTCGCCACAGCGGAATGAACCGCCAACTATTCCAGCATATGTTTTACACACTTCCGGCTGTAAAGCATCACTGGGAAACACCCATACATGCTCACATTCACGCTCATACTGTACACTACGGACAACTTAGTTTATTCATTTCACCTAAAGCGCATCTGTTTGGACTGTGGGGGAAACCGGAGCACCCGGAGGAAACCCACGCAAACACGAGGAGAACATGCAAACTCCATAGGACTCAGGACTCGAACTGGTAACCTTCTTGCTGTGAGGTGAGCCACCATCCCACCCTATTTATAAACTTCATTTTCATCTGCTTTTCTGCAGCCGGGTCACGGGGGCAGCAGTCTTAGGAGAGAACCACAGACTTCCTCCTTTTCCTCCAGGAGGATCCCGGGGCATTTCCAGGCCAGCTTGAGAGACAATAGTCCATTAAAGGTGTTCAGGGCCTTCCCCGAGGACTCCTCCTGGTGGGACATGCCTGGAACGCCTCCTTAGGAAGGCACCCAGAAGGCATCCGAAACAGATGCCAGAGCCTCTTAGCTGACTTCTCTCAATGTGGAGCAGCAGCGGCTCTACTCTGAGCTCCTCTCGGGTGATAGAGCTCCTCACCCTATTTATAAGGGTGCGTCCTGCCACCCTGCAAAGGAAACTCATTTCGGCCGCTTGTATCCGAGATCTTGTCCTTTCGGTCATGATCCAATGCTCATGACTATAGGTGAGCGTAGGAACGTTGATTGATTGATAAATCAAGAGCTTTGCATTTGGGCTCAGCTCCTTTTTTTTACCACAACGGACCGATACACTGACCGCATTACTGCTGCCGCTGCACCAATCCACCTGTCAATATCACGCTCCATCCTTCCCTCACTTGTGAACAAAACCCCAAGATACTTGAACTCCTCCACCTGGGGTAAGGACTTTCCTCCAACCTTGAGAACATTCTACATGTAATGAATCACAGTTAAGTGCAAAGCAATTCTGCCACAGAGACGTGTGCACACACACACACAAACATATTTTATAAAATATGTTGATAAATTGAAAAATATTTAACAGATATTTAAGTATTAGTTTGCAATGATACTTTATGTTAGTTTTATTTTCTGTTTTCCATAACTTTAAAACTGTTTTAATAATTTGTTTCTTATACTTTTGTTTTACATTAAACATTATAATAAACTATAGTACACCTGAATTTTAATTTAAAAAACAAATATATATATATATATATATATACATATATTATTTAATTTGACCTTTGTTATCACAAAATGATATGACACGGTGAGTTATCCTGCTGGAAGTAGTCATCAGAAGATGGGTACACTGTGGTCATAAAGGGATGGACATGGTCAGCAACAATACTCAGGTAGGCTGTGGTGTTGACACGATGCTCAATTGGTACTAACGGGCACAAAGTGTGCCCAGAAAATATCCCCTACACCATTACACCACCACCACCAGCCTGAACCATTGATACAAGGCAGGATGGATCCATGCTTTCATGTTATTGACGCCAAGTTCTGACCCGATCATCCGAATGTCAAAGCAGAAATGGAGACTCATCAGACCAGGAAACGTTTCTCCAATCTTCTATTGTCCAGTGTTGGTGAGCCTGTGTGAATTGTAGCCTCAGTTTCCTGTTCTTAGCTGACAGGAGCGGCACTCGCTGTGATCTTCTGCTGCTGTAGCCCATCTGCCTCAAGGTTGGCCGTGTTGTGCGTTCAGAGATGCCCTTCTGCAGACCTCGGTTGTAACGAGTGGTTATTTGAGTTACTGTTGCCTTCTATCAGCTGGAACCAGTCTGGCCATTCTCTGAACTCTGGCATCAACAGAACTGCCGCTCACTGGAAATTTCCTCTTTTTCAGACCATTCTCTGTAAACCCAAGAGATAGTTGTGCATGAAAATCCCAGTAGATCAGCAGTTTCTGAAATACAGACCAGCCCGTCTGGCACCATCAACCATGCCACATTGACAAAGTCACTTAAATCAGCTTTTTTCCCCATTCTGATGCTCGGTTTGAACTGCAGCAGATCGTCTTAACCATGTCTACACGCCGAAATGCATTGAGTTGCAGACATGCGATTGGCTGATTAGAAACGCAAGCAGTTGGACTGGTGTACCTAATAAAGTGGCCGGTAAGTGAGTGTGTGAGGCAGACAGACAGACAGATAGATAGACAGATACTGGCAGCAGGGTTTCCAGCAGTGAACCGTAATCCTACAACGCACGTCTTTATTGATATGAAATCATTATCTTAATAAGAAGCCAAAAAAAGCCTCAGGTTTGGTAGAATGGCCCTAATAAATTGCTTTATTTATATATCTGAAGGAGACAGACATCATTCAGAGGCCTGAGATGATCTGGTGTCTGCAGGAACTGTCTGTCTTCAGCTGTGAAACGATCTTCAGACGGACTGCAGTGGTAACGCGGGTCACATCATATACATGTCCAGTAAACCTCATTCACATGCTCTCACCTGTGCTGAGGTAAAACACAGCATGATCCATCACCTGAATCTGCCTGACATGCAGATGCAGCCCCGTTTCTGCAGGGGTGACAGAGTCCAAACTAACAGAACAGACTTTACAATCCCAGACAACGGGGTTTCAGATTTCACCGAGGCCTTTGAGATATCCTGTTCCTCATTCAGCATGTCATTTTGAAAAGTTCGTAAAAACCCCTCTGTATCTAAAGACCCCAATAATTCTCCGCAAGAGCACGCGATTTATGGGTTTACGCGGTTCACACTGGTTCTAGGTCAGTTTCCATTGTAGAGATCAACGTCCCGCTATGATTCATCGCGCCTCTTCATCCGAGGCCAGGAGAAGTTTCTCAAGAGCGAGATCCATCCATCCATCCAGCCCAAATGTATTCGATTTCCTGTTATTTAGGATCCTGTCATATTTATTAGCATCAAATCCACAGCCCAGAATACTGAGAAAAGCCTCTTGCAAAAACACATCAATATTCCTGACGACGTTAAGAAAGGATGCTAAATTTAGTTGGCCTAGAAGGCAAAACCTGCTTGAAGATTTGTGCTGAAGTTTAGCAGGAAAATAAGAAGGTATAAAACTTCCTTTCCGGAGCATAAAGCTGAACTGTCAGCACTGGCATGTAAATGGAGACTCCTGAGGGCCGTTGTTTGAGCAGGACCCCGCTCTTCAGTTTAATCTGCAGCATTTCTCCTTACTGTACGTCACATGTATAAGCAAGAGATTTTGCGTCTTTCGCCATGAACCAGGGTTATTCAACCCAAATCCAGAAATATAAAACTTTTGTTACCTGATATAAAGTGTAACAGTAGACTATTAGGCAGTAGTGATGGGAAGTTCGGATCATTTTACTGACTCGGATCTTTAAGTCTCGTTCATCGAGATGAACGAATCTTTTTTCGAGTCATTTCGTTCATTTCGTTCAATTTGCCAATATATTATTAAACTGTTATGAATTGCCTCCAAACACATGTACAACTAGCCCAAATGTTGATCACACTACAAACAAGTTATAAATAGAATGCTATAAGAGAAAATAATCATTCACTGTTTGCTCTTTTGTCTATGAAGATATTTTTGCCTCTTTGCTCAGCTCACCTCTTCATGTCTTCAAATTTCAGTGGTTCGTTCACGTCACACGGACAGTCCATATAATCTCAACCAATGTACACAGTCTGAGCCGAAAGGAGCCATGACTAGTTCACCTTTCGAGTCTTCTGGTTCGTTCATCACGTGAGAAACTGTAAAGAGACATGACTCAGACCGAGGACTCGGGAGGTGAACAAATCAAATCTCTTTCCGGCTCTTAATGCATACGATTGGCTTCTGTGTCTTTCACGTGTTGAACGACTCGGACCGAGGACTCGGGGGGTGAACAGATCAAATCTCTTTCCGGCTCTAAATGTATATGATTGGCTTTTGTCTTTCATGTGATGACCGAGTGACCCAAACAGAGGACTCGATACATGAACGGATCAAATCTCTTTCCAGCTCTAAACGCATGTGATTGGCTTTTGTCTTTCACGTGATGACTGAATTAAAAGACTTGAAAAATGAACGAAACCTGCACATCTGTGCGCAATCTGCGCATGCGCGGATGAACGAATCACTCCCTGAGAGGACTCGTCGTTCCCGAGTCACATTAAAGATTTGTTCAAAGTGAACGAATCGTTCAAGTACGACCCATCACTATTAGGCATAAAGTGTACTGTTTCACCAAACAGGCCAATTGCCAGTGACTTTAGAAAATTTAGCAGACCATTTTTTACCAAGCCAAAACCAGTCAGTTTATACTACAATATTCATTAATAAATTTTTCTTCAGCATATTATTACACTTAAGGTGTCATTATTTTAGTGGTCAAAAGTGCATGAATATGTGGATGTCAAATAGACGTCAAAGTTTGACATCAAATCCATCTGAATTTTTGACGTCAGTTAGATGGTTTTTGACATCAAGGTTGTTTACATCAGTGCTTCTCAATCCTGTACATTGAGGCAGACCAGCAGTACATATTTCGGATGTCTCTTGTGTTCTGATGAGGAAGTTTGATTAGGAAGAGGTTGCAAATGTACACTGTTGGTGTGCCTTCAGATTTTATGAAGACAAAATCCAATGTAAATACTTAAACTGAAATTCAAGCTTTCAGATGAACGAACAATTCTTATATTACAATACTTTTTTGTGAATACAATTATTTAAAAGTGGTCAATATGTGTATCAATATGTGGATGTCAAACAGACGTCAAATTCTGACATCAAATCCATTTGAATTTTTGATGTCAGTTAAATGGTTTTTGACATCAAGGTTGTTTACATCAGTGCTTTTCAATCCTGTACCTTGAGGCAGACCAACATATTTTGGATGTCTCTTGTGTTCTGATGAGTTGATTCAGGAAGTTTGATTAGGAAGAGGTTGAAAATGTACACTGTTGGTGTGCCTTCAGAACCAGGGTTGGGAAACACTGATATACATGGCTTTTAGGGAGACAAAATCCAGTGTAAATTCATCATTTGGAATTGAACTTTCATATATTATAATACTTTTTGTATAACTTTAGTAGTCAAAAGCGCATCAATATGTGGATGTCAAATAGACATCAAAGTTTTGACATCAAATCCATTTGAATTTTTGATTTCAATTAGATGATGTTTTGACATCAAGGTAGTTTCGTGGATATTAGGGAGATAAAAATCAGTGCAATTTCATAATTTAAAATTGAAGATCTAAGATTAATACAACTTTTCCTATATTATAACACTTATGGTGTCGCTATTTTAGTAGTCAAAAGTGCATCAATATGTGGATGTCAAATAGACATCAAAATTGACATTAAATCAATTTGAATTTGACATGTTTTTTTGACATTGTGGGGTTTATTTATAAACTAATTTCAAGAGGATCACGTGCTTATGATTGAACACAGCTAATACCACATCAGCTCAGCATATTGCACCAATCAGACGAATCCTGACACACTATAAATTACCAGAGCTTTCTACTCCGGTCATCTTCGTCTTGAAGAATCCCCCCTTCCACCCCAACTCCTCCCCTTCTCTGATAGGGCGACACGGTGGCCCAGTGGTTAGCACTGTTGCCTCACAGCAAGAACACCGCTGGTTCTGCCTCTCCCCGAGCCAGTCGGCATTTCTGTGTGGAGTTTGCATGTTCTCCCCGTGTTCGTGTGGGTTTTCCCCGGGTTCCCCGGTTTCCTCCCACCGTCCAAAAACATACAACATAAGTAAATCGACTACTTTAAATAGCCTCTTAAGGCAACTCTACTCAGATATATCACAGCACGTTCACAAGCGGGAGGAGTTCTCGAGACTTACCGGAGCTCAAACTCTCCTCTTGCTCTTTAAACGGGAGGGAGCCCCAGGCTCTCTCCTGGGACAGCATGCCAAATACGCTTTATAATTAATCATCAGCTAAGTGTGAACTCTTGAAAATTAGATGCTATTTAGACATCAAGGTAGTTTACATGGATTCTATGAAGGCAAAATCCAGTGTAAATTCATCATTTGGAATTGAAGTTTTCAGATGAATTAAACATTTCTTTTATTATTACACGTTTCGTATCGTTATTTTAGTCGTCAAAACCGTATCGATATGTGGATGTCAAATAGACGTCAAATTTTGGACATCAAATTGATTTGATTTTTAAACGTAAATTAGATGTTTTGACATCAAGGTAGTTTACATAAATTTTATGAAGACAAAAATCTAGTGTAAATTCGTCATTTGGAATTGAAGCTTTCAGATAAATCAAACATATCATATATTATAACAATTATGGTGTTATATTTTAGTGGTCAAAACTGCATCGATATGTGGATGTCAAATAGACGTCAAAGTTTGGACATCATTCATTCATTCATTTTCTTTTCGGCTTAGTACCTTTATTAATCTGGGGTCGCCACAGCGGAATGAACCGCCAACTTATCCAGCATATGTTTCATGCAGCGGATGCCCTTCCAGCTGCAACCCATCTCTGGGAAACATCCATACACACTCATTCACACTCACGGACAATTTAGCCTACGCAATTCACCTATACCACATGTCTTTGGACTTGTGGGGGAAACCGGAGCACTCGGAGGAAACCCACACGACCACGGGGAGAACATGCAAACTCAAACCAGCGACCTTCTTGCTATGAGGCAAATGTGCTACCCACTACGCCACCATGGCGCCCATTTGGACATCAAATTGATTTAAATTGTTGACACTTTATTTTTTGACGTCATATCAATTTCTGACATCAAGCTGCCCGCTGGGAAGGCTTTAAGGTTTGTAACTCTATTGCACAGTCATGTCCCGTCCCGGCAGGCACGTGTGGGACAGTCTTGGCTCATTCATTGAGAGGACAAAAGCCTCTTTCACCCCGCGCGAGCGCACAGCTCCATTAGCAATGCATTCCTGTTCAGATGGGGTCAAATTCCTTCTGCTCCGGCTAATGGCTCCGAGAGACACGGACAGAGAAAGGCTACTGATGTCATAATGAGTGCGACTGAAGCCTGAGAGCTTGATCAGAGCCTCCATGATCTGAAAATGTCTCCGTTCTTTGGGTTTCAGGCTTTTAGTGAGCCGTAATGTGCTCTTTTATGTCCCGTCTCTCGTACATTATGTAGGATTACAGAGAGAGCGAAGGGTCCGTAGATACAGCAGCTTCTCTGAGGAGCCAGAAAACTCTCTAGTCTAAAACATGTCCTGTGGTTCTTGAGCAGCAAATCAGCTTCTTACGCTCTAAAAAAATGCTGGGTTGTTGTAAGTCAGCATGGGGTTAAATATGGACAAACCAAACTGTTAGGTTGAAAAGTTGAAATTTAGTTTATTTTGCTGGTGCACATTGTTAAGGCCCGTTCACACCAAGCACGATAGATATAACACTAAATATATTGGTGTCCACATAGACCAGCCAGGGGTGTCCAAACTCAGTCCTGGGGGGCCGGTGTCTTGGAGAGTTTATCTCCAACTTGCTTCAACACACCAGCAAGGAAGTTTCTAATATATCTAGCAAGATCTTAATTAGCTGTTTCAGGTGTGTTTGATTAGGGTTGGAGGTAAACTCTCCAGGACACTGGTGATTTTGGACAACGTTGACCATGGGCGTCACTTAAGGGAGCTGTAGCCCCCCTATATTTCTACTCAGCCCCCCTAAAACTTTTTCAGATTAGCTCATAAACTGTAGACCAAATTATCATCTCTGTCCCCAGCTAACAGGGAACATTCCCAGAACATTCACTAACGTTCTTTAAAAGTTGTGGAAAGGTTAGCACAGAACGTTATCAATTTCATTACAATGTTCTCAACGTTATTAACGTTCTTGTAACGTTGTTAAAAAAACGTTCTTAGAATAAAGTTTTTGGAACACCTTCAGGACGTTATTTGTACTTAATGAACGTTCTCATAATGTTGATGGAAAACGTTCTTAGAACAAAGTTGAAACTGGACATTTCAACGTTCTTGGAATGTTCCAAATAAACGTTCATAGAACATTATATTTAGGTGGAAATGTAGGTTTTGAAAACGTTTTAAGAACGTTATGCTAACTATAAAAAACGTTCTAGCAACATTAAGCAAACTGGACATTTCAACATTCTTGGAATGTTACAAATAAAGTTCTTAGAAAGTTTACTTGTAACAAAATTTAGGTTTTAAAAACGTTGTGAGACGTTTGTTAGCTGGGTCCCCTTTAAATTTGATATGAAGACGGCAGCAGAATTTGGCTCCTCGACTTTCGACTTTTCGACCCAGAGGAAACCCACATGAACATGGGGAGAGCAAGGAACTCCACACAGAAATGCCAACTGACCCAGCCAAGGCTCGAACCAGCGACCTTCTTGCTGCGATCTAGTTCTTTAGGTCAAATAATTGTGTCGCTGACATATACTGTATTGTCCAATCCTAAAAAGCCAAATATCAGTGAAATGATATCTCAATTTCAAAAAAAAAAAACACACTTGTGGTCACATCTAATAGATATATACGTAAATATTAACAATATAATGCATAAAATATATTGAATTTAAATAACATTAGTGTTTTTTACTGTATTTTTGATCCAATGATTGCAGTCTTGATGAGCACAAGCGTATCTTTTGAGCAGCATTGTACAGTATGAACAGAGAGAACAGATGTAATGCAGAGCCACAGTTCACGTTTAAGGCACATTCATTCTGAAAGGAACTATTCCGTCACATTTATAACCGTTTGTCATGTCATATTTTTCAAGCACTGACATGAGAACTGTGGAGTGAGAAGAAACACGAGTCCAAGGCGGTGTCAGTGATTTCCTCCCCTCTGCAAAATCTGCTCCAGAAGTTTCTGGAAAAGAGAAAAGAAAGGAAAGCCTCTGGTCAGTTTTATTCCAAACGTTCATCATTTGTGGTCAGCGAGAGTTGGACAGACAGACTGTTTGTGTTGAAACACATCATAATTAATACTAGATGTCTGGGTCATTCCTTTGTCCCATAGAGAGTTTTAAAGAAAAAGAAAGCAATCATTGTAGTTTTAAGGATGGGATTTAAAGTAACATTAACTTTTATTGTTTCTCATGTGAGTGTTGAAAGGCTCAGCTTCTTTATGTATTTTATATTTCTTATATATTTATATTTTTATCCATTATGCATGTATTTGGTCACTGCAGATCTTTGGGAATAAAAAGTTAATTAATTTAAATAATTAATTTTATATAATAATAATAATAATAATAATTCATTCATTCATTTTCTTTTCGGCTTAATCCCTTTATTAATCTGGGGTCGCCACAGTGGAATGAACCGCCACATGTCTTTGGACTGTGGGGGAAACTGGAGCACCCGGAGGAAACCCATGCAACCACGGGGAGAACATGCACTAAGCCAAAAAGAAAATGAAATAAATAAATAAATTACAAATTTTCAGCTAAATTTTATATTTTTATGTTTCTCTTGATTTTTCCAGTTTATTAAAAATTAATTTTAATATTTTCCCAAATATATAATAATTTGAGTGTACTTATTTTTAGACCATTTGACTTTTCTGAGCAAAATAATGACAATATGAAACACATTACATTTTTGCCTCTCAAAGTTTCATATTATTAATATTATTATTATTATTATTATTATTATTATTATTATTATTATTATTATTATTA
>CAIGQQ010001915.1:1776055-1788628 GCA_903798035.1 Danio albolineatus | reverse complement strand
ATAGCATTTTGTTTTTCCTTCAATGGAAGTCAATGGTTACAAGTTGACTTTACATTCAGCATTCTTCGAAATATCTTCTATTGTGTTCAACAGAAGAAAAAACTCAAATGTTTTGAGGTCAATGGTTACAGGTTTTCAGCATTCTTCAAAATATCTTCTTTTGCATTTAAAAGAAGAAACAAACACTTAATAGTCAGATTTTTGGGGGTGCACTATCCCTTTTAAAAGTGCTTTGCATGGTTTCTAGGGTGTTCTGTGTAGTTGATAAGTTGATTTAATACTGTAGTTTCAGCATGTGTCCACATGGGGCCGATATTTCCTGTGTTTTCAACAACAGCCACTGATATTTTTCCTCCAGTGTTTTGACAAGCTCTGCTCTCATTTCCAAAGGCTGGTTTGATAATCAGAATCTGTGTGAGCATTGAGGACATCTGTTGATGTGGGGTTAGAGTGCCTATAGAAAATCATCTGAAAATCTATACCTTTACTCGCATCACACCCTGCTTTCAAAAGAGCTTGGGGTTAAAGTTTAAGAAAGTCTACAAACACTACAAACCTAACAATAAAAAAAAAAAAATTAAAATAAGGTTGTGTAACAACAACAATACAACGACATGAGGAGAAAGTACTGAACTAATGAAACATTTGATATTTACAGTACATAAAAGGCTTTTTTCGTGATAGCAGCTTAATGACAACTCTCATATGGAGAATGAAGTTTCATGCATACCTCAGGTGTGAGTTAATCACAGACTTCAACAGAGTGTAGAAATCTTGATGGTTCTGTGGGTCTCGTCTATCAAATCTGAGCTTTATTTTGTATTTTCTATTGGATTGGGATCTGGTGATTGGCTAGGCCATTCTACCGCTTGATTTTCTTTTTCTGAAAGCATCTGAGAGTTTTCTTGGCTGTGTTTTGGATAATTGTCCACCCTGGTTTCATCTTCATCCTCCTGCTAATGTAGACGTTGGACTGAAGCAGCTGACATTCATTTACACTGAGGAAGGGCAGAGGGTTGCTGAAGAACTACTGAGAGTTTTCAGCTGCTGTCTGGGCTTTCACTGCCTTTCTACACCTTCCTTTCTTCATGTGTTCAATACTTTTTCTCTTTGTCATTTCATTTTGTTACGCATTACTTCATTTGTAAACTAATTCGATTAGCTTTCTTTTCATATATGCATTTCATTGGTTGTTACTAACAGCTGGTGAAAATTGCAAGTCATCACACCAGAAAAATGGTGACGTGTTCAACACTTATTTGCCCTACTGTATATTTCTGTCAGTACAATCTCCTTCACCTCTGTCCTGCAGGAGCTCTGCTTTCTGTCTCTCTTCACTCCTGCACTCCACCGCTCGAACCCTGGCCTGAGAACGCCGTATAAAACCAGGCCGTCTGAGAGCCAGAGCCTCCTGCATACACACATAACACATTCAGTCTTCAGATTCATAATCAAGACGTCCAACATTGCCCTGTAACTGAATAACTGAGATTTTTTTACACTCTGAAAATGCTAGGTTATGCTTGGTTATTTCAAATTCTGGGTGTAATGGGGATTATTACCCATATTTTACCCAATTTTGGTTTTTAATAACCCAGCATTTCCTAGAGTGTAGAAAAACCACAAATCTCAGTTATTTCTCAATGAGCTACAGTACAAGGAGAGCAAATGAAAACGTGCACGTTTCTGGAGGCTGCAAGATATGTCCCAGGAGGTATGTATTTTTGCACCTTTTGTTTTCGCAGATCTACGAGAGGCCGCTGTGTGCTTTTTGAGATCTCAAATTTCTCTCGCGAGTGCCATTCATGCCTGCTGTTCTTGCAAAAACCCACCAGAGGCCGCTATCGACTGACTGTTTGATTGACTGACCAATCGACTGACCCACCTCCTCCTTCCCTAAACCCAAGCAAAATTTTATCGATTGACCCACCCACACACTTCCCTAAACCCAACCAACAACTTTGAAAAGCAATCCAGAACAAAAGAAAAGCCCTCGTCTCATTTTTACCACATTTTCAGACTTTACCACGTTCTCACCCTTATTTTATTTTTTGGGTTCTGTTTTTGACCTGCTTTCTGAAACCGCTCTTCATGGGACTCGAACCCTGTTGTCGTGGTCAACTCCTCTCTGCATCTCAAGTCCACTGACGAACACTGCGAGCTAACGGGACAAACTGATTTCAGCGGGAAAGTCGTCGCTAAGGTAAGCGGTCAGCTGGTAAGCGCGAAAAGGAACTGCGTCATACTGCCCCATAACTTTGCTGAAAAAAATTAAACGCAGCCATACATACCTCTGACTAAATAATGCGCAGTCTTCAGAAACGTAAATGGGACTACGTTTTCAGAATGAGCCTGTGTTGAAAACTTTATAATGGTCTGTGTGTGTGACATCAGCACTCTTAAACCAAATACACTGTAAAAAATGTTTTCACACTGTTTCTTCATAGTTTTCCCAACACAAATTATTGATTAAGTTAACTTTTTTTTTTTTGTAAGTGGATGTAAGTGGATTAAAGCAATCTGTCCCCCCCCCCCAAAATCCTCAAGTATTGTGTTGATTCTGCTCAGTAAGTAGTTTGAACAAGCAGCAATTGTTTGTTTTTTTTGCCAGTTGGCATTTCCGTGTGGAGTTTGCATGTTCTCCCGGTGCTGGCGTGGGTTTCCTCTGCGCTGTGAAAGTAAATAAGTTAAGGTAACTCAAACCATTTGAGGAAACCGATTGCAACAAACCATTTAAGTTCAAAAACTTATCCTAATGAGTACTGTGAACTTAATCCATTTGAGTAAATGAAGAAATTTGACCACAGTAAAACCCAATAAATGAAGAGAACTCAAACCAACTGAGTACTGTAAAACCAAATAAGTTAAGGCAACTCAAACCGATTGGAAACCAATTGCAAAAAAACATTTGAGTTAAACTAATCTATATGAGTACTGTGAACTTACTCCATTTAAGTCAATGTAATGAGGTATTTAATTTACTCATTACCTTCAACACTGAGTTCAAAACTCTTTCCAAATGAGTAAAATTAACTTTCTGTAAACTGAGTTAACTACACTCATTTCATTTGATAAAGTTGACTGTTGGGTTATACAGTGTGGGTACTCCGGTTTCCCCCATAATCCAAAGACATGCCCCATAGGTGAATTGGGTAAGCTAAATTATGTGTAGTGTATGTGTGTATGTCTGGTCCTCCAGGTTGGGGGTAAAGCGTTGGGGTAATGACCCATCCATTCATTCAATTTCTTGTTGGCTTAGTCCCTTTATTAATCCGGGGTCGCCACAGCGGAATGAACCGCCAACTTATCCAAGATTTGTTTTACGCAGCGGATGCCCTTCCAGCTCCAACCCACCTTTGGGAAACATCCACACATTCTCATTCACACACACACACACACACACTATGGACAATTTAGCCTACCCAATTCACCTATACCGCATGTCTGGACTGTGGGGGAAACCGGAGCACCCGGAGGAAACTCACGCAAACACGGGGAGAACTTGCAAACTCCACACAGAAATGCCAACTGACCCAGCCGAGGCTCGAACCAGCGACCTTCTTGCTGTGAGGCGACAGCACTACCTACTGCTCCACCGCGCCGCCCCTGGGTAATGACCCACCTCATAAAAAAATTGATGTTACAAAACACCAACATGGTGCGGCTAAATATCAACCTCGATATAAATGGAGTATGTAAGTAAGTAAGTTCACTTAAAACTTGTGAGGAAACCCGCTACCACATTGTAAATATAAATTTGTAATTGGATTGCCCAAATTCAGTGTCTTAATTCAATTAAGTATTAAGTATTTATTTCTTACTAATATAATAAAAATGGTCACACTTTACGATAAGGTTCATTAGTTAATGTTAATTAATGCATTTACTAACAAGAACAAACAATGAACAATACATTTACTACAGTATTTGTTCATGTTAGTTAACGATAGTTAATGAAAATACAGCTGTTCATTGCTAGTAACTCATGGTGCATTAACTAATGTTAACAAGCATGACTTGGACGTTAATAATGCATTATTAAATGTTCAATTTAGATTAATAAATGCTGTACAAGTGTTGTTCATGATTAGTTCATGTTAGTAAATGCATTAACTAATGAACCTTGTAAAGTGTTACCATAAAAATTTTCCTTACTTTACATGTAGCCAAATTACTTAGACCAGTGGTTCTCAAGCTTATTTTACCAAGTACCACCTCAGAAAAAAATTGTCTCTCCAAGTACCACCATAATAACTAGCTATTGAAATACAGTAGTGTAGTAGGCCTAATTAAGCAGTTACAGCACTGCACATTTCAAAAACAAGGCTGATTAATTAATCTAATTAAGAATATTTTTAATTGTCGGCCACTTAAATAAAACGTTTAGCCTATTAAAATCAATTTACTGATCAGTTCGGAGTTATCGTACACGTCAAAGGGTTAAAAGTGTGTTTATTTTTTTACTTTAATTATTCAGTGATTCCTCCGTGTACCACTAGAAGGAAGCCTGTGTACCACTAGTCGTACACATACCACAGTTTGAGAACCACTGACTTAGACTATTTAAGTTTTGTTGAATTAACTCAATCTGTAATGTAAGTTAGTAGTTTTACAATTGTATTTCTACAGAAACCTCTGTCAATCTGCCAAAGGGGTGAGCAAAATAATTTTATTTTAAAAGGAAAAACCAGGTTATTTTTCTTACCCTACTGGCAGATTATTTAGCTTGTTTTAAGAAAAAACTCACTTAATTTTGTCATATTATTTCTTAAAACAAGACAGTATTTTTTGCTTGTCCAGAAAATTCTTCTTGATTTAAGTATTTTAAGATATTTGGACTAGAAACAAGACAAAAAAATGTAAGTAAGAAAGGTGTTTTTTGCAGTGTAGTCCCTGAATGCGACTGTTTTGGAGCATCAGTACCAGCAAACAGCAGAAGGGAAACTCACACTGAGAGAAAGTCCTTCAGGAGCAACATTTCCTGCCTCAAACAGGACAAACTGCGCACATGAAGCTGCTGGAGGAGTTTTCTTCTTTCTGTCGTTATCAGACTCCTCTTCTTTGAGCTCTCTGTGTTCATTATATCCTCTGTCCTCTGGTAACACACAGATTTATGCAAAGTCAAATGTGATGCCGATTAAGGAAAGCTGCAATTAATCCGGCATCATAACTGTCATCATGAAACCTAATAGGCAGAGCAGAATCTTACTTATCAGAGTTGTGTAAAGTAAGAATTATTGTAGTTGAGTAGTTTATCCTATCAGGAACTGTTCTTTACAATGCAAAAAAAAAATAATTTCATACCAGAAGAATAAATAAACATGAGCGCAGGTTGCCAGATTGAGGACAGGAGCGAGTGATTTAAACCATGCTCTAAATTAAAGCAATGGCACCCGATAGAGGGAATATTCTCCATATTAAAAGGAGTTTTTGTCCTAACCAACACCTCAAATAGATATAATAGAAACGGCTTCTATTTCTCGCAGCTGAACAACAGAAAACTGACAATGATCACCTCAGGTAAACCTCATGTGCTTTATTCAGTGTTAAATGCTAACAATGTGCGTTTGAATGCCATTTTACATGACATTTATTGCCATATACTGAAAGCAGCAGCGGATAGTTCACCTCAGATCTTGAAATTGAACTTTAGAGCTAAACATGTGATTCAGCATCTACATTTAATAATGTTAAAGAGGGTTAATATGTATTAATCAGATTATAAACCTTACCATTTCATGAGTGAGTGCATATTCTGTGCTTCTGAATGTCTGTATTTAAATTTCTGTCATGTTTCATCTGGTGCAAATTGATTTATTTAAAGTAAGGGTACCTTGTTCTTAAATGATTTACTTATATGTACATATATATACCAAATGTGAAATGCCAGAAGTTTTTGTGAGTCCCTACGGGGACAAATAAAGTTAACTAACTAACAAACAGCCAAATTTCTTATCACTGCATATCTTGTCACGAAGCGTGTTGTTAGGACACGTGGTTACAGTGTAACCTGCTCACCTAATGTTTACGTTGGTAATATTTATATTATTTGTTAATTAATAACCTCATGAGGAACTGAATATGTCTCATTTTGAAGTTCATATGATACTGTCTACCGGAGGTCGCATTTCAGTCACGGACGCATGCTTTCAGAGCCTTTCTGAATGAATGAATAAGAAACGCGGTTTTCCACGAAGGCAACCCGGGGTGCTAAAATATATTAGGCTAAACTGGTATTGGGCGGGTTAAAATGACATAAACAAAGACAGACGTTCCGGCACAGAAAACACATTTACAAAGCAGAATATCTGACTTCAGTATTGTTTTTCAGATACACAAGAATGTTCACTTGGCACGTTTCCTAAATATCTGCAAACATATTATGGTGTTTTTATTAGGGCTGTCAAAATTAGCGCTTTAACGCACGCAGATCAATTTTAAATATTTAACGCGTTAAAAAAATTAACGTATTTAACGCACTGGCAGTTTTTTTTTATTTCCTGTTGTGGCCGACGTGTGTTCAGGGCCGGTGCGTCCACAGAGACGACCTAGGCGGCCGGCAAGGGCGGCAGAATAGTGAGCGAACCCCCCGGTCCTCACTTTAATCCACAACACCTACCCCCTCCCTCCCGGTCCTCACGTTCATCCGCGAACCGGTCACTTTCTTTTTCACTTTTGGGTTGAGGGCGGCGTGATCACCGTTCGCCTAGAGCACCAGTTCAGCTTGCTCCGGCCCTGCGTGTGCTTAATGAGCAAAGGAATATGGATAAAGGTTAATATGGATAATATGGATCCATGTAAATGTACTCAGTGAAAGTGCCAGATGATGTCGCAAGCTGTCAAAGACAGCCCATTCCTCTCTAAGTTGATTCCAAGCACCCTCAAATGTTTCATTAAGTTTGACGTGTTTCCCCCCTACACACAACTTTTAAAGCGTCTGCTTCTGTTGCTGTATCAGAATCCTTGCTTGAGAAATACAGCCATACTTTAAGAAACGTAGTTGTGCGTGGGGATGATTTGAAGGGAGTGCGCTGTACTGCACGCTCTCTCTCTCTGTCTGCGTGTGTGTGTGTGTGTGCATGCATGCGTGTGTGTTGTCCCCCGATAATGTCTTAGCAACTGGCTAAATATTAAGGAGGAAAATTGTTTCTACTTTATAATTAATGTTCTCAACTCGCAAAACAACTTTACAATGAATACAATTGTTTGTACTCAATACTTTTTTTTTTTTTCCTACAATTTCCATATTTGCAATGCCTGTATTTTGGATTTTTTTTGTAGTTCACTTAGAATCCAACATGGAAATATTTTTTGTTTGTTATTGACATTGATTGTTTTAAAATTCAAATGGCACTTACATGCCTGTGTTTTTATTTCTGTAATAAATACGGCTTTTCGTGATTAATCATGATTAAGGATTCATTCCACTGTGGTGACCCCTAAAAAAAGTGACTAGGCCGAAGGAAAATTAATGAATGAATATTTAGTTTCAGTTTTATTTTTAGTGATTCTAGTTTAACAAACATTTTCAGTTTCGATCAGAGCTCTTACTGATAAAATTTAAATAAATGCTTGAAGAAATATGCATTTTTAATTAAAAGCATATCAGTGTGGACATGGCATAAGTTTGTATTTACTAAAATAAACTGGTTGCTATAGATAAAACCTGTGACTATAGTTGTCTAACTCTGGTTTTAGGGAACATAATGCCCTGATTGGCTGTACACATTTTGCACACATTGCAGAAGTTCGCCAGTAACTTACTGTAAATCAATTACAGCAGAAATACTGTATATATTTACTGTAAAATGGAGCACTAAGATTTATAACTATATTTTAAATCCTTTAGTCATCATTGTGTGCTGTATACTAGGGTAGGTTGGTCTGATTTGTCCATTCGTAGGCTTAAGCATTGGCATATCCTTGTTAACAAGTCTATACTGGGTTTACTCCCATCATATCTACAGAATTACGTTAGTAAAAAGCCTGTCCTTAACTATGGCCTTCGGTCACAGGATATTTATTTACTGTCTGTTCCTAAATGCAGACTGAGATGGGAATAAAGGCTTTTAAACATGCAGCACCTTTTGCATGGAATAATTTATAGACAAAGTTGCAGTTTAAAGAATTGACTTCAATAAATGCTTTTAAAAAGAGTGTAAATGATTCAGAAATTGAAACACAGGCTTGGAGATGTTTTGAATAATTTGTTTGTCAATGTGTGATTCATGTTACCTGTCTGTTAGACCCATGTGACATGTATACTGCCTAATCTTGACCAGGACGCTCTTGTAAAAGAAGTTTTTTTTTTATCTCAATGTGTCTTTCCTGGTAAAATAAAAGGTTATAATAATAATAATAATAATAATAAAACAGTAATTTTCATAATGCGACTTTTAAAATACTGCATAACTGTCCTGCAGTAAAATACGGTTCACATCACAGTTAAATACTGTTACAAAAATCATTAACAGTGTACCTGCTTCTGCTGTCTGCAATGGTTTTCGTCTCTGCTGGACCTGCAGCTTTATGTTTGCGATGACGGCGGCGGCGTTCAGGGCCAGGACTGCGTCTGCGCTCACATTAGAGTTTTCTGACAACAAACACAGACAAAAGAATGTACAGAAGGCCTGAAACGCACTTCACATGACAAACGCTTCTGGCTGCTCAAGGCTGGATTCTGTTCTGGCTTTCAGAGACGATGCAAGTGAGCCACATTTCAAGGCAGAAAGCCATGCGCTTCTGCTAAGCCAGAACTACTGTTAGTTAAAGTGCTGACATACTTGCAGAGCTAAACTGGATGTGCATTCACAACGGATTCAAGTCTGATGTGGTTTATAAAAAGTTTATGGCTTTTTGGACGTATACACTACCTGACAAAAGTTTTAGGAACAACAAATAATAACTCGACTTCTAGTGGATCATTTGGTATCAGAAGTGGCTTATATGAAAGGCAAAGGCCTCTAGATTACGCTTATTTTACCAAAATAAAATATGATCATGCCTTGATTTTGAATTATTTCATTAGGACAGTAATGTCTGACTTTGCTTAGACAAACGTCTCCTCACTTAACAGAAATAATGTACAGTGTAGAATATAAAGTCATGCTGCAGTGGAAAAAGAATGTTTAACGGGGCTCGAATCAGCGCCTTTCTTGCTGTGAGGCAATCGTGCTACTCACTGCGCCACCGTGATGCCGTCAGTTGTTAATTAAGCTAACAAAAAATAATATTTGTCGTTGTGATGAACAATTGTTCTCGTGATCTTTAATGAATACAAGCATGACGGTAAATGCCATGTAATCATATTTCCTATCGTAATTTTCAAATCTAAATCTTTAGAGGAGAAGAAATCACTTAAATTTCACACTAAAATTACTACTATATTTATTTTAAAACTAATTTTATATATATTTTTAATTACAACTGTTGTGTTTTTGTTATTTCTGTTAATTTGTTGTATATCAAACTTGTCTATGAGTTTGTTTTTAAATATTTATTTTCATTAACTTTTGATTTATATTCATATATTAGTGTCCCTGTACACTAATGACTGCACCTCAAAGGACTCCTCTGTCAAGCTCCTGAAGTTTGCAGATGACACCACCCTTATCGGCCTCATTCAGGACGATGATGAGTCTGCTTACAGACAGGAGGTTAAGGAGCTGGCTGTCTGGTGCAGTCACATTAACCTGAAGCTTAACACGCTCAAAACAGTGGAGATGATAGTGGACTTCAGGAGAAACCCCCCTGCTCTCCCCCCACTGAGCATCATGGACAGCACTGTGGCTGAGTCATTCAGGTTCCTGCGCACCACTATTTCTCATGACCTGAAGTGGGACACTCACATTGACTCCATTGTCAAAAAACGCTCAACAAAGGCTGTACTTTCTTCGTCAGCTGAGGAAGTTCAACCTCCCAAAGGAGCTGCTGAAACAGTTCTACAACCTCCATCATTGAATCAGTCCTCTGCACTTCAATAACTGCCTGGTTTAGCTCAGCTACCAAATCTGACCTTCGAAGACTACGTCGAATAGGACTGCTGAGCGAATCATTGGTACAACCCTCCCTACTCTCCAAGAACTGTACTTATCCAGAGCGAGCTGAAGGGGTGCCAAAATCACTCTGGACCCCTCACACCCAGCACACTGCCTCTTTGAACTGTTACCTTCTGGTCGAAGCTACAGAGCACTGTGCACCAGAACAGCCCGACACAGAAACAGTTTCTTCCCTCAGGCAATCCATCTCATGAACACTTGATGATAATAATCGTGGAACCAACATCACGACTTCATATACACTTTTTACACACACATACATTTATTTAACAACACACTTTACATGCCAATTTGCACATAACAGCTGCACATATAATGTTGTATATAGTAATACACCTGTACATACACTTGTCAATTTGTATATTTGCATTTAACACTTACTTCTATTTTTGAATATATTTATAATCTGTTTTTTTGTCCTGTCTCTGTAATTCTGTTGCACTGTAGAAGCTCTGTCATGAAAACAAATTCCTCGTATGTGTAAACATACCTTTCAATAAAGCTCTTTCTGATTCGGATTCTAATGTTAAAATGAATTAAAATGATTATTATTTCATTTGCAGCTCTCTGAAATCAAAGTTTTTACATGCTTCGTTTTATACTTTTAGTTTGCCACATTAATGAACAACTACCTGTTGCATGTCCTCAGATAGTTAAATGTGTGTATGTGCACGTAGATCAGCGCCTGTCAGATTTTTCTAAATTCCCACTGAAGCTGAAAAAGCAGCGCTGAAAGCAGGGCAGAAATAGATTATGCATGCAAAGGGGTGGGTAGGAAAATGAAAAGATGAGAAAATGCATGACAGAAAGAGTGAGACAGGAGAGAAAAAAATCTAGCCTTTCAGGGCAGTCCACGAGTATGTGTGTATCTGCCATGAAAGGCTTCAATTAAAAACCCCTCTCTCTCTCTTTCTCTCTCCCTCTCTCTCTCTCTCTCTCTCTCTCTCTCTCTCTCTCTCTCTCTCTCTCTCTCTCTCTCTCTCTCTATCTCTCTCTCTCCACAATAATACTCATCTATTATACATCAGAGCAGAACCTACAGTGTATTCTTGTGTACCGCTAAAGATCCACACCGGCTCTGCTAATACCTGACACTTTCAGCAGTGCTACAAGAGCTCTGAGTGCTGACATTTCTACATGATAGCATTTAAAATTCAGTGGAAAATGCGTTCGAAAATCATAATAGGTAAAAGAAATGACCGTGAATAAATATATATAAAGTAATAGTAAAGATGTCTTAATATTTATGTACTTACTCTCATAATATACTTACATACATGCAAACACACATACTTAGATACACTCTTACATATAAACGCTACGTTTTCGATGTTGATATTCTTACATTTTTTTATGAATGACTTGAATTATCTTCAGTTTAGTGCCCTGTGTTTTCGTTTGCACTTTTAAAAATGTTTTAGTAAATCTTGTGTGTTTCTAGTAAATCTAGGGCGTTTAAGAGACCACATGGTCACCAGTGGATATTTCATCACAACAATGAGCCAAAGCACACAGCAAACGTTGTAAAGAAATGGTTAGCAGACAAAAACATTAACATTTTGCGGTGGCCCTGCCAGAGTCCTGACTTAAATCTGATTGAGAATCTGTGAGGGGGAGCTAAAGAGTGAATGGTAAGGAAACTTCTCACAATATTTCCTATAATACTCTTTCTTCTGGAGAAAGTGTGTTAGTTTTATTTAGGCTAGAATAAAAATATTTTTTATTATTTAAAAAAATAGGTTATTTTAATTTTAATCTATTATACATCAGAGCAGAACCTACAGTGTATTCTTGTGTGCCGCTAAAGATCCACACCGGCTCTGCTAATACCTGACACTTTCAGCAGTGCTACAAGAGCTCTGAGTGCTGACATTTCTACATGTTAGCATTTAAAATTCAGTGGAAAATGCATTCAAAAATCATAATAGGTAAAAGAAATGACCATGAATAAATAAATATAAAGTAATAGTAAAGATCTGGCCCTGCCAGAGTCCTGACTTAAATCTGATTGAGAATCTGTGAGGTGAGCTAAAGAGTGAATGGCAAGGAAACTTTTCACAATATTTCCTATAATATTTTTTTCTTCTGGAGAAAGTTTGTTAGTTTTATTTAGGCAAGAATAAAAAAATAAATAAATTATTATTAATTTGTTTTTCTTTATTTATTTTAAGGTCAATATTATAAACCCCATTAAGCAATATTTTTTAATTGGCTACAGAACAAACCATTGCTATTCAATGCCTTGTCTAATTAATCTAGTTAAGCCTTTAAATTGCACTTTAAGCTAAATACTAATCTTGAAAAAATATGTAGTAAAATATTCTGTACTGTCATCTTGGGAAACAAAAGAAATCAGTTAATACGTCGGCACCAGTGGTGTTATAATAATAATAATAATAATAATAATAATAATAATAATAATAATAACTCCTTACATTTATATAGTGCTTTTTTTGGGCACTCAAAGCACTTTAAACAATGGGGGGAGGATCTCCTCATCCATCACCAGTGTGCA
>CAIGQQ010001915.1:1755150-1762650 GCA_903798035.1 Danio albolineatus | reverse complement strand
AAAATTGCCTATTTGCTTTTGAACGTTTGGATAAATAGCTGAAGTTGAATTTGAGCCTCAGGTAGTCTTTTGTTAACCGTTACTCACCTTCATACACTATAGATGAATGACAGATGAATGTACATCGGCGGTTCTGTAGATCATAATATACTGCCGTTACGGAGGTCAGCTAATAACACCTGTTTTACGCACAGTCCGTCTGTAGTGTGTGTATGGGCCAGACTGTAAGCTATGGCCCAGATGCAGTCCGTGTGTAGTGCAGATGCAGGCGCTGAGAGACGTTACTCCACTGACTTTTGAGGGTAGAGCAATATTGTAAATAGCGTCCTCATTAGGGCGTTCGCCCCACAAGTGGTTTCACTTTTCAAATCGTCGGTTCGAGGCTCACTTTGAGCGGGTAGACTAAAACAAAGATACACTTTGAAATTGAGTTTTTTTTAAATGTTTGACAGGGAAAGTTGTCCTTAAATAGAACACACATTCATTTATCCCCATATATATTATATTATTATTTGTATTCATTCATTCATTTTCTTTTCGGCTTAGTCTCTTTATCAATCCGGGGTCGCCACAGCGGAATGAACCGCCAACTTATCCGGTATTTGTTTCACGCAGCGGATGCCCTTCCAGCCACAACCCATCTCTGGGAAACACATCCATACATTCTCATTCACACTCATACACTATGGACAATTTAGCCTACCCAATTCACCTGTACCACATGTCTTTGGACTGTGGGGGAAACCGGAGCACCCGGAGGAAACCCACGCAACCACGGGGAGAACATGCAAACTCCACACAGAAATGCCAACTGGCCCAGCCGGGGATCGAACCAGCGACCTTCTTGCTGTGAGGCGAACGTGCTAACCACTAGGCCACCATGGCGCCTATTATTACACCGTAGCCCCCCTCTGCACGTGCCAGGCAAAGACTATAGAATAGACAAGAAGTGTCACTTGTTTAGTTTTGAATGGGGACAAGAGTAACGAATGAATGAATATGGCGAATGAAGCCCCGCCTATAGATGAATTACCAGTTTGTAAACATTCAGGATGCGTGCAATGGTTGCAGAAAAAAACGGGAGCACTAGCATTTACAGCGAGGGAATGACATTCGATGTGTCTGCGACACCCCGTACCCCTGCTCTACGCTTTCGTAGCGACATCTCTCCCTCCTCGGGTAGCAAGCTGGATTTGTTACCCCGATCTGTTCCGAGACATAGCAATTCATAAATTAAACACTGGGATTACCCAATTTCCCTGACTATAGCTTTAAAACATGGAAACATTCATTTAGTTTATTTCGGCTCAGTGCCCTTATTCATAAGGGTTGTCACAGCGGAATGAACCACCAACTTATCCAGAATATGTTTTACACAGCGGTTTCCATTCCAGCTGCATCACAATACTGGGAAACACCCATACACTCTCACATTTACACACACACTCACATTTATACACACACTCATACACAATTGAGTTTATTCAATTCACCAATAGCACATGTGTTTGGACTGTGGGGGAAACGGGGAGAACATGCAAACTCCACACAGAAATGCCAACTGACACAGCCGGGATTCGAACCAGTCGTCTTCTTGCTGTGAGGTGACAGAGCTAACCACTGAGCCACTGTGCCACCCTCCAATTTTTTTTATGTAATTCCAAACTGAAAGTGACAAGAGAAGTTTGGCAGGAATTACACACACACATTTCTTTGCTAGACATAAGGCAGCAAACATAACATATTTCAAAAGATTATCTGCAGACAGACCAAGAATTTAAAGTCATAAATTGCATTATGGGATGTTGATCTCTGCTCTGTCGACTTTTGATGTTGAAAATTCAACAGTTTAACAAAGAGACTTTTATTGACACTTTAATAGTTTGAAATAATATCATGTATAAGAAACAATAGAGAAATGAGACTGTAAATGCACTGGCAGTTTATTACAAGGTCTTTGTAGCGTAATAAACACCAACCTAGACAATATATCACTTTAAACTATTAAAAATGTTCATAAAAGTCACTTTTTCAAAAATTTCAAGGTTAAAAAATTGTTGGAAGAAAGATTATGCTCCCAAATAAACAAGAAAAATTAAAAAAATGAGTCACAAAATACGGAGAACTGCTAATTTTCATATATTTTTTTACAGTGTAGATCAACTCTGACTTATTTAAAGTGCTCTGTCAATGATAATGACGTTTCCTTCACTTTGTTCTTCAGCCGAACATCTATGAAAACATTAATTACATGCACAGCTTGAATTTCACTGCAGATGGCATTTCACAGCGGCGTTGTGTAAAGCTTCGAACATAAACCACTGCTGCATTTCGCCAAGAACTTCATTGAGAAATGCTTATGCTATTTTAGATCTATTTTATTGTATACGTACCGATTGGTCTTGGTCTGTTGTGTTTGGCAGGAGAGCTGAGCAACACTGGAGTGATGGGAGATTTCAGTTTCTGCAGAGAAATCACACACACATGGACTTTAGTTAAAGTAGAAAACGCACTCTTTATATGCACCACACACTTTCTTAAAATCACTCCATATCTGTAGAAAAGCATTTCTGAGTGTGCCTCACACAAGTGAGTGGACTTGACAAACCACCTGTAGAAAACACACTTTCATCTCTGACCCTTTTCCAGACACATCCACCAGTTTTGCACATTTGCAGCAGACACTTCATCACTCTCTAAAAAAAAAAAAACAATGTGCATTTCTGAGAGTGCCTCACACAGGTAAGTGGGCTTGACAAACCACCTGTAGAGAAAATACTCTTTTATCTGACACTTTTCCAGATACTTGCACCAGACACTTTCCTACAATCACTCCAAATCTCTATAAAAACAATGTGCTTTTCTGAGTGTGCCTCACACAGATGAGTGGGCTTGACAAACCACCAGTAGAAAACCCACTCTTTCATCTCTGACACTTTTCCAGAGACTTGCACCAGTTTTGCACATTTGCAGCAGACATTTTCTTGCAATCACTCCATATCTCTATAAAAACATTGTGCATTTCGAGGTTTACCTTGCACAGGTGAGTGGGGTTGACAAACCACCTGTATAAACACTGTTCTCTCCATATGCACAGGACACTTTACTTAAACCAACTCATTCTGAAAACGTACCGCTATATACATTTCTGGAGAGCAGCAAATACATCCCAGGAGGCATGTTTCTTTGAAGTTTTTGTTTTGCGAATCCACTAGAGGCCACTGTGTATGCTTTAAGAACTCAAATTTCTCTCTCAAGTGCTGTTCGCGCCTGCTGTTCTCGCATAAATCCACCAGAGGCAGACTGACTGACTGATTGATCAACTGACCCTTCCCTGAACCCAACCAACAGTTTCAAAATGGAATCCAGAAAAAGAAAAGCCCTCACGGCCGTCTGATTTTTACCATCTTTTCGGATTTTACCACATTCTCACCCTGTTATTTAGTTGTTTATTAAATTTTTTGGCTTCTGTTTTTGTCTTCTGCTTCCTGTAACCATTCTTTGCCGAACTCGAATCCTGTCGTCGTAGTCAACACCTCTCTGCGTCTCAAGTCCGCTGACATACAAGGCAAGCTGCTGAGCAAACTGGTAACAGCAGGAAAGCCATCCATACGTAGATAAGCAGTCAGCTGCTAAGCGTAAAAATCCAGATGTCCAGAAATATAGGGCTACGTTTTCAGAATGAGCCTATGTTGAATTAAACTCCATCTTACAAGCACTCAGTAAGGAAAACACGCTTAAATGTATCTAAAATCATACTTTTTCTATCCTAAATACCTCGTTTGCATAATATCATTTGCACAATATTGCTTCTGTTTTACGTAAAGTACTTGTATAGTCTGTTTTAGGTTATATGAATGGTTAGATTACCACTCTGGTATGTTAGTTATGTATAGGTTTAAAAACAGCTCTTACTTCCACTGATGTGTTCATATTTATGATTTTGTTGATATATGAAGTATTTATATTTTATTCCACTAATTTATATGTCTACAGATGTAGCGGAATAACAGTAAAGCTAGACTTGAGTCGTAGATCAGTCTGATTGTCACGACTCGCATCTCTCAAAAAGGCACAGGAATTATCAAAACACGTATTTATTTACAAACTGAACACTCACAACTGGAACACAAGAATCACATCAGGGTTGACCAATTAATACTAGACGCTTGACTGAACAAAACACAGGACTAGAGTCCCACTAGAGTTTGAGCTTGTGAAATTCTGTCGTATGGCTATGTGAAAAGGGGCGGGATTAAACAAGATGATTAGACCGTAAAAACGCGAGCGACTGTTCCATGTTTTAAATTTCTGTCCAGAGAGGTCATGTTTTGAACCTCGATTGGTCTCACGCAATCATATGATGCTATTTCGCAGGTCAGCGAAAGCTTGAACATTCCAACGAAGCGAACTGCGAAACTTGTCGCACAACCTTGCGTTTCCAGTCTGACGCATTCACGTATGTATGAATGGAAGTTTTTGGGGAGAAAAATGCAGTGTGACCGCAGCTTTAAAAACACAGGACATGATTAACTGGTTATATAAAGGGGTGAGCCACAGGTGGAAACGCTAAACACTAACAAACCAAATCTCCTACCACAGCTATGCTGATGAAACTCAGATCTACATAGCCTTACTGCCTAATGACTACAGCCCCATTGACACCCTCTGCACAGCAAAAATTCCGGTGTTAAATACACAGTGTGATTTTTTGGTGTTGTTCAGTGTTAAAACCTGAAGTACATTTCAATTCACGAGTGTGAAAGAGCATCTATTTAAGAGTTTTTCTTCAGTGTTAAACTTTTAACCCAATATGCAGTGTGTTTCCCACTGGTGATGGGTAGTCCAGTTTTTTACTCAACCCGTTTATTTTGGACAAACAGTGATCAAACTAGTATGTTTTACGAGTCTTGATGATATAATAAATTATAAGATATAATAAATTAATTATCATCAGAAGTAGCATATGCACTCATTAGCTTATATACTGATTTAATATTTTAACACTGACACTCCAGTTTGATGCAAGAAGAAACTCTTGCTGTGTTAAAATGAACTCTGTGAGTAATGTACAATTTTCACACTTTAGAGAGTGTTATTTGAACTCCAAAATGGACGGAGTCATATGTACACCCAAGGAGTGTTAAGTTAAACTCAAATTGAGTTAAATGTACACTGATTTTTTTTGCTGTGTGCCAATGCATTGATGAAATTAACAATTGGATGTGCCAAAACTTCCTTCAGTTAAATAAAGAGAAAACTGAAGTCATTGCATTTGGGAACAGAGATGAGGTTCTCAAGGTGAATGCATACCTTGGCTCTAAGGGTCATACAACAAAAATAAGGTCAAGAATCTTGGTGTGACTCTGGAGTCAGATCTGAGTTTCAACAGTCATGTCAAAGCAGTAAGTAAATCAGCTTACTATCATCTCAAAAACATTGCAAGAATTAGATGCTATGTTTCCAGTGAAGACTTAGAGAAACTCGTTCATGCTTTTATCAGCAGCAGGGTGGATTACTGTAATGGCCTCCTCACTGGACTTCCCAAAAAGACAGTCAGACAGTTGCAGCTCATCCAGAACGCTGCGGCCAGGATTCTGACCAGAACCAGGAAATCAGAGCACATCACACCTGTCCTCAGGTCTCTACACTGGCTCCCAGTTACATTCAGAAAAGATTTTAAAGTATTATTACTTGTCTATAAATCACTAAATGGCCTAGGAGCTCAATTTATTACAGATATGCTGACTGAATACAAACCTAATAGATCACTCAGATCTTTAGGATCATATAAACTAGAAATTCCAAGAGTTCAGTCAAAGCAGGGTGAATCTGCTTTCAGCTTTTACGCCCCTCGCTGCTGGAATCAGCTTCCAGAAATAATCAGATGTGCTCCAACATTAGGTACATTCAAATCAAGACTGAAAACACATCTGTTTAGCTGTGCCTTTACTGAATGAGCACTGTGCTACATCCGACAGATCGCACTATTGTGTCTTTCTTTTCTTTTCATTCTTTTATAACTTGTCTTAACTCATTTTAATCTGTTTTTATCTGTTTTTTTATTATTTGTTTTTATTTTCTTATACTTCAATTTTATTTCTGTTTATGTAAAGCACTTTGAATTGCCACTGTGTATGAAATGTGCTATATAAATAAACTTGCCTTGCCTAACAAACGGCGGGAAAACAGAACAAAAGAATCTCATGGCATAAACAGAAACACATGGAGCACAGCATATGGGGAAATCACATGACAAACTCGGAACCCTGACACTGATGTTATTGTACTATACGTGTGATTGCATTACTTTAAGTAATAAAAGCCTGTCTGAAATATTTTATGTATTCATTATTAATATATATTTTAATGTATTTATATATCATTTTTTATTCTCTTTTCTTCATCTATACCCAAAATAATAATAATAATAATAATAATAATAATAATATTTTAAGTGTCTACAACCACTAACCTTAAAAAAAAATCCAAATTAATCTAATTATTTTTTTTTCAGTGATAGAAATTAAGCTAAATATATTAATTCATTAAATGGGTCACCACAGTATATATTTTTTCAGCTGCAACCCAGTACTGGGAAACACCCATATACACTCATTCACACACATACACTACGAGTTTATTCAATTCACCTATAGCGCCTGTGTTTGGACTGTGGGGGAAACCGGAGCACTCGGAGGAAACCTACACCAACACGGGGAGAACATGCAAACTCCACACAGAAATGCCAACTGGTCCAGCCGGGACTCGAACCAGCGACCTTCTTGCTGTGAGGCGACAGAGCCACCATGTCGCTTTAGCTGAATTGAAGAGTTAAACTGTACATGTATTGCATTGAGATTTTCAGCACGACATAATGTTCGGAGGTTTAAGCGTGAGATGACCGAGCTGAAAGGACAGAAAGACGTCTGGTTCACAAATGCTTTAGGATTAATTTCTCTCCTCTGGGCACTGTTGTGATCCCGTTGTTGGCTGGGATGTGCTTGAATCTATTCCTTCCTAAATCTGCTCTGAATGGATCTGAGCACTTGCTGACAGAGCGGTTTTATCTCCACTTCGCCACTGAAGTTCGCATACTGCACTTGACAGTCATCCAGATATTTCTCTCTTCGCCCGCTTACGCGTTTCTATCATTCTCTCTGAGTCTGGCATCATTCGGCACTAAGGTAAATCAGGTCTGAGAGCTCGGCGGTTCATTTTCTGGGATTTGTTCCCAGGTGGAGAGACGAGAGTGATTGTTGTGTGGTGGCAAAAAAGAAAAAAAAAGTCTCTGAAAGCTTTTATCTCCAGCGCGGATGACTCAATCTTTCTTAACTTTTTGAGGAGGAAGAAAGTTTGATGCTGTAAACGATGTGTGTGCACTGGTTCCTTCTTATGAAACCCAGACAGATTCGATTTTCATTCATTTTCCTTAAGCATAGTCCCTTTATTAATCAGGAGTCGCCACAGTGGAATGAACCGCCAACTATTCCAACATGT
>CAIGQQ010001915.1:1731634-1742412 GCA_903798035.1 Danio albolineatus | reverse complement strand
GATTTCATGCTGTTTTGGGGATTGTCTCTTTAAATGCTAATGAGCTGATACTCCCCACCCGCTTTCCAGAAGAGGGCAGAGCCTTTACAGCTTGTGTTTCTATTACTCTTGGACAACAACAACAAATAAATCATAATGCCTTGGTAGTTTAAACTATATACAGTGTTCTGAGCATAAAAGAAAGCTGTCAAACATGTCAAAAAAGGGTATATTTGGCATATACACACGTTTACACACATTTACATACTGTTGAATGGTGTGCAAAGTTAAAGAAGAGTCCTTTGATCTGGATGAAATAGAAATCGATGATATTTCTCATGTCTGTTTATGCCCTTTTACACAATGTAGCATAAGTCTCAGGTGACTTGTGAAAGTTTTTTTTGACATTTTAGCTCAATGTACCTCCTGGATTTATTATTTTATGCTTTTTCAAAAGAGTGCAGAGCCTTTTCAGCTTGTGTCTCTGTTATTCTGGGATAATATTATTCTGTGTCTCTATTATTCTGATATTGCATCAGCTGTCATATACACACATGATATGGTTATGTTGGTAATGTATATGATTATAAGAATATTTATATTCTTATAATATTTATATATATTATAACTTACAACTGTGGATAAATGCCATGACAAGTCTTTTTAATTTAATTTAATTTAATTTTATTTTATGTATTTTTTATTTTATTTTATTTTATTTTATTTAACTATTTTATTTTATTTAACTTTATTTAATTTTATTAATTTGTGTTTATTTATGTAATTTTATTTTATTGATTTTAATTTGTTTTTTTATTAAATTTTATTTTGTATTTGTTCATTATTTTATTTTATTTTAATGAATTAATTTAATTTAATTTCATATTGTATTTATTAATATTTTATTTATTTTCATTTGTATTTAAGTTGTATTAAGTTGAATCATTTTAATTTTAATTTGTATTTCAATTTTGTTTTATTTTGTATTTTTTATTATTTTATTTTATTTTAATGAATGAATTTTAATACAATTTTATATTGTATTTATTAGCATTTTATTTTATTTTATTTTAATTTGTATTTTATTTTAATTTATTTAATTTAATTAGTTTTTTTATTTTTGGTTTATTTATTTATTTATTTTAATCAGTATATCACTACATTAAACCCGTAAAACAGCAACAACAGGACACTACTAGCACAACTCAACCATACTGTTATGTATTTGCTCTCATAATAAAACTGTCAGAAACATTGTTTACTGATACAGAGGTAAACTCCCGACTTTGAAGTGACTTTGTTTTTTGTAACTTCACAGATCTTTGTCAATCTCAAACAGCAACATTAAGAAGCTGAAAGTTTTAAAACTATAACATCTTTAAATTGACTTAATTGTTTCAAATGGAGTGTATTATAAAGTGTGCAGTCTCTTAATAACACCTCACCAGCTGTGTTTGCAATTTGATATCAATATGATTTAATAGGAATATAAAATAAAAGTCTTCTGAGCTGCTGCTCATTTAATTTTATAGCTTTACACACAAATCCTAATCAGTATGCATTCTTCAAAACATGTTAGATTATTCATCTCTGCAACAGTTCATCGTTTAACTTAATGTTTATGCTCATCTGCAAAAATACCAGACATTTATAGTCATTCGCATTCATCTTTTCCGCAGTAAAGGCACTGTCTTAAACGGCTCACCATTTTCTTCTCACTCCGAATACAGATTTCTTTTTGGCTCATGTGAGACACAGAAATGCTGCTGTTCCCAGAGGTTTCCGCGTCTAACCTACATCATTATTGTAATTACAGCAGCTCTTGAGTTTCCTGTCTGCCTCTATGGACTCTGAAAGACTATGATCAGAAGTGTATACAACACTACCATACTGCTTTTTCAGTGTCTACGTTTTTCAAAAACATCACTAGAATTGTTCTTATATCACAAATAACCTTGTTTGATGAATTAAAAAGTCATTAGATTAATATTCCATGCATAAAAATATATGTATACTATATAATACTGTGCATGCTTTTATTATTTAGCTCAATTCATGCTGTACTTAATGTGTTTGACAAATTATTATTTTTATTCAGCAGTCATGGGTTTTGATGCCTTTTTGAATGTTTTTGAATGATTAGCTAGCATTTTTTAATTAAAAAAATACTTTAAAATATTGGTATTGTATTGATGTTAATATATGAATGCTATGTTTGAAATAGTGTATTATTCTTGCAGTATGCTCAGGATTGATAGCAAAAAAAAAGTGTTAAAAGATCAATATTGCATGAATATTGTTTATTATACTATATATATAAGTGTATGCTCTCATACACTTATATGTGGTGCACTCACATAACATTCATTCATTCATTTTCTTGTCGGCTCAGTCCCTTTATTAATCCGGGGTCGCCACAGCGGAATCAACCGCCAACTTTTTTTTTTTGCATATTTTTTACGCAGCAGATGTCCTTTCAGCCACAACCCATCTCTGGGACACATCCATACACACTCATTCACACACATACACTACGGACAATTTAGACTACCCAATTCACCTGTACCGCATGTCTTTGGACTTGAGGGGGAAACCGGAGCACCCGGAGGAAACCCACGCAACCACGGGGAGAACATGCAAACTCCACACAGAAATGCCAACTGACTCAGCCGGGGCTCGAACCAGCGACCTTCTTGCTGTGAGGCGAACGTGCTACTCACTACACCACAGCATCGGTAACAGCATACGCTCACAAGCATACGCCACAGCATACGCTCACAAGCATACGCCACAGCATACACTCACAAGAAAACAGCATCGGTCGGCCGAGCCCCGGACGGGCGCTCTCCTCCCCTGTGGGAACCGGTGGGGAGAAGGCTTTAAACCCACGGTTCCCCCCCGCGCACCTCTCGACGGCAGGGAGCAGCTGGGGGAACCTGACGGGTCTCACATAACATTTGTTTTTTATTTTTTTGTAAAAAGTCTTAAAATATATGAAGAAAATATGCATGCTATATATTCCATAGATATTGATGTAAATAGTATTCATTCATTCATTCATTTTATTTTTGGCTTGGTCCCTTTATTAATCAGGGGTCACCACAGCGGAATGAACCACCAACTTATCCAGCATTTGTTTTATGCAGCGGATGCCCTTCCAGCTGTAACCCATCGCTGGAAAACATACATACACACGTACATGGGACTGCGTTTTCAGAATGAGCCTGGCTTGAGTAAAATTGAAGGGAACGCTATATTGTCAGTAAGCGCCATCTTTCACCCATGACCTAATTTCTCTGCTGAATCTGAATTTCACCACCTTAATTTCTGGTTTTGAATTTTTTAATATTGATTATGATGTTCTGAATTTGTTCATCTTGAAAACTGAATTCAAAACAAAATAAAAAAGAAGTTTGAAAATACGTCTATAAAAATCTGACTTAAATTCAGTATTCAGTTGTCTTAAATTTTAGATGTTCAATCTTCAAGTTCTGAAATTCAAATTCAAATTAATAAATTCAAATACAAAACAATTTTAATTTCATTTAATATTCAGTTTTATTAAATTACAATTGCTAATAAGATTTGCAGATTGTTTCGGCATATTTTTAGCTCCATATTTTCCTAACAGGGCAGAGCCACAAACGTCTATTGAAAGTGTTTCTGCAGACTGTTTCCATGAAGTGTGATTAGAAATAAAAGATGAATTGATTTTTACTCTTAGATGCTGGCTATATTGATACACTGTTGCCACACAACTGTGTTTAAACACGTTATAAAAGTGATTTTTGCATCATGGGTCCCCTTTAACAAGCAGAAGACCTGGCGCCCCCTGCAGGCTAGTAACGAATTGCCATCAGATAGCGTTGGTAGATCACGCTAAACATGCAGGAAATCTGAGAAAAAGAGTACTTTGTGCACTCGTTAGGGGACAACTGATATGACACAAGTATAAATAAACATGTAAAGGCAGACTGGTGTGCGTTGGGTCTGTTTCTCTGATGCCGAAACACGTCAACTGCTGATAAAAACCAATCTCTTCATCATTAGAGAGGAGAGAGATGAAAGAGGGAAACGGCTTGTGTGAGTCACAGTCAAAGCTGCCCTGTCCTGCTCCATACGTCTATTTCATGTTAGTCCTGGCCATTATTTTCCTAACATCGATTTGGTGTTTGTTTCTAATTTTAAGTGGGTGATTTGCTGTTTTGTTCTGTGCGCGCTGGGCCGTGACTCACGCCTCAGCATGGCTTACTCTCTGTATTTACGGAGGGATTTCCTAATTAAAGCTGTCAAATGTCTCGCAGGCTTAGAGCGAACTGAATAAGAAATGCACAGGAGAACAATTAAAGGAATAATTCAGCCCGAACTAAACTTCTGTCAGCGTTTACTCTCAATCATGTCTTTCCAAAGCCATCTGATGAGATTTTAAGCTGGTAATGCTGCTCACGCTGTGCTGAAGTTTCAAGATGTAACAATATGAGTATCAGATCTTTGAAGAAAGCTGTGGCAAAGCAGGTCGCACTTTACAAAAAGATTGTATTAGTTAATGTTAGTTAAAGGGGTGGTCCAGAGTGTTAAAGAGCCCCTATTATGGGTTTTTGAAAATGAGCTTGCATGCAGTGTGTAGCACAGCTCTAAGTGAAGTGAAATGTCCAGCTAAGGCTTAAATCTGAAAGTGCACAGTGTTTAAAACTATTGATTCATCCATAAAAGAGTCGACTCATAGTTCCTCAAATGAATCGCTGTGCTTACGAGTCTTTAGCCGTTTCGGCATGATGTGAACATGAAACATAAGCCCCGTCCATTTGTGCGCACGCAGCCCCGGGAGATTCGAAACCCCCAACCCCGCCCACAAACAACAGCGGTGAGCAAAGGTTGCCATATTGAGCGGTTTTGAACTTGATTGTTCAGGTAAAAACCTTTTAGATATGATTTGGATTGGAATGAGTCAGCTACATCTGGCAACACAGAGAAGAGCACTGTGCTTAGCTGGATATTATAGTAAGTGTACAGATGAACCAGAGACGAGACTGTTCCCTCAGAGGAGTGCTTCTGAAATCTATAAGCTTACAACGGAGGATTCGTCGATCGTTTGTTAAAGGAAGGATCAGAAAAGACTTGATGTATGCAGGGGCGGACTGGCCATAGGGAACAGCGGGACATTTCCCTGGCCTGCTATCCAACAAGTGAGTGCGTGCGATTAAATCGGTTGCCTCATTGTTTTCTCCAGCTTGTAAATGATGTATTTAATTGTGTTTTGTAACTTGTAACCGCTTGTAATGTATCTAATTAACTTGTATTCTCATATCGCGTCTAAAAGCACGTTGTAAACGCGACGCGTGTCGCTTTGTTTACGGATTAAACAAACTGCTGTTTGTCGTTGCTATGGCTACATCAGCTCTCCTACACACATGCGGCGGTCCTGTTACATAATGGTTCAGCTTTTGCCGCTGTGTGCACTAATTGAACGTGTGTCGCTGTTTTTACTTATAGTTAAGAATAGAGCAATGTGTTAGGAGACCGGGGGGTTAGTTTCAGGGGTGAGGTGTCTGAAATACGGGCGACTCCCGGAAAAAACGAGTGTTAGCAGATATGCTCACGCACACACTATGACTACTTCAGTATTGATAAGCTGTGGTGGGCATTCTCTCGCGCTAAATGATGTCGACCAATCGCAACAGACTGGGTCATCGGTCCAATCAGCGCAGTTTAGCATCGCGCTAAGAAGGGGCTTTGGAACAAATGAATCGCTGAACGATTCATATAGGAGTCGCTGGGATAATGAGGTAAAAACAAATGCATATTATAAGACAATGAAAGTGTTTTTTGACAATGCATGCATATTAGCCTGCTGTTGGAGACCCCAAAACCAAAATATGACCCTTTTTAACGTATAATAGAGGCTCTTTAAGTTTTAAGGCTTGGTTGTGTTTATAAGTTGCAAAGCAATGTGTGCTCATGCTTCACTTGTAGAAAATCATGTTATTTTATTATATCTTTTACTTTGATTATATACAGCAACTCAGCTAGCATGAAAATGACTGTCTATTGCTGTGTTCACACCAGACGCAGCAAGCGCAGAGAAATTGCGATATTCGTGCATAAATACACCCGTGAACATTTGAGTTTACTCGTTTCATTTGCGCGTACAAATCCACTTCTTTCACACGTCAAATTCACTTGAGAACAGACGCGGATTCGCGTGATGGGCAGGGTTTCTGTCTATGGCTTGGTGACTGTAGCTTTATTGCTAAGTGGCTAACAAGGAGCAAAGGTGAAGACAACCATCTGACTTCAATACCGGCCGAGGAATGAGAGGATAAGGTGAGCTTATTTAGTGTCCTTGATGACGGGGAACAGGCGCAGGTAATTAGAAGGCTGGTGAGGGTTCTCGGGATTGGATGGAGGTGGTTTGTGAGGGAGAGCAGTGATTGGGTGAGCAGGAATGAACCAGTGATGTGACACTTTGGAAGCCCAAATACAGAAACAGAAGAAGCTCTGTGGAACAGCAGTGTGTGGACGGTGTTTTAGCTTTCTCTGCTATAACACTGAGAATAGTCAATTACAAATAGTAATGACGAATAGTCATTACAATATACAGCAAATAGTTGGGACTGCTGAACGAATCACTGACACTACCCTTCCTACACTTCAAGAACTGTCCAGAGTGAACTTCCAGAGTGAGTAAAAGGGCTCGCAAAATCACCCTGGACGCCTCGCACCCAGCACACTTCCTGTTTGAACTTGAAGTCTTTTTTTGACTGCATCTCTGTTTAATGTCTATCATCTGTTTTTTTTTTTTCATATTTATTCTGTGTTGTCACTGTTCATGAGGTAGATGGCCTGAGGAAAGAAACTGTGTCTGGCAGTTTTCGTGCTCGGTGCTCTGTAGCGCCGGCCAGACGGTAACAGTTCGAACAGGAAGTGATTTTGCGAGCCCTTTTACTCACTGTGGAAGAGTACAGTTCTTGAAGTGTAGGAAGAGAAGTGCCAGTGATTCGTTCAGCAGTCCGGACTATTCGCTGTAGTCTACGGAGGTCAGATTTGGCAGCTGAGCCGAACCAGACGGTGATTGAAGTGCAGAGGATGGATTGGATGACAGCTGAGTAGAACTGCACGAGCAGCTCCTGTGGCAGGTTGAACTTCCTCAGCTGACGTGGCATCAGGGATTACCACAGTGGAATGAACTGCCAACTATTCCAGCATATGTTTTATGCAGCGAATGCCCTTTCAGCCATAACCCAGTACTGGGAAACACCTGACTTAGTGGCCTGTGTTGTTAGACTGTGATGTCATGTTAGCACTGTGGCCTCACAGCAACAAGGTCACTGGTTCAAGACCCAGCTGGGTCAGTTGGTGTTTCAGTGTGGAGTTTGCATGTTGTCCTCATGTTTACGTTGGTTACCCCCACAGTGTAAACGCATGCACTATAGGTGAATTTTATCAACTACATTGGCCTTAGTGTATGTGTGTTTATGAGTGTATATGGATGTTTCCCAGTACTGGGTTGGGGCTGGAAGGGCATCCACTGTGAAAACATATGCTGGAATAGTTAGTGGTTCATTCCGCTGTGGCGACCCCTGATAAATAAGCGACTAAGCCATATGAATGAATAAATAGTTTTAGCATAAACATAATAAGGTGCTTGGCACAACACCAAAATAAAAGAGCAGAAAAATCAGTGTTTGTACGTTTGAGAGTGTAATGATGATGAAGTGTTGAGGGAGAGGCGTTTAATGTGACGGGGTCCGCACTAAACCAACAGCGTTCTGATATATACTCTGATTAATGGTAAACAGCCTCTTCAGGGCCACCGCAAGAGAAACTGCTTGCACTATGAGAATAAATCACTCATTTCTCATAAAAGGGATGTGTCGGTAGGCTAAAAGTGAAAGCGTATATCTGTAACATTTACACCAATGTGAAGCAAGGAATGCAGCTTTTTTTTTTTTTTTATTACTTTATTTTAAGCTTTTTATATTTATATATACACACACAGAACAGGCGGTTCATTCTGCTGTGGCGACCCCGGATTAATAAAGGGACTAAGCCGAAAAGAAAATGAATGATTGAATGAACACAGAACCAGAACAAACATTGGCTCATGTTTTAGACATACAAAAGACAATGAAATAAAAAAACAGAAAAAAAGGAGAAAAAAAACAAAAAACATCATAGTCACAAAACATACAATCAAAACTAGAGAAGTTATACAACCTAAACCTCAGAGGGGTCACTGAATTGCTCCTGAGATGTAGACTTGTCAAATAAATCAAGAAATTGACCCCAAGTTGCCAGAATTTTTTTTATGGAGCTAGTCCGTAAGAATCTTAGTCTTTACTTCTGAATAACAGATATCATGTCAGAAATCCAGTTCTGGAATGAAGGGGGCGAAGGTGATTTCCAATTGTTAAGCACAAGTCTTTTAGCCACCACCATGCCTTGCATTAAACATTGTTTCAGTCAAACTGTGCTGGTGTTTTAAGTCAAGTCAAGTAGAGCTTTAATGTCGTTCCACTACATATAGCTAATGTCAGAATTATTTGCCCCCCCTGTGAATTTCTTTTTCAAATATTTAATGATGTTTAACAGAGCAAGGGTTTTTCACAGTGTTTCCTATTATATATTTTGTTGTTTTTTTTCTGGAGAAAGTCTTATTTGTTTTATTTTGGCCAGAATAATTGATATTATTAGCCCCCATTTTTGGATTGTCTACAGTACAAGCCATCATTTTAGAATGACTTGCCTAATTACCCTAACTGGCGTAGTTAACATAATTATAACCTAGTTAAGCCTTTAAATGTCACTTTTAGCTGAATAGTAGTATCTTAAAAGTATCTAGTAAAAAATTATGTGCTGTCATCATGGCAGAGATAAAAGAAATCAGTTATTAGAGTTATTAAAGAGCCCCTATTATGGGTTTATGAAAATGATCTTCATGCAGTGTGTCACACAGCTCTTAGTGAAGTGAAATATCCAGCTAAGGCTTAAATCTGTAAGTGCACAGTGTTTAAAAGTACTGATTCATCTATAAAAGAGTCAACTCATAGTGGTTCAAATGAATTATTATTATTATTATTATTATTATTATTATTATTATTATTGTGTTATTATTGTATTAATATTATTATTATTATTATTATTATTATTATTATTATTATTATTATTGTATATTATTATTATTGTATTATTATTATTATTATTATTATTATTATTACTAATTATTTTATGTTATTATATTGTTATTATTATTATTATTATTATTATATTATTATTATTATTATTACGTTATTATATTATATTATTATTATGTTATTATATTATTTTTAATAATAATAATAATACTAATAATAATAATAATAATAATAATTATTATTATTGTGTTATTATTGTATTAATATTACTGTCATTATTATTATTATTATTATTATTATTATTATTATTATTATTGTATAATATTATTATTGTATTGTTATTATAATTATTATAATTATTATAATTATTATTATGTTATATTATTATTATTAATTATTTTTATGTTATTATATTGTTGTTATTATTATTATTATTATTATTATTATTATTATGTTATTATTTATTATTATTATGTTATTATATTATTATTATGTTAATATGTTATATTATTATTATTATTATTATTATTATTATGTTATTATATTATTATTATGCTATATTATTATTATTATTATTATTATGTTATTATATTATTATTATGCTATATTATTATTATTATTATTATTATGTTATAACAGATATGGAGTGATTTTAAGAAAGTGTCTGGTGTAAACGTGCAAACTGGTGCGTGTGTTGTTTAGTTGTTGCTAAAATGTAAGCGATACATTCACAATCATCACCTTAACGGCTCATTCCTGAGATGTTGTGCGTAAGATAATGAATCAAAAGACAGTCTTTGTCCCACAGAGCAGCTTTAATTACAAGCATCTGGGGATGATTTATGTGCAAAGCAACATACTTTCACAGAAACAACAATTAACCTCAAACGGAGCGATAATTTCTCTGGAAAAGCAGGAACTGAGTGAAGTCTGTGGCTATATGAGACAGCATCCCACAGCAATCTTTTCTAATTGGTCCCCGTAATCAAATTTTCAGCAGTCGCCACAGTCTGCAGCTATTTATGACAGGGAAAATTGTCTCGTTATGAGTATTAGAGGATTCATAATGTTTTATGCAGCGCTGTTAATTATGTTTTCCATATTTTGATTATGAATCTTTTTTAGCCCAAAACTAGGACAGAAGCACTAAAACAGATTAGTCTGTCAGTTCAGAGCCCAGTTAAAATGCACATTATGAGAGATCGACCATATTAAAATTGCATCACAAGATGTTTCATCATGGCTTCAAAATGATTCAAAATGCACACAAGTATAATCCGACATTTAGTTTTGCTTATGCACCCATGCACATACTGTTGAGGGCAAAATTATGAGCTCTCCTGTGAAATATTAATTCTTTTACAAATATTTCCTAAATGCTGTTTAACAGAGCAAGGAATTTTTCACAGTATATCCTAGAATATTTATTTCTTCTGGAGGAAGTCTTATAAGGTATATGCACAGCTAGTGTTTCATCTCATACTGACAAACTTCAGGTGAACGGTTAATGTGACCTTTTTCAATTTTGTATGGTTCCTTTTACAGCATGGATGATATTATTATGTTATTATTGATATTATTATCATTATTATTATTATTATTGTTATTATTATTATTATTATTATTATTATTATTATTATTATTATTATTATTATTATTATTATT
>CAIGQQ010001915.1:1702325-1713723 GCA_903798035.1 Danio albolineatus | reverse complement strand
GGTGTAGGTGATCGTCAACTACATAGTGTACCTTGTACTGCCCACTACTGTGACGGTTGGTTTTAGGGTAGGGAGAGTTGTAGGTGATCGTCAACGATGTAGTGGACCTTGTATCGCCCACTAAGGTAACGACCATGCTACTGTGATGGTTGGGTTTAGGGTAGGGGGAAGTGTAGGCGATCATCAACTATGTAGTGGACCTTGTTCCTGCCAATAAGGTAAAACACCCTTGCTACTGTAACGGCTGGGTTTAGGGTAGGTGTAGGTGATCGTCAACTACATAGTGGACCTTGTACTGCCCACTAAGGTAACGGTCATGCTACTGTGACGCTTGGGTTTTAGGGTAGCTGTAGGTGATCATCAACTTCGTAGTGGACTTAGTTTAGCCCACTAAGGTAGTGCCCATGCTACTTTGACGGTTGGCTTTAGGGTAGAGGGAGGTGTAGGCGATCGTCAACTATTAGGTGGACCTTGTACTGCCCGCTAAGGTAGCGCTCATGGTACTGTGATGGTTAGGTTTAGGGTAGGTGGAGTCATCAAGCTGCAGGCTGCATCGAGGACTGTCTCGATGTTTTCAACTAGGTGTACGTGGAAAATGCATGCGCATCACTTGTGCAAGTCGCACTCCTCTATTGGAAATGACTTTATTGGAACTTACACCCTTAGTTTATTGGCATTGCTTCCATGGTGAGCGCTCAGCAGTCACATTTTAATATTGCTTCATACTAAATTTTGTTTTAATTGATATTGACCACAGTGTTTGTTCAATTAATACGGATATCGCCCAATATTCACTTCAATTATCACCCAGCCCTAGGATAGCCCTGTCTCGCACCCTGTCCTTGAGTGAAGAATTCTATTTTAAAATCTCTCTCTCTCACTCTCTCTCGCTCTCTCTCTTGTGTTGTTTACTGGTGTTCTGTGGGTTTGTGCAGCAGCAGGCAGGATTTCTCTACCCAACACTTTGGTTCCCCAGAAAAGGAAATGCCACTTCCTTTGGCTTCAGTAAAGCGGCCAGTGAGAAGTGCAGCTTCACTCAGACAATAGTTGTGTTTGTACTGTCTCTCTCTCACACACACAGGCGTATAATCTGTCATTATGTTCAGTGTGCTCCTGATTAACCTCAGCCACAGTCTTCTCTGTTTGGACACTGTCGGAAGAGAAGCGAGGCGAGAGATGAGAACGAGGACAGCCATGATCAACCACACTGCTTTTTAACTTTAATGCATTTCACACCAGAGTTTACAAGGTGTGCCGATGAGATTGGGCTGACAATTTGCATGTCATTGTAAACAGGATTGTGTGGAATATTAATGCTGAAGTACAAATGAACGCTTTGTGACGTGAATGTTGCTTTATGACAGTGCAGTAGATTGAATAATTGAGTGTTTAGTGATGCAATGTTTTGTAAAATTCGACATTTTAGTGAAGACAAGTAACGTGCAACAAAACAGATTTTGTTAGTTATAAAAAGCACTTAGAATTTAGTTTTATGTGATTTATATTACACTTCGTTTTATTGCATTGATTTAAATTTAGCTTATTTTATCAACTCTTGGTGTGACCCTTTTTTTTTTATTTATTTCATTTTAGCTGTATTTTAATTTGCGGTAGCACGGTGGCTCAGTGGTTAGTACTGTCACCTCACAGCAAGAAGGTTGCTGGTTCGACTCCCAGCTGGCCAGTTGGCATTTCTGTCTGGAGTTTGCATGTTCTCCTTGAGTTGGTGTGGGTTTCCTCTAGGTCAGAGGTGTCCACACTCGGTCCTAGAGCGCCGGTGTCCTGGAGAGTTTAGCTCCAAACCTAACCAAACATGCCTAAACTAGCTGATCAAGCTCTCACTAGGTGTACTACAAACTTCCTGGTAGGTGTATTGAAGTAAGTTGGAGCTAAATTTAGCAGGACACTGGCCCTCCAGAACTGAGTTTGGACACCCCTGCTCTAGGTGCTCCGGTTTCCCCCACAGTCCAAAGACGTGCTGTAAGTGAATTGGATGAACTTAATTGGCTGTATGAGTGTGTGTGCGTGTGTGTGTGAGTGTTTATGGGTGTTTCCCGATACTGGGTTTTGGATGGAAGGGCATGCACTGCGTTAAACATATGCTGGATAAGTTGGCGGTTCATTCTGCTGTGGTAACCCCTGATAAATAAGAGACTAAGCTGCAGGAAAATGAAGGAACTATTCTACTTTTTCTATAGAAATAAATAGTAGAAATATGCAAGTAGTTTGACCCTTTTCTACCCTATACCTAGTCATTTCTCCCGTTGGTAACTGAATCTGAAGTTCTAAAACAATCGCAAAAACTAGCACACATCCGCATTGCAGAATAAAGTCAATATGTGAAGGAAGGAATATTTTTAATATGTTATGGGTACTTAAGTAATTTTAACTTAAAGGCAATGGATTTGAGCAATTCAGCAAGAAATAAAATGAGTACATGGATGGAAGACAGAATAGGAATGAATAATAGAATGTCAAGCAAGATTATTTGTTTAATAATTATCTCCACACAAAAATGGTAACCGGCCCAGCCAGCGATCGTCTTGCTGAGGCGATGATGCTAACCACTGAGCCACCCAAGTAGAATAATATAATAAGAAAATATCATTTTGCAACATCGAGAAGCTTACAGAGCTGTTTTTGATGTCTAAAAATCAGTGGTAGTGAATGAAAATGTCAAGCCAAAATGTTTCCAATGGCTGCGCCCCTCATACATGAAGAATAAGATCATCATGTTTACTTAGACTATATAAGGTTTGTTGACTTAACTCAATCTTTAATTTAAAGTTAGTAGGGTTTTACTATGTATATATTTTTTTATTGTACATTATTTTTCCCTATTTTAATCCTGTGCAAAATAGATACACAATAGTTTTTACGTTTACTTTCCCGTCTGACACAAAGCATGCTGTAAACTAAGGGTGCTTTCACACTTGGTCTGAATGCCTGGTCCGAACTAGGGCTGTGCAATAGGGACAAAATAATCATATTGCATTTTTTTTTTTTTTTTTTTTTTTGGCAGCTGATTTTGCTTTTTGAAACAAGCTACATACATGCATTCTAAATGTATTCAGTGCACCAGAAGTGCATAACAAAAATTTCACAATGAAATAATATAGTATTAGGTTAAATAAATAAAACTGTAGTAAAAATAAAATAAATGAAGATGAACTAACCTCAGCTCTAGTTAAACACATACTGTACACAGCAGTACTAACTGCTTGATGAACAAAACTAATAAATTGTGTTAAAAACAGACAACATGAACAAGATGAACTAACCTCAATTCCAGTCATAACAATAAATAAAAACTAACGTAAAACAAAACCACCTATTCGCTTCTCCTGCTCAACTTCGTCGTGCGCGGAGTGAGCTCTGATTGGTTAACATCTTTCTCCTGCTCAGCTTAGCTGTAATTGCTCTGTGTGCTGCGTCTGATTGGTTAACAAATTAAATTCATGCGCACGTGAACAAAAATCTAAACAAATTAATAGATAAAATTGCAGCCTTTGCGATTTAGAAATTGCATGTACTTTAATCGCGATATTTTAAATTTTTTTATTTATTATTATTTTTATTATTATTTATTTATTTTTATTTTTTGTGTGACTGCGATTAATTGCACAACCCTAGTCCGAACCAAAGTTTGGTTGTCCCCCCCCTTCAGCTGGTTTGTTCACACCCTATTTTTTCCTTCTCAACCCTGGTACTTTTGCATCATCAAGCTGCTGTTTTGTGTACAGCTGTTGCTAGGTGACGGCCACGAAAGCAAAGCGACAAAATGGAGTCTTCCGCATATCATGGTCGTTCTGCTTATACTGAATCAAAATACAGAGAGCCACTTGCGTCTATCTGCCGCAAAAGCGTTCAGAACATCACGCAATGCCTGCAGAAGTCATTTTTAGTCAAGACAGGCAGACATTATCACTGTTTTGAGTGATCGCTATAAACTATAGCTTGTTGTTTAGTCAGTGGTTTACTTCCATAATTTGGTATGATTGCACTCATATTAGAAGTAAACTATACCACCTTTCAGGCAGACTCAGGTAGGGTTCATGGATGTGCACCAGAGTTCAGAAGACAGTGTTCACACTAGCTTTACGCACTATACTTTGACGTCAAATGAACCTGGGTGCGGACCAAAAGTGCTAGTGTGAAAAACCCCTAAAATTCTGCATGGTTGAACTCATTTAGTTTAAGTTCAGCCTAATACAATCACATTTTAAAGTCAAAGGGGCTCATTTCATTTAATTAATCGCAACGCTCAATTTTACAGTCTAGTCAATACTTTGATCAGTCTATCCGGTTATGTTATGTTTGGTTGCATCCAGACAGTAATTAAAGATGTGCCTTGTTGAGAGCTCATCTCCTGCTGAATGTGTTGCTCTTTTGAATCCGTGTCTCTCTTTACATCCTGACTGGTTCAGCATCTCTTTGTCCTTTTGTCTCTTGTTGTTGTTTGGGTGTTGGACATTAGCTAATAAACATCCGAGTAGGACTGATAATGAGCCGCCCTCAGGACAAAAGGTCGCTCTGTGCGCAAGAATAGAGTTGCAATGAGACTAGTGTGAAGATGTCATGATAAAGGTGAAGGAAGATATTACTAAACTTCCTGCGTTATACAGTGTTGGGAAGTAACAAGATAAAAGTGACTCTGACAGCTTTTTTTTGTCATGTTTAGTGCAAACTGATTGTGTTGAGACAAAAACATCTCTTTCCTCCAATGACTTAGAAGAAGAGAAGCTTTTTTGGCATGAAATGAACCTGTTTACTGATTAATTGATTTGGTTTATTTCTAATGCGTTACGTTTTTAAGGGATAAGTGCAGATGAAAAAAAGTGTATTTGCATGTATGCAGGCATGGGGCGATGACCATTTTCAGGGTATAGCATAGTTTGGAAAAGTCAAGGTTTTAATCATAGACTGTAAAAAAATATGGACGTAGTACCCGTGACGTCACCCATAGGTTTCTGATGAACCCAAAAGAAGCCACTAGTAGGCGTGGCCAACCGTTGCCATTTTGTTCGCGCGTCATCGCACCAACCGAGGCATACCAAACAAGGGCAAAGAGGCGGAGTGTGGGCGGAGCGTGAGCGGAGCTACGGGACGCATGCTGCCATTAAGCTAAGAGCTTTCTTATGGGAGAAACACATAATATTTCATTACCTGCGACTCGTTTGTGTTCTGACCACACGTGCTTGGTTGTACACTATATCAATAAAGTGTTTAGTCTGTTGAAAACACTGTTGTAATACATCAAGCCACTTTACATCGTTCTTAAGACGTTTTTCAACAGGAAGAAAGTGCGGATTACATCCAAATACTTCAGGTATAGTCTGTGTTAGTAAATGCAGGGCTATTTAGGAAATCCAGGCAGAACACTGTATGCCAACGCTTCAGATGACGATTTTATAGACTACAGCTGACCAATCTGTCAGATTCTGGAGTGCATTAGAGTTCTGAAGAACATAATAAATGATAAAGTATCCTAAATAAAGCAATTACATTTATAGATATGGTATAAGTATATTATTTCACTCACCTGGGAAACGGAGGCCACGTGAATGGTTTGTGAGCACAATTAAGCGCACACAGCATGCCATATTATCTGATAATTGCAGGAAATAATTCCAAAAGGCAACTGACTGTGTAAAGCCACATAAAACAACACAAAAATACGACGAATCAGCTGGAATCAGCTAAGGTGACGTGACGGCGACCAGCGGGACTAGCTGTCACTCAAGTGGCCACGCCCTTAATTATGCAAACTTAATTTAGCTTAATATAAATGAAACGGATGAGTTATAAAAAAATTCACCCCCTCACAGTTGTCATGAAGGGTTATATAAGCTATATGAACCAAAATCGTTCTTTGTACCAGGCTGTAAACACCTTTTTTTCTGCTGTAAAATTGGCCATTTCACCAGTGAGCTCATTGGAGATTTGCTCTATTTTGGAGCCAGGACAGCCAGGACTAGCGGAATTTTCGATGAATTGCAAGTTTTAGTTACTTCCGTATTGGCTTCCCGAGGGAGAGCGGTAGGTTGCCGCTTGGTTTTAATAACTCCAAAATTTTCTGCTCTACCGATCCTACGGCATAGATTTATTTATTTATTTATTTATTTATTTTACATTTTTTTTATTTTGTTTGGCTAGCAGAAAATATCCAAAGATGCCTTTTTAAATTGTAAAGAAATCAGTGTTTTTGAGCGGGAACCGGCGGATGTGCAACAACTTTAATCATAAAGTAAACGTGTAACAAAAGTTTCCAACTGGAGCTCCTCCATGGGACTGGGACTGGACACATTTGTAAACACTTGCTTCAATGAGCTCGCTGCTCTCCATGCTGCCCACGCTCGTCACCACTATCTAGCTGACCAATCATAGAGCTTGCTCCTAAGCGTTGTCACAAGGTGTAGTTACATTTTTTTATTATTATTATTATTTTTTTTGAGATATGCGTAAGTGTCGGCATCAGTGTATAGACCACATGAGGGCTGCCCTGGACCATACGCTTTTGCTTGACATGACTTGTGCGTGATCAAGTGACTCCACACGCAGTAGGGAAAGTAATAGAAATAATTGACCTGGAAAAATTTGATCGATTATAGGCTCTCAATGTTGATTTTGATTATTTTTCGATTTATTGCCCAGCCCTATTACTGATTAATTGGTTCTGTTTGCCAAAATGTTCTCCTCTACCTTTCCTATGGAGTCTATATAAGATTTTTTTTATTTATGTTTTTTTTGTTTTGTTTGTTATTAGGACAACAGTGTCTCCAGCAGAAGATATATTTAAAGATGTCGTTTTAAATGTTTTTGAAACTATAATCAAGACAGCAGAAGTCAATGGTTCATTTAAATTATTTAGCCTGACACGTTTACTGCTCCAAAATACTTTTAAATGTTTCTCAACATAAAATATGTTGTGTTCAAATGGGAAAAAGTTTTAGTTTTTCACAAATATATATTAGAGCAATAATCAAATTACTGTTAAACCATGATATTTTTATCAATTGTTATCATACTGTGAGAATCTTATGTCTGTGTATATATGTATACATGTATATATGAAGAGTTCAGATGCAAAAACCTCAAAGTGCTGTCTGAAAGTTTCATCTAAAATGAGCATTTTTCTCAGGAATTTTTGTTTGTGTTCAGATATTTCACTTTAAAGGCAATGCAAAGAACATATTATTTGCCATCAAAATGGATTTACTAAACATACACACAGGAGCCTGAGAAAAATGTCCATCTTAGCTGAAAATGTCAGGCGACATTTAGAGGTTTTCGCATCTGAACCTCTGTGCATCTGAAAGTGTGCCAGTAGAGGAGATGCTGTTGCAGGAGCTCAAGCATTGCTGCACATGACACGTGTTGCGAATTGTGCTACTTTCTAAACCCACAAATGTGTTGCTTAGGCTGACTTTGCTAAAATCTTCATATAATATTTCAAATTATTCAATAGCTTTCCACCCAATTGGGCGAAATAAGTACTTACTGAATTAAAAAACAAAAAAACACACATGCTTGATCACAGCCCGGCCCGAAGATAGTGACCCAACCCAACCTGATAGATGGGTCAGGTCAAGTCTGAGCTCTGTTTTAAATTAATTGTATTTGATCATTGTACTGCATTTTAATTTTAATGTTGTTGTGTTGAATATAATGGCATTCTGGCAGGTTGTTTTGTTGCATTTTATTTGTTGCTTTGGACTTTGTTCTAATGCATTGATCTTAACGCATGCTGTTTTATTATTTCATTTGCTGCGTTGCATTGCATTTAAAAAACTCAAAATCAGTCAAGCATTAACACTAACAGTGACAGGAGACCGATTTCAAGCCAAACTTGTGTGAATATCCTAAATCTAGCACTCAGGTGAATGAAAATGTGCATTATCATACACTAACAGGCTTTTTCTGAACGGTGTTTGTAATGTAATCCGTCTTTAGAGTGTTTCTCAATGTGAAGGCAGGCGGCGGATGATGCCGGACTGTAGATTAGCCTCCCTTAGAGATGTCTTAGAGTAATTCTTAATAGATTTTCAACATGAATTTCGAATAATCTTGGGGGATTACGGAGTCGAGTTATGTGATATTATGAGCTTTGGTCTGCAAAGATGTGATAACTGCATTTCTCAGAGGGGAAAAGCTCATGGTTGAGGGTGCACGGATACTGCCGTAATATTAAATCCTTCCGGTTAAGTGTTTTATGCATGTGAGGATATGTGGAACAGTTCTTTTTTTATATATAAATATAAATATAAATATAAATATAAATATAAATAAATAAATAAATAAATAAATAAATAAATAAATAAATAAATAGATATAAATAAATATATTTGAGTGCACCAATACACTTTTCAGCTAACATGAATTCAGTGTTACAGTAATAGTTACTGTAATTATTATAATTAGCATAGTAATAAATACATCATTTCTAATAGCTGGAAGTTGCATAGTTATTTAACTCCACAATGCCCTTCTTCTATAAATACACTTTTGTTGGGAAAACACCAGTTAACCTGTGGCGTTGGCTGAGTGTGAGTGTCCGTTCAGCGCTTTGACTGAAATTCTGTGTATTGATTGTGTTTTGAAGCCTCAGTCGTCCTGCTGGTGTCTCTCGTCTGCACAGATGGTTGATGCTGTGCTATTGACTGTGAAATAAAGGGTCATTATATACACACACGCTCACACGCACACACACACATACTCTTGTTGGGTTAAGAAGGTCTGTCTTGCCCCATTGGATGGTGATTGTGACAGATGGGCAGATATGAACATCACCTCTCTGGCATATTTCACACACATCGTCTCATTAGTTGAGATCATTCTGTGGCTTTTGTTTGGAGTCAGTCCAGTTATTTTTCTGTCAAATTTTTTATAATTTCTCAGATGCACTGTCCTACAAAATCATCCCAACCAATGTTAAATCTACAAATTCTTTCCAAACAGTGACTCAAGTCATATTGTGAAATTTTGATTCATATGGCAATATACAACTACCGGCCACTATATTAGGTACACCTGTCCAACTGCTCGTTAATGCAAATTTCTTAGTAGCCAATCACTTGGCAGCAATGCAATGCATTTAGGCATGTAGACATGAAGGCGATCTGCTGCGGTTCAAACCGAGCATCAGAATGGGGAAGAAAGCTGATTTAAGTGACTTTGAAAGTGGCATGGTTATTGGTGCGGGACGTGCTGGTCTGTATTTCAGAAACTGCTGATTTACTGGGATTTTCACACACAACCATCTCTAGGGTTTACAGAGATTGGTCTGAAAAAGAGGAAATATCCAGTGAGTGGCAGTTCTGTGGGCACAAATGCCTTGTTGATGTTAGAGGAGAATCTCTGAACACACAACACCTTGAGGTGTCCAACCTTGAGGCAGATGGGCTACAGCAGCAGAAGACCACACCTGGGGCCACTCCTGTCAGCTAAGAACAGGAAACTGAGGCTACAATTCACACAGGCTCAGCAAAAGTGGACAATAGAAGATTGGAGAAACGTTTCCTGGTCTGATGAGTCTCGATTTCTGCTGCCACATTCGGATGGTCGGGTCAGAATTTGGCGCGTACAACATGAAAGCGTGGATCCATCCTGCCTTGTATCAGCGGTTCAGGCTGCTGGTGGTGGTGTAATGGTGTGGGGGATATTTTCTTGGCACACTTTGTGCCCATTAGTACCAATTGAGAATCGTGTCAACGCCACAGCCTACCTGAGTATTGTTGCTGACCATGTCCATCCCTTTATGACCACAGTGTATCCATCTTCTGATGGCTAGATAATGCGCCATGTCAAAGCATGAATCATCTCAGACTGGTTTCATGAACATGACAATGAGTTCACTGTACTCAAATGGCCTCCACAGTCACCAGAGCTCAAGCCAATAGAGCATCTCTGGGATATGGTGGAACGAGAGATTCCCATCACAGATGTGCAGCTGACAAATCCGGCAACTGCATGATGCAATCATGTCAATATGGACCGAAACCTCTAAGGAATATTTCCAGCACCTCGTTGAATCTACAGTATGCCACAAAGGATTAAGGCAGTTCTGGAGGCAAAAGGGGATCGAACCTTGTAGTAAGGTGTACCTAATATAGTGGCCGCTGAGTGTACACGCAATGACAGTTTTTTTCCTATATCGCACCGCCCTAACGCTTATGCAATGACTCTTCATGGTGATAAACATACCCAAGACGTACGTCTCTGGCCATTTTGAATGTGTAATCATCTGTGCTTTTGTTATTGTGAACTAATGTTGTGTTCAGAACAATGAAGCTGTTCCTCGGCCCCATGAGGCTCCTGGTAGCGTCCTCTATCAAACACACACCAGCTTTTGAGCCTGTCAGAGAGCAACATGCTAGTAAATGTCAGCGATGACATGGCTTTATAAATCCAGTGTGTTTGTGTCTTCAGGAGACAGAGATTAATGGCTCCGTCCTCCTGCTTATGGCTCTGCTTTACCTGAGAGAGACACAAAAAAGACAGCAGCTGCAACTGAGAAATCTGCTGCTTTATTGAGATCTGTTGAGAGAGAGAGAGAGAGAGAGAGAGAGAGAGAGTGTGTGTTATGTGTGTGGTTGATTAAAGACTCAGAAGTCAATAGTCAACAGTTGTTTGGATGTAAAATAAATACCAGTGTTAGGACTTTTTTTTAAGCTAAAATTGTACAATTCACCTTAATAAATTCTTTACAATAAAGATGATGATGATGATAAAAATAATGCTAATTAATTAATGCTTTTTATTTATTACTATTATTGATGATGATGGTTAATAATAATAATAATAATAATAATAATAATAAATTTATTTATTTATTTTAACTATTACTATTATTGATAATAATAATATAATATGGTGATGATGAAGGTAATTTTATTTATAATTATAATAATATTAATAATATATATATATATATATATATATATATATATATATATATATATTATTAATAATAATAATGTAAATAATGATAATAATGATGATAATTTTAATTATTTAATTTATTTATTACTAATATTGATGATGATTATTAATAATAATAATAATAATAATAGTAATAATAATAATAATAATATGATGATAATAATAATAGCAATTTTTATTTCTTATAATAAAAAATAATTTTAATAACTATTATTATTATTAATATTATTATTATTATTATTATTATTATTAGTAGTAGTAGTAGTAGTAGTAGTAGTAGTAGTTACAATAATGATTTAATTTAGTTAATATATTTACTACTCTTATTGATGATAATAGTAATATATTGATGATAATTTTATTCATTTTATTTACTTGTTCTTTTATTACTATTATTGATAATATAATAGTAATAATAATAATAATAATAATAATAATAATAATAATAATAATAATA
>CAIGQQ010001915.1:1665830-1681031 GCA_903798035.1 Danio albolineatus | reverse complement strand
TTACTCACTCATTCACTCCCTGACCCACTCACTGACCCATTTACTCAATCATTTCCTTACTACCCCATTCAATAATTCGCTCACTCATTGATTCACTGAATCACTTGCTCATTCAACAATTCACTTGTCCTTTCACTCACTTACTCATTGATTCTCTCACTTGATCCCTCACTCACGGATTCACTCGCTTATGCAATAATTCTCACACTCATTTTACCATCTGCAGTTATTCCTCCTCATTGCCCATGGCCAGATATATCAGATTGTTTTTCGTGATTCCTTTTGTGCGCTTTTGACTCTATCACTCAGTGGCTTCAGTAGAGCTGTGCACGTCTCATTCCCTGCCATTATGGAGTATTTTACAGATAACTGCATTTGAAAAGCCCCTCCGAGGTGTTTCTGTGGTGTAGATACTGGTTTGGAGCTGCAGCTGGTGTCCACACACGGCTCAATGGGCTTCATTCAGTCGCAGCCAGAGGGGAAGAGAGGCCACTGAGCGTCTGCTTTCTCTCTCGGGACGTGGCCGTCTCTCGGGACCTGCACTTCTGTCAAAGAGCCGTCTCATGCTGCACTGATCCTCTTTGTGTCTCTCTCTCTTCCTCTGTTTACGCTTCCTTCAGCTCTGATCCAAAACCTAGTGAGCTGCGCAGTTAAGAAATGTTTTCATGCATCAAGTGCACAAATTTAAACTGTTCCAGATTCCTGACAGGGACATTGATCTGCCTTTTATCTTGTTTTGGACAGCCTTTTTAAGTTTGTTCATTCACTCACTGACTCGCTTGCTTATTTACTCGTTCATTTACACACCCGCTCATTCATTGATTCATTCATTTGCTCACACAGTCACTGATTCACTAAGTTGTTTACTGAATAACTCACGGACTCTCTCGCTAGTTCAATAATTCATTCATTCATTCATTCATTCATTTATTTACTCACTCACCGACTTGCTCATTCAGTATTCATTTACTTGCACAAACAATAGGAATTATTCATTACTCGTTAACTCAATCATTCACTCACTCACTCACTATTTTTTTCACTTGTTTTTTTTGTTTAATCACTCATTCACTCATTTGTTCGCAATTCAATAATTCACTTAATCACCACCCTCAATTATTTTCATTCATTGCCTCAGTCATTCACTCACTTGTTAAATTACCCATTCATTCATTCACTTGTTAATTTACAGTATTTGTTCATTCACTCACTCATTTGTTCACTCACCCTCATTCAATAATTCATTCACTCAATTGTTTGTCCATTCGTTTGCTCACTCATTAATTTACCTATTTACTCGCTCACTCACTCACCTACTCACCCACTCATTCATTCGCTTAATATATTGTTCATTCATTTGCTCGCTCATTAGTTTACCCGTTCACTCACTCACTCAATTTGCTGACTTACTCGCATTCAGTAATTCACTCAATCACCAATAATTTTTTCATTCATTCCCTCACTTGTTAAATTACTTACTCATTTACACACTCACTGACTCACTCAATAATTTGTTCACTTACTCATTAATCTACCTGTTCACTAAGTCACTCACTCACTCAATTCACTTTTTAATTAACTGTATTTTTTCACTCATTTGTTTACTTGCTTTGAATAATTTACTCATTCCCTCATTCACTCATTCAATGTCACGTTCATTCAGTCAATCATTTATTTATTCACACTAATTCAATAATTCATTCATTCACTTATTCAGTCACTTAGTCACTCACTCATTTGCTCAGTTTGTTCACTCAATGTACCTGTTCATTCACTCACTCATACAATTCAGTCACTCACTATGTCACTCATTCAGTCGCTCACTCATTCACTCAATAATTTGTTCACTTATGTCACTCACTCAATTCACTTTTTAATTAATTAACTTTATTTTTTTTCACTCATTTGTTCACTCACTTTCATTCAATAATTCGCTCATTCACTCATTCAATAAGTCACGTTCATTCACTCATTCATTCACTTTTTAAATTTACTGTATTTTCATTTGCTTACACTTTTCATTCATTCATTCATTCATTCATTCATTCATTTTCTTATTAATCTGGGGTCGCCACAGCGGAGTGAACAGTCAACTTATCCAGCATATGTTTTACACAGCGGATTCCCTTCCAGCTGCAACCCATCTTTGGGAAACATAATTCATTCAATCACTCATTCACTCATTCAATAAGTCACTCATTCAGTCACTAACTCATTCACTCAATTTGTTCACTCACTTATTGATGTACCTGCTCACTCACTCACTCACTAATTCACTCATTCATTCACTCACTCACTTGTTCACTCACTCACTCGCTAAACATATATTTAAATATAGCGATTTTACTTGTTGTTTGGTCACATGGTTATCTAAATGACAGGATGATTTTAGATTTGTTTTGCACATTGTATCTTATCGGTTTATCAGTATTTTAGTTTTATTTGTTTTCCTCCTGTGGATTTTCATTGTTGGATGAAGAAACCGAGGTGTAGGCCGACTCCTCATCTCCTCTATTTCACACTATAATCTTCTCTTGTGTAATAACCTGTGGCTGTTGTGCATTATTATGGGCTTTAGCCACCTGTTAGCCAAGCTTTTGAAATTCCAATCATAGCAGTTTGTGCAGAGCTAATATAATCATGTGTTTGTGTGTGTGTGTGTGTGTGTGTGTGTGTCAGGGAATGCATGGAGGGATGTCATCTGCTACAGTGTTCCTCCTCCTAAGATAAAAGCTGTATCTGTGGATGTTTACGACCCGCATGCACATTAGAGACATGTCACACATTCGCTTTTCTCCAGATATTACTGAGCTCTGTCATCGTGGAAGTGTTTTCATCGCAGTGTGTTGTTTGTTGTGTAATTGGATTGGCTTCTTGTGTGGAAATGAGAACGGCAGCATATGGGATTTGATGTGCGGGTCTGTTCAGACAAACACAAGGCAGCAGAACGTGTTTCTCTGAAGTTTTTCTGACTTTGTTGGGCTGTCGCTTTATGTAGCTAGTAAGCAGACATGTTTCTGCGTAATACAAGCTCTGTTAGATGGAGTAGTGTAGCCAGGATATCGCGATACTAAAAAAGTATCGCGATATCCTGGCCGTCAAGACGATACGATTCTGCATTTAATCCCGCTTGCTCTTTGAGCTCGAGTGAGTTCGTTCACTCTTATCACTGGTCATTGTCTTTACCCGCTCAACAGAAAGGGCAGCGATTTGCTTTAAATATAAAAGCACTGCTCACCGATGAGTGACACGGGAAGAACAGCCACGGTTGCAGTCTATATGTGCATAATGCGTGGTTATCACAGGTAATCCATAATAGACGCGGTGGAGAAAACTCACACCACAGGCACACGCGTGTCTGGATCTACAAGTATCGCTTTAGCAGCCGAAAGGAGAGGAACAGTTACCTTACGAACACGCCAGTGGGTCTAATGTCCAAAGTGAGAGAGAGAGAGAGAGATGGAGTTTTACAGCATTTCTCCCTAGTAGTGAAATAGCGGCTTGTGCTGTACCTTCTTTAGTGTCAGTGAGAGACTGTAAAGCAAACTCACAAGAAGTGAATTGTGTACAATTATCTGTATTTTTAAGTAGCTAGAGTGGTGTATTTACTCGCCCTCGCCTCCTTCACCATAGTATTCTACTGCGACGTCGTGGAAGATAGGAGATAAATGATGTCAGTACTAGGCATGGGACGGTAACCGTTTTCAAGGTATACCGCAGTATGGAAAAGTCAAGGTTTTCATACCGCCAAAATTTTCTGCTATACCGTTCCTAAGGTATAAGTAAGAGTTTTTTATTTACATTTTTTGTTTTTATTTTTTAGGTGTAAATTGTAAAGACATCAGTGTTTTTGAAACAAATGAAGACAGCAGAAGTGAATGATTCATTTGAATTATTCAGCCTGACGTTTACTGCTCCAAAATATTTTAAATGTTTCTCAAAATAAAATATATTGTGTTCAAAGGGGAAAAAAGTTAATTTTTTTTTACCCAGACATTTACAGTACTTTACAAATACTCAAATATCTCTGTCAATGTTTTCAAACAGTAATATTTAATTTACAAAAGTCACACGAGTGGAAATTTCACATTGGTCACATCCATAACAGAGAAGTTTCACATCCATAACAAAGCTTTCTTCTTATACATGCCAAAAATGTCAAATAAAATTAAAATAAATGATTTTTGTGTTCTAGAGAGCCAACTCTTCTTCTTTAGATCAGCATTGTTTCTTTGGGGTTGTGCAGTTTAATTCACAGAATGTCTACAAAGTATGTTGTGTACTGTAAACTCACAGACTTTTTTTGTCACATCCATAACGCATGTTTATTTTCATCATATAAAATATGTTTTCAGATGGATATTATTATGATCCCATAAACCTGTGGTTATTTGTTTTGGAAAATATAAACCGATGCTTCAGTATAACGCTAAAATATACTCTCTCTTTCAATTACATTTTAAAAATCGTGATTTAAGCACATGCAATTTCTAAATTGCGTAAGGTTGCAATTTTATCTTTTAATTTACTTAGATTTTTGTTCATGTTCTTGTGTCATGATTTTAATATGTTAACCAATTAGAGCTGACGCAGCACACCGGACAATTACAGCTAAGCTAAGTGGGAGAAAGATGTTAGCTAATCAGAGCTCACTCTGCACACGACGAAGTTGAGCGGGAGAGCCGAATAGGTGGTTTTGATTGACGATAGTTTTTATTTATTGTTCTGACTGGAATTGAGGTTAGTCAATCTTTAATTCTTCATGTTGTCTGTTTTTAAGACAATTTATTACAGTTTTGTTTATCAAGCAGTTAGCACTACTGTGTACAGTCTGTGTTTAACTAGAGCTGAGGTTAGCTCATCTTCATTTATTTTATGTTGTCTGTTTTAAAGACAATTTTACTACAGTTTTATTTATTAAACTTATTACTATGTTATTTCATTGTGCACTTCTGGTGCACTGAATACATTTAGAATATGTGTATGTAGCGCGTTTGGAAAAAGTAAAAACAGTTGCCAAAATCGCAAATAAAATATTTATCGCAATATTTGTTAAAAAAAAAATTGCAATATGATTACGTTGTCCATATTGCACAGCCTTAATATATACCCCGATGGCTCTTTGCTGAAAAAAAGATTCCTTTTCCTGCTTCCGAGTTTTTTTGGGAAAAGTTCAATAACTTAATTTTGTTAGTTGAAGTGTGTGTAATTGCAGATACACCTAAATTCATTCGTTCACTCGCTCCTTTATTCTCTCGTTCACTTATGTTCTGCAATAGTGCGCTTACGTTTTGTTCGACCCCTCATTTGTTCATTCACTTATTTGACCACCCACTTGCTCTTTTAATCACCTGTTATTTTATGCTTTAGAGTGTTTGGGAAAGTTTTATGACTGAAGTTTGCTAGTTGAAGTGCGAGCAACTGCAGGCACACTAGAAGCATTTTAAGGCTCATTATTTTAAAGAACATGCATTAAAATATATTTGTCAGATTGTGCTGCAGAGGTGTTTCATTCAGGCTCAGGATAAAAACTAGCACCAGGAAAGAGATTTTAGAAGAGAAACAGCTGCAGTGTGTGTGTGTGTGTGTGTGTGAATTCAAAGAGCCATTGTGAAGTGATTCTGTAATTACTCTTTCTCTGCTGAGAGACTCTGAATCTTCCACAGAGAAAGAGAGCGTCTAACAGCATGTGTGTGGATGAAGGTGAGCGTCCTGACGGAGACAGAAATAGAGTGTGTCTGTGTGTAGTTAACCCTCACAGGTCTCGCTCTCTGTCCTGTGCTGTCTCTGGAGCCCGTGTGTTCGTTCAGGGTCACTGAGAGAAACACTACAGCACAGATCACTGCATGATGAACACTCAGTTCTGACAGATGGAGAGCTGAAAACAAAAATACAGTCAAAATTATTCGCCCTCCTGTGAATTTTATTCATTTTCTTTTTTAGAGATTTCCTAAATGATATTTAACAGAGCAAGGAGTTTTTCCACAGTATTTCCTGTAATTTATTTTTGGCTTTTCTTCTGGAGGAAATCTTATTGTTTTATTTTATGGAGAAAGTCTCATTTGTTTTATTAATATGTTTTATTTGTTTTGTTTAGAACCAAAAATTTTTATTTATTTATTTTTAAACCATTTAACATTACTAGCCCCCTTAAGCAATATTTATTTTCGATTATCTGCAGAACAAACTACTGTTATACAATTAGGCCTGTCACGATATCTATTTTTTGTTGTACGATATATTGCACCAAAATATATCATGATAAACGATATTATTGTCATTTTAAGACCATTCTAGGCCACTCATTATATTTCATATATTTTGTTCTTTAGAATATTTAATTTCATTTAGTCATTTAAAAAAAAAAAAAGCAAGGTAAAAAGAAACAGAGGCTGCGAAACCTGCTACCAGATCTATTTTCAGTTGTCAGGCACCAACATCAAAATATAATTTAGTCATTTATAGTAAATACTATAGTGTTTTTTTTTAACCATACTGACACTGACACCTCCAATAGAGATAGAGAGGTGTGCAATCCGCTAAAATGTTGCAAGAATTGTTTTTATGTATGGGCGATTATATATTGCATCACCCAAAATTATCGAGGTCATGTCCATGTATTGTACGATAAGTCGACATATTGATTATTGTGACAGGCCTATATACGAAGAGTTTCGTTGCAAAACGAGATATATCCATTGTGAGAAATGTTGGTTATTTGACATTATTATTGAAGACATCAACAGTCAAGTTTATTCACAATTTCTGTACATTAAACTATTACTTGAGCTCAGTGAAGGCCAGGGACACATATTCTTCAAATCCAGGATACTTTTTATTGAATTTTATGTCCATAAATAGTTCATAAATAAGTCAAAAAGCATCCCAAAATGCAACATATTTATCTTAACATTGTCAAACATCTTAAATTGATTAAAATTAATAAAAACTATATGGAACAGTATATACAAAGATTGATTATTAATAATAAGATTCTGAGTTAGTTAGTTAGTTTTGGCCAGAACGTACACAATATAATATAACAACTTTTTTTTTTTTTTTTTGCTGGGGCACCAATGGCTTTAAGCAGGCTTCAGTGTGGCATTTGAAGAAATCTTTTGGATCATCAGTGGAAAAATTAACAATTTATCAATAGATCGAAAATATTCATAATATTCAAAAACATAATGCCATAATAGACATAATGTGACTATGGCGTGTGCCAGTAATCCAGGGCAGTCCCTGAATGAAAAGGTCGGAGAACAACACACCGGCTGAGCTGTCAGAGCAAACTAACTGCAGGATGTTGATCGTTTCAACCATTCTTAAACAGCTTCGGACTAATTGTGATTAGTTATAATATAGAGAAGTAAGATTAAGTTAGTTAAATAAACGACTTGTAGCTCGTTACAGAAAGAGTGGAGGCTTCTACCTTCCACACCGCTGCTGTAAACCAAACCTGTATGATCAGAGCGGGCGGAGCCGCGATGGCACAGTTCCTGTTTCACCGAGTCCGCGGATACAAGCTCGCCTCGTCCCGTCATATTTAATGACTTATTTCACTGTAATACTAATAATGTTATTATTATTATTATTATTATAGTTTTTATTATGCAGCTGGAATGACCGGCTCCAATTCGTCATCAAAATCCATGAGGTTAGCTCGACTCTGAAGCTTTGATTCTCTGACTGACAGACGGACGTAGCCTGTGACTGACAGCTCGCCTACAGTATAAACAATTAAATGGCAAACGCTTTTAGTTAGCCTAGTGAATCCTCTTTTTAAAAACATATGTTTTTTTGTTTTGATATTATCGTTAAATCAATGAGCAAACTCGGAGCGCTTCGCCAACGGTGACTCTTTTCTAAGGGGATGCTGAGCTTGCGCATAAAGCTGTTCTATATATAACTGTTATATTGCATTTTGTAAAGAAACTGGTCTGGTGGATATCGTGTTTTGTGAAAAAACATTTTGTAGTCGGCCTAAAATGTTCATTCTTAAATTGTGTTAATGGCAGCAGTTCACACATAGATTAAGGTACATCTGAACAGTGATTTCCAATCATAAAATCCAAATGTCAAAAAATGCCGTTTATCGCGTTTTGCAATCAAAGTCTTCATACAATGATTTGCCTAATTACCCTAACTCGCCTAATTAAGCCTTTAAATGTCACTTTAAGTTGAGTACTCTAGTACAAAATCTAACTCTAGTACAATATCTAGTTGATAACAGCATTTTATTCTGTGTGCTTCTATGTGTTTTGTGCTCGTCTCTACCTTTCCTTAAAAAAAGGCCCTACTTTTATTTTAGTTTCCTTAACTACTATTTACTTGCATCAAAATATAAATACAGCTTATGTAATGTGTTCATAATGTACTGCATAACATTTCTGGTGCTCTTGAGGTGTGATACTGGTAGATTTAGGGACAGGTTTGGTGGTCTGTGTAGGTTTAAGATTGGATTAAGGTGTAAGGGATGGTCAACAGTGTAATTATGAATGTAATAACAGAAACTAATTAGAGATGTAATTACATGCATGCATTTAATCAAGCATGAGGACAATGTCAGAACAAGTATTTGCACAATACGTACATTTTAACGAGTGATTTATTTCTGTGCAAGTACAGATTAGTTAGGCCCACTTAATGTAAACTGGGACAAAATTGAATTCAATTCATCTTTATTTGTATTGCACTTTTACAATGTAGATTGTGTCAAAGCAGCTTCACATGGATTATAGTAAATTTAAACGGTGTCGGTCCTGTTTTCACTGTTTCAAAAAAAAAAAAAACTATGACACTTAATCCATATGAGTTGATGTGTGTCTCACTTAGAGGGTTATGTTTTTGTTTTTTGTCCTCAGCCATCTACAACTATGATGCTCGCAGTAACGAAGAGCTGTCCTTACAGATCGGAGACACTGTTCACATACTGGAGACATACGAGGGTAAGACATGCCACGCACTCACACTCTCTCTCAGACACACACTTACAGGTTTCTTATTCTCACACTCACGCACACACACATATTGTATGTCGTTAATGGGGAGATGTCATAATTTTAATATTGCTCAAACTGTATATTCTGTCCCATAACCCCACCCCTAAATTTTTTTTGTCATTTTGTTTACAAAGTCCTTAAAACCACATTAATGTTGTGATCTATATTATTTATTTCAATCATGAACACGCACAAATCCCTTAATAAATGACTACTAGCAGCGACAGTAAGTCTTTAATATGAAAGCAGCTATTTATTTTTTAAAATATTTCAGTCGTTATTTATAGCGTTTTGGGAAGAAGGTAGTGCTGGGCGATATGGCAAAAATGCAATCTCGATAATTATTTTCTATATTAATAGATAACGTTATAAATTTGTTAATATTTAAAAGAGTACCTCAACAATGACTGAAGCCACAAAAATTAGAGGGTCCATTAAATGACACAACATATTTTTGGATGATATTTTTCGGTGGCCGAAATTCGGTCCATCTCTAATATCAACACACTTTTAGTTTCCCATTGTTGCACATTTCTGCTGTGGGATTAGATCTTTGTAGATAAAGTCCAGAGCTTATTGTTATTGACATAAATTTTATTGACATTTGATGTAATATAATTTATCGGCCCAGCCGTAGAAGAAGGGTTACTAGTCCTTTTATTTTCTCAGTTTATTCAGTTCGTCTAGTATTAAGATCTTTGGCACAGTGTTCAAGTGAATCAAAATTGAACTAAATTATTAAATACTTTCAGTTTGTTTTGCATTTTTAAGATGTTACATTATGCAAAAAGTCAGTTTAAAAGTGAGTTTAATTAGCCGTTTCACTGCTACAAATAAAATTGTATCTTTTAATGTTTTGAATTATTATTATTTTTTTACCTTTTCGATTTAATTTAACTCATGTTTTATTTTAAAAAAATATTTAATCTAATCGTACATGGTATGTTTCAAATTTCATTAGATCTGTTCTCAATCTGTCTTTTTATAATCATTTTATCTTTCGATGCAGTTTGTGCCCTTCATTTGTTTACATTTTGTTCCCTGAAAATAATAAAACACAGTCATGTTTTAACATTGTGCTTGAGTTTTAAACATAACCCCAGACAATGTAATTAGAAAACTACCTTTTGTAATGTTTAATTGTCATTTTCTCAATGTAAACATTTATTATTTATTTATTATTATTATTATTATTATTATTATTATTATTATTTTTTGGGAGAACGAAGAAAAACTTCAATTTTTGTTATATTTTTTAGGAATTGATATACTTCTGCTACACTATACACTACCTGACAAAAGTCTTGTGGCCTATCCAAGTTTTAGGAAGAGCAAATTATAACTTGACTTCTAGTTGATCATTTGGTATCAGAAGTGGCTTATATGAAAGGTAAAGGCCTCTAGATTACACTGATTTTACCCAAATAAAATATGATCATGCCTTGATTTTGAATTATTTAATTAGGACAGTAAGGTCTGACTTTGCTTAGGCAAAAGTCTTGTCATTAACAGAAATAATGTCCAGTATAGAATATAAAGCCATGGTGCAGTGGAAACAGAATGAATATTGTGTGTGCATCCACACATCTCTGCAATGACTCAAATAACTTGTTAATAAAGTCATCTGGAACGGCGAAGAAAGCGTTCTTGCAGGACTCCCAGAGTTCATCAAGAGTCTTTGTATTCATCTTCAATGCCTCCTCTTTCATATAACCCCAGACATGCTCAATAATGTTCATGTCTGGTGACTAGGCTGGCCAATCCTGGAGTACCTTGACCTTTGCTTTCAGGAGCTTTGATGTGGAGGCTGAAGTATGAGAAGGAGCGCTATCCTGCTGGAGAATCTGCCCTCTCCTGTGGTTTGTAATGTAATGGGCAGCACAAATGTCTTGATACCTTAGGCTGTTGATGTTGCCATCCACCAGATCTCTCACATGCCCTCATACTGAACGTAACCCCAAACCATGATTTTTCCTTCACCAAACTTGACTGATTTTTGTGAGAATCTTGGGTCCATGTGGGTTCCAGTAGGTTTTCTGCAGCATTTATGTTGATTGCGATGCAGTTCAACAGATGATTCTAAGAAAAAAATCTACCTTTGCCACTTTTCCAAATGATCAACTAGAAGTCAAGTTATTATTTGTTGCTCTTATAACTGGCATCGACAACAAGACTTTTGTCAAGTAGTGTATACTACTATACATCTATATTTATACTTCTGTTGCCCTTCTATATCTGTCATCTCTCTTCACTTCCAGACCTTTCCCAACACAAATGTCTTTATCAGAGCTCCAGAACAACCTCCGTCCTGATGCTCTCTCTCCAAAAAACACACTGTTTAGAGGGAAATGATTTGTTAGTGCCCAGTGCCTCACTTCATATCTCCAGGAGATTTATGAAAGCTGTCTTTTATAATCTCTGAATATTGCTTTGTGGATGTGCAACAGGGACACGGCGGCGTCTCCCTGTAATGTAATTGTTGATATTTTCCTCTGACTGCTGTGATATTTCTTGCTTTTCTCAGGATGGTATCGAGGGTATCGGCTGAGGAGAAAATCCACGAAGGTCAGTTTGTTTTGTTTTCCAGTCGTCATTCTGCAGGCCTCAGCCCGTTTGGTGATTTCTAATGGGTTTTCTCTGTTTGCAGGGAGTATTTCCGGCTTGTTATATTCATCTGAAGGAGGCTACGGTTGAAGGCAGTGGGTCAGTATGTTTATTCAGATTTACTGAATGAGGAATAAAAGCATTAACACACATGTTGTCAAATATTAGTATGTTTACTCAGGGTATCCAATGGCCCGTTTCCACTGAGTGGTACAGTACGGTACGGTATGGGTCGGTCTGCTGAACGGTACTCTTTTGGTGGGCGTGGTGTACGACAGAAGTTTCAGTCGACGTCATTCTCGCTCGTGGGAAATGTGTACAGTAAAGCTTTATGGGTTGTTCACAAATCATAGGAGAAGCACTTCTCACAAAACAAATGCTTTTTTATACACATAAATACTGCTGTTTCAATGTTCATTACCTCTCTATGAACATGATCTGATTATAACTGCAGATCAGTGATGCGAAATAGCCTACTGTCCGCGATTGTATAAAATAAACAAATAAATGCAGCATATATGAACACATACAGCCCCTTACAGTCTCCGATGTGTTACCGATTGCATAAAAACTACACACAGCAGACATTTAGTCCTTATTTAGGTTCAAAAACAACATGAAATACAGCCCCCAGTCAGTGTAAACCTCTCATCTGTGTCTTTAATCTTCACCAGCACATGTAGCCTCTGTTAGAGAGTAATTTTGTCATTCAGAGTTCATAATAGTCCAGAAGGTGATGATGATAAGCCGTTTCTTCATATAAATAAGCGCACATTATTATCATCAGCTCAAGAAGTTTTTTTTGTTTCAAATATTGACGCGTGCGTGAGAAAGCGAAAGCGCTCGCACTTTAGACGGGCTTGTAAACAACTACGGGGCACAGGGGAGAATCTGCTCTTCTTCTTCTTGGCTTTGTGGCTGTTCATCAGGACGACGACGACAAGGTTTGTTTGAGCTCGGGTCGACCATGGCTCGTTATTATATATTTATATTATTTAGGTGTGTTGTCTCTCGGCTGTGTATTAAACATGGCAGGTCCTTTGTTTTCATCCTGGCTTGTTGCATGAACAAATGACGTATCTCTGTAAACCAATAGCGTTCAGCTGTGCGTGTAGCTCCACCTTATGGCACCCTTTCTGTTTTTTGGTACCCTTTCAAAAGGGTGACTAAAAAGTGGTACGGTATGGTTCGGTTCGATACGCTTTTAGCCAGTGGAAACGTCCTTAAAAGGGTACCGTACCGTACCATACCACTTAGTGGAAACAGGACATTATGTTTCCACTGTCTAAAAGCGTACCAAACCATACCGTACCACTTTTTGGTCACCCTTTGCAAAGGGTACCAATGGTGACCAAAAGGTGGAGCTAGACGCGCAGCTGAACGCTATTGGTTTACAGAGATACGTCATTTGCTCGCGCAACAAGCCAGAATGCAAACAAAGGACCCGTCGAGTTTAGATACACAGCTGAGAAATTACACCAAAATAATATAAACATATAATAACGAGCCATGGTCGACCCGAGCTCAAACAAACCTTGTCGTCTTCTTGATAAACAGCTTAAAACGGAAAAGAAGAGCAGATTCTCCCCTGTGCCTCATAGTTTTTACGAGCCCGTCTGAAGAGCGAGCGGTTTCGCTTTCTCACTTGTGGGTCAATATTTGAAATAACAAACTTCTTGAGCTGATGATAATAACGTGCGCTTGATTGACGTGCTTTTGAAACCCTTATTCTTTCAGAAACAGTCAAACGACTGAGGCTGACGCGTGCAAACACAAAGGAGAAGCCGCAAAATAGGAGCAAATTATTGTTTCAGCAAACATGAAGAAACTGCTACCTTTAACTATTATCATCATCACCTTCTGGACTATTATGAACTCGGACTGACGAAATTACTTTCTAACAAAGGCTACATGTGCTGGTAAAGATTATAGACACAGATGAGAGCTCTGTACTGACTGGGGGCTATATTTTGTGTTGTTTTTGAACCTAAATAAGGACTAAATATATGCTGTGTGTAGTTTTTCTGTAATTGGTAACATATCGGAGACTGTAAGGGGCTGTATGTGTTCATATATGCTGCATTTATTTGTTTATTTTATATAATCGCAGACAGTAGGCTATTTCACATCATTGATCTGCAGTTATAATCAGATCATGTTCATAGAGAGGTCAGTAATGAACATTGATACAGCAGTATTTATGTGTATAATAAAGCCTCTTTTTTGTGAGAAGTGCTTCTCGTATGATTTGTGAACAACCCGTTCAGCTTTACTGTAAACATTCCTCGAGCGAGAATGACAGCCACCAAAAGAGTACCCTTTAGCAGTGGAATCGCAAGCCTGATGAAGGTGACCCGTACTGTACCACTTAGTAGAAACGGGCCATAAGGGATCTTAATGTTCTAACATTTGATTTGGTAGTGTGTTTCTGAAATCTAATACACACGAGTGAGTGTTGTGCGAGACTGAGAGTAATTGGAGTCGTGAGCAGAGCCCGGTCTACATTTCATAACAGCTGTTTTGATGACTGATGCTGGTAATTAGTTTTCATTGGTATGAAGGGATCTGAATGACTCGAGGACCTCAGAAGCTTGTTTTAAGCGGAAATTACTGACGTGAATAGAGCTAGACACAGTTAAACAGCCTATTGTTTCCCACACGAGTGCTCTTCTCAGAACAACACAGAGTTTATTGCGCTGTCTTACATTTTGTTTCTTCTTTTTCTAGCAGTGATCTTTATACAAATGCACGACTAATTGAGCTCATTTAGCTTATGTCTTTTTAAAATAATTGGTTTTAATTGTACATGGTATTTACTTATGTCTGAAATGTAAAGTTTAAATCACGCTACATTTTCTTCTTTAAAATTTCAAATCTAACTTGGTTATGTGGTTTGATTTAAATGGAGTATTTACCTAATTTGTTTCGTATGGAGTATTACAGTATTGTTAGTTTATTATTTTATAAGGCTGCAAGTTGTCTGTTTTTTTTAGCATTGTGGTTCTTTTTTATTAATTGTGTTTTTGTTTCAGTTTTAAAGTTTACTAAATTTTACTATGAACGTGATTTACTTTATATAAAAAAATAAAATAAATAGTTGTCAGCTACCTGAAATAGGTGTTGCTATATGTACTCTTTTTTGGTTTTTCGTGCAATACCATCTATTTGTAATGATGGTTTATATTCTTTAAATAACTTTTAAATGCAAACATCATAGAAAATATTATGGGGAGAAAAAACATTTGAATTGACTTTGAAGGTTCAGTAATCAATTGTGTAAGTACTCACTGAACCCAAATGAAGGAAATGATGGAAAACTTCCCATAACATTCTAGCATCCACAAGTATGCATGTATGTACATGTATAATACTTAAGTAGATGTGATTTCTTTTTTTAAATTTTATTTGTTTTATTTATTTATTTTTTATAAATTTGCTACACTCTCAAAAAATATTCTTTTTTATGTGTCATTATGGGGTATTGTGTGTAGAATTTTGAGAAAATAAATGAATTTGATCAATTTTGGAATAAGGCTGTAACATAAATCCACACACACACACACACACACACACACACACACACACACACACACAC
>CAIGQQ010001915.1:1620191-1640361 GCA_903798035.1 Danio albolineatus | reverse complement strand
TAATAATAATAATAATAATAATAATAATAATAATAATAATAATAATATAATTAAATTTAGTATGCCATTTATACCAATTATAAAATGCTGTTTAAGAATAAATAGGCATTGAGGATGACTGTAAATGTTTTTTTTTTTTTTTTTTTTTTTTTTTTTTTTGTGTGCAAAACACACAACACTGAACATATAAACAGCAATAGAACAAGAGTGGAAGTAACGTATATGTATAAACCTTAATGACAATCAGTATATTTAAATGGTATTTAATATTCATAATAAGAATAATAATACCAATGTTTGTGAAGATGGAAATCCTGTGTAAAGGCAACAGAGATGTTATAATAATATGAATTATTATTGACGTAGTGTTTATCTTAATTTTGATATAATGACAATATTTTTCTTAAAGGACACCTATTTTACCTTATTTACAAGATGTAAGATTCAAGAATGACTTCCAGAATGAGTCTGTAATGTTTCAGCTCAAAATACCCATCAGATCATTTATTATAGCCTCCAGAGGCTACCTATTTTGGTGTCCAAGTACAGTTTAGATGTGTTTATAGCCTGTGGCTTTAAATGCAAATGTGCGGCTTCTCACCGCCCACCACTCCCATGTGCGTGTCTGCTTCTCATGCATTACGTCGAATAATCAGCAGTCAGTGACAGACAGACACAGATGAGTTTATTCAAGCCTTACTGAAATGATGAGTCACACACACGCTGTTTACAGAGTACACACACACACTATCATAGGTGCCCTTGAAGAGACAAAACTTACACACACCGAACAACTGTTGAATGAAATTGAGAATGTATTATAATCACAAACTGATTTATTATTATTATTATATTAGTGATATTAGTTGTAATAATAGTCTGTCTTTCTGTAATATGCATCAGTTTTAAGTAATCTACTACATTGAGTTATATGTAAAACACTAGACTGAGCTGCTGTTACTCTACTGTTTCTGCAGTAATGGACGTCACAGACATCATCACAGGAAAGATGGATGACGAAGACAAACAACACTTCATTCCCTTCCAGCCGTGAGTATGACTCATCAATGATGTCATCACTTCATCACGACATCCTCAGCAACAATGACACTTTTCTATTTGCTTTTGATTATTAATTTCTATTTATCTATTGACTTTGTAGCTGATTTTATTATTTACAAATTTCAATTAGACCGTTTACATTGGCTGCATCTGAAATCGTATACTTCCACACTATATAGTACATGAAAAGCAGTATACGAGGCGAGTAGTAGGTCTAAATTTATAGTATTGGTAAAACAGTTCCCGGATGACATACTACTGCTGTTGAGATTCTGAAGTGCAAATGTGATGCTGCACTATACTATCCCATGATGCCATGCGAGAAAATTCATGAATAGGAGTGAAGCGGTGAAGTCTTGATCAGATGTGCGGCTGACCGGAAGTGTGATTATGCACATCAATTTAGCAGCATTTTTTTATGACAATGTATAACAATAATTAATATTTTTATGTTACTTTGATGGTTGGGTCTAGGGTTGGGGTGGGGGTAGGCGTTAAAATAAATATTATTATGTAATTTAATTGATAACATAATTAATACTCTGTATAACTACTGTTTTACGTTACTGTGACAGTTGGGTTTAGGAGGGGGGGGGGGGTAGTAGACGCTAATAAAATAAAATTTAGGTAATTTAACAGATAACATAATGAATACTCAGTATAACTACTGTTTTACATTACTGTGACGGTTGGGGTGGGGGTAGACGCTAATAAAATAAATTATTAGTTAATTTAATAGAAAACATAATTAATACTTGGTTGGGGTGGCGGTAGATGCTAATAACATTTAATTTATTAGGTAATTTATTAGATAACATAATTAATACTCGGTATAACTACTGTTTTACGTCACTGTGACCAGGTTGGGGTGAAAGTAGATGCTAATAAAAAAAATAATAATTTGGTAAATTTTATAGATAACATAATTATTACTCTGTACATCTACTGTTTACGTTACTGTGACGGCTGGGTTTAGGGCTGGGGTGGGGGTAGACGTTAATAAAATAGGATTTACTAGGTAATTTAATAGATAACATAATTAGTACTCGGTGCAACTACTGTTTTACATTACTGTGACGGTAGGGTTTAGGGTTGGAGTGGGGGTAGACGCTAATAAAATTTATTATGTAATTTGATCGATAACATAATTACTACTCGGTACAACTACTGTTTTACGTTACTGTGTTGGTTGGGTTTAGGGTTGGAGTGGGGGTAGACGCTAATAAAATTTATTATGTAATTTGATCGATAACATAATTAATACTCGGTATAACTACTGTTTTACGTTACTGTGACAGGGTTGGGGTGTGGGTAGAAGCTAATATAATACAATTTATTTGGTAATTTATTAGATAACAATCAATACTCAGTACAACTACTGTTTTACGTTACTGTGATGGTTGGGTTAATGGTTAGGGTGGGGGTAGACGTTAATAATTAAAATTTATTCGGTAATTTAATAGATAACGTAATTAATACTCGGGATCACTACTTTTTTTACGTTACAGTGACTGGGTTGGGGTGGGATAGACGCTAATAAAATTAAATTTAATATGTCTTTTTAATAGATAACATAATTAATACTCCGTATAACTACTGTTTTACGTTACTGTGATGGTTGGGTTTATGGTTAGGGTGGGGGGGTAGACGTTAATAAATAAAATTTATTCTGTAATTTAATAGAAAACATAATTAATACTCGTGATCACTACTGTTTTACGTTACAGTGACTGGGTTGGGGTGGGGGTAGATGCTAATAAAATTAAATTTATTATGTCTTTTAATAGATAACATAATTAATACTCAGTATAACTACTGTTTTACGTTACTGTGACGGCTGGGGTTAGAGTTAGGGTGGGGGTAGATGTTAATAAAATAAGATTTATTAGGTAATTTAGTAGATAACAATTAATACTCAGTGCACCTACTGTTTTACGTTAGTGTGATGACAATAAAATGTATTAATTAATTTAATAAATATCATAATGAATACTTGGTACAACTACAATAATAATAAAGTTGTTAATAAATTACAATAAATGGGAAATGTAATAAATAATATAAATAATTCTCGTTAACTTCCGACCGCAACCGTATCTGATCTAGCAACAACCGAGTAAAGCGACCCAACGGATCACGTGCTACTGTAGTTCATGTTATAATGACTAAAGACTTCACCTTTTAGAAAAGGATTTAAATACCGGAGTCCTTTGAGCTTGCTTTTTTTCATGCTTTATGAATAAAATGTAGTTTTATTCCTTTGATCTTATTTGATCTTGATTTTTACACAATTTGTGTACAGCACAATGGTCAACGACTATTGTTATATTGTGCTATAGGTCACACTTTACTATAAGTTTTCATTAGTTAATGTATTTACTGATGTAAACTAAGTATGAACAATACTTGTATAGTGTTTATTAATCATAGTTCTATATTTACCAATGCATTATTAAAATCCGAATTTATTCCTGTTAACATTAGCTAATGCTCTGGGTCTTAACATGAACTAACAGTGAGCAACTGTATAAACATTAACTAACATCAACGAACAAATACTGTAATGTTCATTGTTTGTTCGTGTTAGTAATTGCATTAACTAACATTAACTAATACAACCTTATTGTAAAGTGTTACAGTAAGTAAGTCAGATGTGGGACGTCCCAATTGGATTCATACTTCTCACTTGCATATTATATACAACCTACTTTTCAGATGGTCGTGTAGTATATGCAAATATGTGTAATATGCAATTTCGGATGCAGCCATTGTCTTTGTGAACCCACAATTCATTCTGAGATGCCTTAGAAAAACAAGTAGGAACAAAGTTTTGTGTAATTGCTCTTTTTTTTTTTGGTTATAGGAATGTTGATTTGGTGCATGTTGTTTGTTTTCCTGGTTTCTGCTGTTTGGTGTGTAAAAGCAGCTCTATAAACACACTGTTCTCCTGTAGTGGAGCTCACGTTCACTCACTGTTCATTCTGTCACTTAATAAACACTGGACACTTCCGTTTTCCTCTGCTCCGCCTTTGCGTCTCACACTCACATTCACACACAAATACTCACTTCAGCAGTTTCATCCTGGCACATGGTTTCACTTTAGGGAGGATTTTACTTTGAGGCAACTTGTTTTAAAATTCAGATATTAGCTCTGTTCAAAATTTGGTGAAAATACTTGATCTAACCTTTTAAGGCATAAGAAAAATAAGATAAATACATTTACCTTTAAATTAGTGATCAATGTTAAAAGTCATGCAATTATTGTATTTTAAAAAAATCTAGATCTTATTTTACTATTATTATAATTATAATTATTATTATTAATAATAATAATAATAATAATTATTATTATTATTATTATTGTTATCCTTTTTATAATTACCAATAATAATAATAATAATAATTATTATTATTATTATTATCATCCTTATTTTACTATTATAATTAATAATAATAATAATAATAATAATATTAATAATAATTATATTATTATTATTGTTATGTTTATTATTATTATTATTATTATCATCCTTATTTTATTATTATTATAATTAATAATAATGATGATAATAATAATAATAATAATAATAATAATAATAATAATAATAATTATTATTATTATTGTTATTATAATTATAGTTATTATTATTATTATTATTATTATTATTATTATTATCCTTAGTAATGTGATAATTTTGACATTTAAAATTTATTTTAACCATCAAAGTAATAATAATAATAATAATTAATAATAATTAATAATGTATAATACATAATAATAATAATAATAATACATAATAATAATAATAATAATAATAATAATAATAATAATAATAATAATAATAATAAATACATAATTAATAATACATAATAAATATTAAATAATACGAATAAGAATCAAATAAAAATCAAGTATTAATAATGATAATAATATAACATAAATTTGAATATAATGTTTTTAAATAAAATAAAATCGTTGATTTATTATTAAATAAGCGTTCATATGATATAATCAGTTGTGTATATATGATTTTTTTTAAATCATCTTAAATCAACTCTAAGTAATTTGCTATATTTTAAAGGATTTTAATATAATGTAGTCTTCCTACAATACATAATAAACAGCATTCTTATATTTAAAAAAAAATATATATGTAATAATAATAATGTGCATTTGACCCTAAAATTAGAATAAACAAACATAATTAAAGTTTACAAAGCTGCATATTTATGTCACTACCTAATAATATTAATTATTATTATTTTTAATATAAAGTGTTCGATTATTTATTATATTTAGAATTTTTTTTTCTGTAATGCACACCACAGATGATTAATGATCTGGTTTTGTGTCAGAGTTGATGTGTTTAGTGTTGATCTGTGTTTGGGTGCTGGAGGGTCTCTGAAATGACAGCATCTCTCTGTGTCTCTCCTGTCACCCATCCCGCATTACTGTGTGCTAACAAAATGGCTTTTGTCCCCGTCATGGTATCTGTATCACTGTTTGGTGTTTCCCTCTCTCTCTCTCTCTTTCCCTTTCTTCATCCACCTCTTCTTCTATTTCTGCTCATGTCATCTGTGGCTCCTCCTCTTCTTCTTCTGTGTTTCTGTGTTTCTCCGCTGGTTTGGTGTTGAACTCCAGGCTTGCGTTGGATGATGCCATTCGCCACAGGCAGCTGAACATCTCCCGTTTTTTCACCCAGGGTGGCAGGAGAGAGCGACTTCCTGCAGAGCGTCATCAACAAGGTCATCGCCGCCAAAGAGGTCAATCACAAAGGTCAAGGTAAATGTCACCGGAGAGGATAGTGATATTAGTGCCCGGTGTTTACAAATAATAAATAAAACTAAATGCATGCAAACATATATATACATATATACCAACAATGAATGATTGAATGAATGAATGTTTGGTGAGATGTTATTGGTGCCCGGTGTTTACAAATAATATATGAAATGCATACATGCATACAAACATATATGCATACATACCAAGGACAGACAGACAGACAGACAGACAGACAGACAGACAATGAATGAATGAATGAATGAACTTGGACTGTTTGGTGAGATGTTATTAGTACCTGGTGCTAACAAATAATATATAAAAATATATACATATACACTACCTGACAAAAGTTGCCACCAATTGTAAGAGTCACTTGCCACCAATTGTAAGAGCAATAATAACTTGACTTCTAGTTGATCATTTGGAAAAGTGGCAGAAGGTTGATTTTTCTGATGAATCATCTGTTGAACTGCATCCCAATCATCTGAAATACTGCAGAAGACCTACTGGAACCCACATGGACCAAGATTCTCACAAAAATCAGTCAAGTTTGGTGAAGGAAAACTCATGGTTTGGGGTTACATCCAGTATGGGGGTGTGCGAGAGATCTGCAGATCGGATGGCAACATTGACAGCCTGAAGTATCAAGACATTTGTGCTGCCCATTACACTACAAACCACAGGAGAGGGCAAATTCTCCAGCAGGATAGCGCTCCTACTCATACTTCAGCCTCCACATCAAAGCTCCTGAAAGCAAAGAAGATCAAGGTGCTCCAGGTTTGGCCAGCCCAGTCACCAGACATGAACATTATTGAGCATGTCTGGGGTAAGATGGGTGAGGCACTGAAGATGAATCCAAAGACTCTTGATGAACTCTAGGAGTCCTACAAGAAGCCATTCCAGATGACTTTATTAATAAGTGATTTGAGTCATTGCAGAGATGTATGGATGCAGTCCTCCAAGCTCATGGGAGTCATACAGAATATTCATTCTGTCTCCACTGCAGCATGACTTTATATTCTATACTGGACATTATTACTGTTCAGTGACGAGACTTTTGTCTAAGCAAAGTCAGACCGCACTGTCCTAATTAAATCATTCAAAATCAAGCCATGATCATGTTTTATTTTGGTAAAATAAGTGTAATCTAGAGGCTTTTGCCTTTCATATAAGCCACTTCTGATACCAAGTGATCAACTAGAAGTCAAGTTAGTATTTTTTCTTCCTAAAACTTTGATAGGCGACAAGACTTTTGTCAGGTAGTGCACATGCATACCAATAAAAGAATGAATGAATGAATAATTAAAATAATAATTATAAATATAAATCGGTTTGATGTCTTCAATTGGTTTTCATTTTATTAGATTAATTATATAACTATGCTATGTCTACTGTTGTTGTACAGTTTTGATGATTAAACTGAAAAGATATTGATAAATAAAGAAGCTATGTTAATCCTAAAACAGAAAAATTTAAATGAAAAAAATGTATTTATAGAAAAACATTTTCAAAAATGCTATATGTAGACTGTGAGGAAAAACAAAGAGTTTTGGAACGAATCAAACTCATTTCATACGGCCTTCATATGACCTTTTTATTCATCTTCAAATAAATCATTTAAGTTTATCTATTTCAATTAACTAGGTACACTGTATGATTACTAAAATGTAATTTGTCAAATAAATCGTAATGTTCTGCATTAGACTATCAAAATATATTATATATAAATGCATTTAAGAATATTTATTGAATATATATTTACAGAATTCATTCATTCGTTAATTTTTCCTTCGGCTTAGTCTATTTATGAGGGGTTGCCTCAGCGGAATGAACCGCCAACTTATCCAGCATATGTTTTACACAGCGGATGCCCTTCCAGCTGCAACCCAGTACTGGGAAACACCCAATACACTCTCATTCTCTCTCACACAAACACACACACATACACACATACACACTATGGCCAATTCAGTTTATTTGTGAACTGAAGACCAGGGGGCAATTTCATTCATTTTTGAGGGGCACCTTTTATCCAAGAGAAAAAAGGGCATGTGCACTGCACAGGTTGAGCTCTGTCTGTGCACATGCCTGAAACTGATTACCTCAAATTTATGAAGCAAATTAGTTACCCAACTTTTAAATAGTAAATCTTACTATCTATTACTTTGTGTAGGTAACCTATTTACTTGTGTTGGTTGCTAAACAACAGAAGTTCTAATTACTCAATATGACGAGTACAGTTAGCATATAAATTGTAGTTATGCTTAGTACACCTAACTTATAGCAAAGCAGTATTCTCAACTAGCCTGCTTGTTCATAAGACAAAAGCATGGAAACTCATTGCCTCAAATTTAAGAAGCAAATTAATTCACCAAATATGAGTAAATACAACTAACCAAAAATTGTATTAGATGTTTAGAAACAAAAAGTGAATAGAAGAATACAACATATTATAAATAATAAAACGTATCTCATAGAGCCATCTTTCAAGCAGCTGAGACGGTTGTGTGACTGCTGTTGATGAACTGCAGATTAATTTTGTAGCCCAGTTAAATTGATGAAGTTAAAAATACAGAAAGATGAAGAGCGAGGCTGTCCCGTCCTAGAAAACATCAAACTGAGCTCCTGCCAAGAGACTTTCACAGCCTACAGACCTACATCTTACACAGCACAGCATTACTGAGCACAATCACTGGAGAATCGTCAGGTTTATACATCCAATAGTGAAGTCAAAATTGTTAGCTGCCCTGTGGGTTTTCTTTTTTCTTTTCTTTTTTCAAATATTTCCCAAATGATGTTTAACAGAATCAGGAATTTTTTACAGTATTTCATTTTAATATTTTTTCTTTTGGAGAAAGTCTTACTTGTTTTATTTAGGCTATAATAAAAGCAGTTTTGAATTTATTTAAAACTGTTTTAAGGTCAATATTATTAGCCCCTTTAAGCAATATTTGTTTTTGATTGTCTACAGAACAAGCCATCGTTATACAATAGGTACGTTCGACTTCATACAGAGCTGCGCAGACTGATTGAAATCGGTCTTGTTACCCAGCACTCACTTTTGGGGGTTTGCACCTACCTAACTTTAAATAGTAACAGTTCCTGACTCCAGTAAGCTACAAACACAAACTAAGTATCATTGGAAAGAAGACTCCTCGGGCTTTACCAAGGTAAAAGCGGAAGTTACATCCTTAAACAATATAAAGTTTTATACATTATGAAGTCATGAGAGAGAAAAAATTGTATTGTTTAATATTTGATTTTCCATTTACAAACACAGGAAAACATTAATGTAATGTCCTAGAAAAATAAATGACATGAAAGCCAAGTGTCTCATGAGTTTATATTTTTAATTTGATTAAGATAGCACGCAAAATGAGATTTCTGTAATAAGTTTACCGAGACTATATCAGTGTCTTTCTTCCCTCACCGTCAGAAGCATTTTCTCAAAACTGACCTTCCCAAACTAAAACATTAACAGATGCTGAATGATTTGGTCTACATGAGACAGTTCTTGTATCTTTGGAATGAAGACACTCTGGGCTTTGTTATCCATCATCTGGAGTTTAAATTGCTCAAAATGTAAAAAAAAGTTATAGATGCTTAATTAATGTAAAGAAAAATGCACCGCATTAAACATTTACTATATAGTAATAGGTCAAAAGCTACACATATTCTGAGTATATGTTTTTAATTTGATGCCATTATTATACTAAATTAAATTTCTGGAATTATTTTTCTGAGACTATGTCTTGTGATTTTTCTCCCGCTCCTTGTTTGTGGAGAAGCAGTCTGATGACCCCACATGTACTGAGGTTTCTAACAACAATTTTAGTCCTTTCACAATTCAGGGGGGCTAATAATTCTGACTTCAACTGTGCAACACGAGTTTATTCCTGTAAATAACCTCAGATCGGTCAGATATACAGTTCTCCTTCTCATTAAATCAGAAAACCATTTCTGTGTTTATGATCAGTGGTAATCAGAACAGCGTTAGGGGATCTTCAATGACGTTTCCTGACAGATTCAGATTAGCTGGGTTTCCATCTTAACATGAAGCCAAATCAAAGTTTGCTAACAAAATGAACAAATCTCAAATGAGTATTATGTGCATTTCCATCCATTGTTAGAGCTGCTGATTGTAGGATTGGTAACCTAGCAACCAACAGATGATTTTTCAAGTGGGTGTATTGTTCGCTACTTTTTGTAAATGCGTTTGCACTGTATGTGTGTGTTTTCATTGTGTGTGTTTGTGCTTGTGTGTGCATGTGTGTTTTTGCATTGCGTCTGTGTATGTGTTTTTGTGAGACGTCAGGACACGAATCTGAATAATGACATGGGTATGACACAAGTCTTATGAAAAGGAGGTGAAATACGAGGACATTGCTGACGTCCTCGTTTCTCTAAAAGCTTATAAATCACACAGAATGAGTTTAATCAGAGTAAAGCTGCACACAGCCTCCTGTGATGGTTTGGTTTAGGGGTAGGGTGGGCTGAGGGCAATACAATATACGGTTTGAACAGTATAAATGAATGCAAACCTATGTAATGTACCCACTTTCACAAGAACAAACGTGTGTGTGTGTTTAATTCCTCCCTCTGTCCATCAATTCTCCATCCTCAGGTTTGTGGGTCACACTCAAGCTACTTCCAGGTGATATTCATCAGATCCGCAAGGATTTTCCTCATCTGGTGGATCGATCAACTGCAGTCGCTCGCAAAATGGGCTTCCCAGAAATCATCATGCCAGGTATCCACCATCAGTAGACCTTTCCAGGAACATATTCACTCAGATGATGGAAGATTTTCGAATAACATGCGTCCAGCATTCACATAAACAATACATCAGTGCTAATGGAACCTGATAAAGGGATAGTTCACACAAAAATCCAAATCTGCTCATTTTCTCACTGTAGATTGAAGACACTGATATAATGAGCAACTGCTTTAGTTTGTATGTTTATGTGTGTTTGCAGGTGATGTTCGTAATGACATCTACGTGACGCTGGTTCAGGGTGATTTTGACAAAGGCAGTAAAACGACACCCAAGAACGTGGAGGTCACCATGTCTGTACATGATGAAGATGGGAAGAAACTTGAGGTAATATACTGTTTTTTGTTTTTGTTCATAAAGTGTTTCGCCATGTTAGATTTTGCTGACTTAACCGTCCTTGGCTGCCTCGCCAACGTATTAGATTACTCTAATACACAAAATAAGTAAGCTGACCAAAGTTCTTACTGAGAGAAGACTTTGAAGACAATGAATAGTACAGTTCCTCATCACTTAAGTCGTTGTCTTCAAGTAACTTAACTCAAAGTACTGTTTGTGAGACACTATAACAAAGGATACCAATCCCTACTGAAGATGGTCTGGTTGGGTTACAACTCTTGAGTTCCTATTGACCTTATTCTCTGCGTATGAGCGGGCGCAGCCATCTGCTCTCCATCTTTTTGTCTCGAGACTTCCGCTCTCATTTACTTCCATTCATCTTTAGACATTAAAAACAGCTTGTTCTGCTGCTTGATGTTGAACAATGATGTTTTCTTCTTTTATTATTCTATTTTGTCTGTGTAGTCCTGCAAACACTTGTTTGTAGAGCGAGTAGTTGGACTGTTTTCTGCCGTTTATTATTCCTAGTCATTTCTCCCATAGGCGACTGAATCAAAAGTTCTAAAACAATCGCTAAAACGAGTGACTTTAGCATTGAAGATTAAGCTCAACACCTCACAAATGAAGAGATCTGACCAGATACTCAATTTGCTGATGGTAACCGAGTCATCAGCTGTGTATTATAACACAAACGTTAGTATACTGTTTACATTTATGGCTGACTTATGTTAACACAGGCCTTACAAGATATTGCTGTTTATTTATATATTTACTTGCCTTCCATAATATAAAGGCTGTGTGGCTACAGGACCTTCCTAAACCAGCGATGCACGAACATCCCGTAGTCTCCACTGATCCCTGCTTACTATGTAGCCCCCACGCTGAGTGGCATGGACTGCTGGACTGGCTTTTACCTTGCTTTTAAAAAGACGAAATCCCCGTCATTGTCATTTTATACATTTATTTAGATTTGATTTAATTTAGCTTCTTATTTATTTTTATCACCCTCACTGTGTAATTGAACCCGACCAACATTCCCACTATGCAAATAGCTATACAATCTGTCAGTCATAAAGTGTTTCAGTCAATAGTTTGCTTCGTCTCTTATTGCTTATAACTGTCGACTGTTAGCTTCAGCATATTGTGTAAATATTTCTTCAAGAGTCAGTGTTTTGATTGTTGAAAGCAATTTTTTGTAGTTTCAGTAACAAATACTATTATTTTCATGTTTAATTTTTTTAAATAAACTATACCCTTTATTTGTTTATCGCTATTTTAATTTAATTTTAATTCATTATTTGTCTTTTTAATTCATTTTAATTTAATTTTATACGTTTATTTAGATTTGATTTAATTTAGCTTTATTTTTTACATTTTTATTTTCGTTCTAAGCTTAAATAATTGTGCTTAATTTCTTACCTTTTTTAATTTTTTATGTTTTTATATATTTTAGTTGAATATTTAATACATTTTTAAAATTTATTTATTTATAAATAAATTTATTTATTTATAAATTTAATTTATTTATTAATTTAATATTTATTTTTGTGTGTTTCATTTAAATTTTAGTTATTGACTTATTTTACATTTAATTGTATAATTTAATTTAATCAAATATATTTATTAAATACATTTATTTTATTAATCTTTTTTCTATATATATTTAATTGATAAATTAAGTTTTTTTGTTTAAATATTTATTCTGTTATTAAATGTTTATAAAAACTCTTGTTCAACTCTTGCGAGTCTCAGTTTATGGTCTCTTATTATTGCTCATACAGTAATTGTGTCTGAGTGTGTTCAGGCTTTGACTCTGTCTCTCTATAAATGTATATTGAAAGCTCATCCCTCTCAGTGTGCAATGCTCAGGAATAGAAATCAAATAAAGCATGCTGTTTTTGAATGCTCCTCGCAGCATATGGGCTCCTTATGGTTTCCAGCATGTTGAGTAAAGTTTTTAATATTTCATATCTGCCACTTCTCATCTCAATAGACTTTGGCAGGGAGTCACATTTAATAATTCTGCCATGGCTGATAGTGTTTTTGCTGGTGGATGTGAATGTGCAGTGACAAAGCAGTAATTGTTTGTAATAATTTCAGTTTTATTTCTGTTCTTTTGTTGTAGAGTGTGATCTTCCCTGGTGCTGGAGATGAAGGCATTCTAGAGTACAAATCTGTCATTTATTATCAGGTCAAACAGCCACGCTGGTATGAAACCATCAAGGTAAATGTCATATAGTCTGCAATCTGCTGTTAAAGAAGAGGAACTAATTTGACTTGCCTATGTGTCAGAATGTCTTCAAAAGTCAATGTTTTTAATTTTTTTAAATTTAACTTTATTTAATTTTATTTAATTTTATTTTATTTTATTTTATTTTATTTTATTTTATTTTATTTTATTTTAATTAGTTCGATATTTAATTAAATTTTTATTAATTTTAATTTAATATATTTTAATTTAGTTTAATTTAGTTCAATATTTAGTTGAATTTTTATTAAATTTATTTAAAAAAATATTTTATTTTATTATTTTATTTATTTATTTATCTTTTATTTCTTTAGTTTAATTTTATACAAATGTTATATGCAATCAAGCATACTATGTAGGTGCAGTTTCCTCTTTCAATTTCTCCTCACATATAAAGATGTAAATAACATTTTTTTTTACAGAAAACAGCCATAATTTTTGTTTTTGTGTCTTTTTGTTTCATTGTGTTTTTGTTTCTTTTTTGTCTTGTCATTTGTTTTGTTTTGTTGTGTTTAGTTGTTGTTTATTGTGGTTTTTTTTTTTCTTCTTTTTTTGTGTCGTTTTTTTTTTTTCTTTTTTTCTTTTGTCGTGTTTTGTTGTTTGTGTTTTGGGTTATTTTTCTTGTGTAATTTTGTGTTGTTTTTTGTTTCTGTTTATTTTGTGTCTTGTTTGGTTTTTGTTTTGTTGTTTTTTGTTTCTGTTTGTTGTGTCGTTTTTGGGTTTTGTTTTAATTGTTGTCATTTGTTTTGTTATGTAGTTTTTTGTTTGTTTTTGTTTTGTTGCTTGTCTTGTTTATTGTGGTGTTTTTTTCTTGCCTTTGTCATTTTTTTGTTTCTGTTTGTTGTGTCATTTTCGGATTGTTGTTTTTGTTGGTTGTGTAATTTTTAAGTTTGTGTTGTGTTTCTTTTCTTTTTTTGTTTTGTCATTTGTTTTGTTTTGAAGCTTATCGTGTTTTCTTTTGTTTATTGTCTTGTTTTATTGTGTTTCTTTTGGCATTTTTTGTCATGTTTTTTTGTTGTCATTTATTTTGTTGTCTTTTGTTGTGTGGTCGAGTTTTGTTTTGTTGTTTGTGTCATGTTTTGTTGTGAATTTTTTTATCATTATTTTTTTGTTTCTTTAATCTTTTAAGTTGTGTTTTTTGTGTTGTTTTTGTTGCTCGTTTTGTTGTGTTTTATATATTGTTTCGTGTTCTGTTGTTTATTGTGTTGTGTTTTGTGGTGTTTTTTTTTTTTTTTTGTTATTTTGTAAGGGTTTTTTTGTTTTGTGTTGTTTTGGGGTTTTGTTTTGTGCCAAATTTGTATTTGGTTTCATTTATTTATTTAAATGTTGTTTATTTTTATATTTATTTTGCAATTATATTATGTATTGTTTAATTTCTTAATATATTTAATTGATGAATTAAATACGGCAGAAGAAATGCTTTAAGCTGTGTTGTGGATGTTTTCCTACATTAGACATAAAGCACTATAAAAGCCCATAATCTTCACATTGACCGGTGTCGTTTTCTCCTGCAGGTTGCGATACCGATTGAAGACGTGAACAGGAGTCACCTGCGCTTCACCTTCAAGCACCGCTCGTCTCAAGACTGTGAGTTTAGCTGCGAGTGTTAAAACCATGTGAAATTAGAGACTCTACTGTAGTAAAGCTGAAGTCACAGTGTGTATGACAGCGCTTCAAACATCTTTAAATATTCTCCTCTTCCTCTAGTTTTACAATGCAGTGTGCTTTCTAAATAGCTTGCCTCTGAATGAGTCTGCTGTTGTTTAATAGGCTGTTAAATGTGCTTTAGGGGTGATTGACTTTATGTGGTTTGTTGGGTTTATTATTTGAACAAACAGTTATCAATTTAGCTGTGCGGCTAATCAATGAGCATCCGTGCATTGTAATTATACATGATAAAAGTATACATGGTATGATCCTCGCAGACTGATCAGCATTCTAAATATACTAGCAACTGCATACCAGATATGCTTGTTTATGTTTTATTTGTACTTTTGAAAAATACATTTAATTTTAATCTTAATTTTATTTTAACTGTGTTGATTTGTTTTTTTGTAATTACAATATGTCAGGACGTTTTAAATTTAGTTTTTTCCCTAATTTTTAATTTTTTTTAATCAGTGGAATGAAGTATTTTATTGACTTAGGCCAGTGGTTCTTAAACTGTGGTACACAAGCTTCTTTCTAGTGGTACGCGGAGGAATCTCTGAATAATTAAAGTAAAAAAGGAACACTTTTAACCCTTTGACGTGTACGATAACACCGATGTGATCAGTAAATTGATTTTAATAGGCTAAACCTTTAAGTGGCTGACAATATTAAATAATCCCTATTAGAAGAATTAATCTGCCTTGTTTTTGAACTGTGCAGTGCTGTAGCTGCTTTTATTAGGCTTACTATGCTACTGTACTTCAACATCGGCTATTATGGTGGTACTGGGAGAGAATATTTTTTTCCGAGGTGGTACTTGGTGGAGAAAGTTTGAGAACCACTGACTTAGGCCAACTGTTAGGAAACAATTCCTCATGTTAAAATCTAGATATCTAGCTATGAGTAAATTAAAATAAAGATTTAAATCAGCTTTTATTTTATTACATTTTTTTAAATATTTAAATTCTTTTTTTATAATGTTTTTTATTATTGTTCATTGATTCATTAATTTTAAAATTTGTAGTAGTTATTTTACCAATATGAAAATAATTTAATTTCTATGTTTTATTATTTTTTCCCTTGTTATCATTATTACTTTTTTCAATATTTTGTTTAATTTCAATTTAATTTAATTAAAATTGTATTATTGTTCATTGATTTATTAATTTTGATGATTTGTACTAGTTATTTTACCTATACGAAAACTTTAATTTATTTTCTAAATTTGATTATTTCTTACCTTATGTTATCATTATTACTTCATTCATTCATTCATTTTCTTTTCGGCTTAGTCCCTTTATTAATCCGGGGTCGCCACAGCGGAATGAACCGCCAACTTAGCCAGCATTTGTTTTACGCAGCGGATGCCCTTCCAGCTGCAAGCCATCTCTGGGAAACATCCATACACACTCATTCACACACATACACTACGGACAATTTAGCTTACCCAATTCACCTGCGCATATCGTTGGACTGTGGGGGAAACCCACGCAAACACGGGGAGAACATGCAAACTCCACACAGAAATGCCAACTGACCCAGCCGAGGCTAGTACCAGCGCTCTTCTTGCTGTGATGCGACAGCACTACCTACTGCACCACCGTGTCGCCTATTATTATTATTATTATTATTATTATTATTATTATTATTATTATTATTATAATTATTGTTGTTGGTATTATTATTATTTTTATTTATTTATTTCAATAGTTTATTATAATTTTAATATAAACATTTATTCATAATGTATTTTATGATCCATACTAATTTACCTATTCGAAAACAAATACTCATGTGCTTTTTATATAAATTAATCAGTCAATTAATAGAGAGAGAGGGGGTAGGGTTGGGAAATTTCCTCGAGCTGGGATTCGAACTCGGGACACCCTGAAGTGCTACTGCACCACATGTCAGTGCCAGGGCTTAATTTGTGCCGGCACCTCTGAAATCTGATCCCTCTCCTCAACCGCCCTCCTCCCTCATCTGCTGTTCACTTTCACTTTCTTCCACGACTCCCCAACCCTCTTCACTTTCGTCCGCGACATCCACACCCTCCCGCCCCACTGTTCTCTTTCGTCTGCGACACCTCTCCATCCTCTGGTAACATGCTGGGTCCGTTACCCCGATCTGTTCCGGGACCTCACTATTCACAAATTAAACCATTCAACCAATATTTTATCCTAGAATTAAACAATATTTTGTTTACAGTGACAAATTTTACATCAGTAGCACAAAAAACAAACAAAGAAACAAACAAACCCCCAGCAACCCCACAGCACCACACTGTAATACGCTCAATTCCTTAGCAACCGCATGAAATGCCACCCAAGTGTGTGTCGTGAGTGTAAAAACGAGCTGTTGTGCGTCAGTTTGCTTGTGTGTTCTGCAGAGAGGGAGTTTGTGAATCCGCTGGCAGTGGCCGTGAGTGTGTCTGAGGTTGTTTATGGGTTGTGTGTGTGTGTGTGTGTTCAGTATTATTCTGGCAGTCTCTGTGCTTCTCCATCTGTCCTCCACATGTTTTCTCCTCCGCTCCAGGACTAAGGGCCGGGCTCTTGTTTTCGGGCTCTTCACTTGTTTGTTGTCGGGCAGAGATGTAAAACAAATCATTTAACACAAACACATGATCTGGAGCAAATAAAAGCCTCACAGTTGGTCTGAGGATTAAGAAGAGTGACAGTAAGAAGGGTTTTACAGTCTGACGGCTGATCTCAGAACAGTTCAGCCTCAATATCACAGTTTAAACACGTTTTCTTTGTTACACTTTTACAATAGGGTTGTGTTAGTAAATATATATGCTAACATGAACAATCAATTCATTTAAGTATTTTTTATGTTTGTTTTTGGAAATAAAGTTGAATAATAATGTTAGTTGTTTAAATAATGTTAACAAGCATACATTTCGATTTCATTCATGTATCAGTAAATGTTGAACTATGAAAAAAAATATATTGAATAGTTAACAACTTTGATTAAATAATTATTTACATTTTATAACAACAACAACAATAATAATAATAATGATGATGATGATGATGATGATGTTGCTGTTTTAGTGTCATTTTGATCAAGGCAGGAAAAATAGAAACAACCATTTTTGTTTGTGTAAACTTGTTTAACTCTTTAATGTGGTTCTGCAAATGAATATTTATGTCAAAGTAAATTAGATTTGATTCTTATTGTGAACTGAAATTTGAAATGCCAGTTAAATTCTATTCTGAATGTAATATCTGCATTTAGTTCAGTTTCTTATTGGCATTAATTCAGATCCAATTGTTTTAGTCCAATTCAGATTCACCTTTTCAGGTAATTTCAGATTTAATTCATTGTTGTAACGCATGTTTATTAAGCGCAGAAATGCTGGTATTCAGATTTAGAGCCAGATTCAGATCAATTTTGATTCAGTTCCCTTTGTTTTTTTTTGTTTTTTTTTGCATTATCTGGTCTATTTCAGTCTGTCCTGTCTGTTAGCACCATAGAAATGCGCATTCGCACTCTGTCGCATATAAACTCATCTGCGTGGAACTTTTTCCACAGTTCTTGAAAGTGGCTCTATGTTCATGATTTGCAGCCGAGAGCACCACAGAGGAAAATATTTTTTTTAAATGTTATTAATGCAGTTTGGTGAAACTATGACATGCATTTTTTTATTATGATTATTATTCATTCGATGATTAAGATGATGTATTATTATTATTATTATTGTTAATTATAGGCGACTCAGTGGTGCAGTGGGTAGCGCTGTTGCCTCATAGCAAGAAGGTCGCTGGTTCAAGCCTCGGCTGGGTCAGTTGGCATTTCTTTGTGGAGTTTGCATGCTCTCTCCCCGAGTTCGCGTGGGTTTCCTCCGGGTGCTCCGGTTTCCCCCACAGTCCAAAGACATGTGGTGTAGGTGAATTGGGTAAGCTAAAAATTGTTCGTAGTGTATGTGTGTGAATGAGTGTGTATGGATGTTTCCCAGAGATGGGTTGCAGCTGGAAGGGCATCCGCTGCATAAAACAGATGCTGGATAAGTTGGCGGTTCATTCCGCTGTGGCGACCACGGATTAATAAAGGAATTAAGCTGACAAGAAAATGAATGAATGAATGAATAATAATAATAATAATAATAATAATAATAATATTGGATAAGTTGGCGATTCATTCCACTGTGGTGACCCCAGATTAATAAAGAGACTAAGCTGAAAAGAGAATGAATGAATTATTAATATAATGATTTTTATATGAATTAAAAATTATATAATATTATAATTATATTAATTATAATCTTAATTATTAAATTATATTAATTATATCGAAATCAATAGCAATCTGTATTGGCTGGTCACGCTTAAAATAATTCCTCCATTGGAACATTTCAGTTGGTGCATCTCTACTATTGTTGTTATTAGCCTTGTTGTTGTTTTGGTTGTCTATAGACTGTTATTGTGCACTGTTTCCACAAGATCCTGCTTTTAGTTTGAAGCTGTAATAGTATTTTATTCAGAAGTTTACAGTTTAAGTCCCCAACCAATGGCTGAAGTGTGTAAGTGTGTTGAAAACAGTTGTATTGATACTATGAGCATATCTGTGAGGATCTGAGCTTTCAAACTCTGGAATGAAATCACTCTTCTTGTTCTGATTGATGGTGGCAGGCAGTCAGATGTCAGACAGGATCAGTTGTCCGGATCTGCATTGCTGTTGTTCTCCACATGTCTGCCTGTCTGTTTCTCTCTTTTGCATTCAATCATGAATGTAAAAGCGGGCCAGTAAACGTCAGGTTCATCTGCGGCCAGAGGCTTTCTGTTCTGTGAGGACCTGCTTCCTCGTGTGCTTTCTGTCTGATACCGCCATGATCGTGGTGATGATGGTGACGATAAAAATAATGAAGATGATGATGATGGGGATGATTATAATGTTGAAGACAATGATGGAGGTGGTTATGATTGTGATGATTGTTATGAATTTGGTGATGATAGTGACGATGAAGATAGTGGTGGTTATGATTGGGGAGAATATGGTGATTGTAGTCATGATGATTGTGATTATAGTGATGATGGTAGTGATGAAGATGATGGTGATTATGATTGTGGTGAATATGGTCACTATAGTGATGATGGTAGTGATGATGGTGATTATGATTGTGGTGAATATGGTGACTAGTGATGATGAGGAGGGTAGTGATGAAGATGATGGTATGATTATGATTGTGGTGATATGGGGATGATAGTGAAGATGATGATTGTGTTGATGGTGATTATAATGATTGTGATGAGATTTGAGGTGATGAAGATGAAGATGATGGTGATGATTATGATTGGGGTGAATATGGTGATTT
>CAIGQQ010001915.1:1597382-1618833 GCA_903798035.1 Danio albolineatus | reverse complement strand
ATATATATATATATATATATATATATATATATATATATATATGCAACTAATTTATTATACATCAATCTAATAGAACAGTGGTTCTCAAACTTTTTTTACCAAGTACCACCTCAGAAAAAAAGTGCCTCTCCAAGTACCACCATAATGACCGGTATTGAAATACAGTAGCGTAGTAGGCCTAATTAAGCAGCGACAGCACTGCACAGTTAAAAAAAAGACAAATCAATTCCTTTTATAAAGAATATGTATTATTGTTAGCCATAAATAGTTTGAACATTAACTGTTTAAATGGTGCGAAAAACTGATTTAAAATGACACTGTTCTTAAATAAGAAAAAGAAAACTGCTGTACTTGTAAAGTATTAATGTATAGTAGCCTATTCATCAAAACCTGCAAATGTTGCTTGGACCTGATGAATATAGGTTGTATGTCATATACGTATATACATAATTTTTTTTATACCTTTTGAGATATATATTGCGTGCATATAACATAACTTTGATATCTAAACGTTAACTTGTATTTTGATACGATTCGGAATAACATATTTAAATCAGAAATTAGATCTGCTTACTGCTCGTCATTTACAGCAGGCCTGTGTGTGTCAGAAAAGCCAGTGATTAAATGCATAAATTCCATAGTCTGTTGATAGTCTTGATTCTGATTGGCTGCGGGGTGTGCAACGTACAGGTAGTTCCAGTCAGTTTTGATCACAGTTTAAAATGAATGCGCTTCTCCCAAACATTTATAGTTACTATAGCACCTCGCATGTGAAACCGATGAGAACTGTTACTGGCGGACGGGAGATCCGCAAAATTAGTAAAATACTCATCTGACTGAGAATGTCTTAATTGTCCACCCATGATCGGACTGATGAAATCGTATAATAATATTAGCATGCATAAACAGCACTGACACATGCTCTCTATCTCTCTGTCTGCCTGTGCGTCGTGCATTAACACACAGCAAGCCGTTGATTATACCTTACATACACATATACAGTGCTTGACCAATTCATACGTGCAGTATTCCTGAGTTAGTAACTGAAATCCCAACACAACAAGACTGGTCTGCTGAAGGGCTTCACTAGCGCATGTGTATGTCCTCCGCACAACCCTCCGCCAGCGCGCGCCTCTTTTTCTTCCTCCGCGCCAAGCAGACTAATTTTTTTATCGTTTGATGACGCGATGCACTAAAGTAAACATTCTAAGCACTCCGATGTACTCGTACGCTTCAGGGAACAGCCAATGCTCTCTGATCCCGGTGTTATCGGACGCGTCAAAGGGTTTAAAAAGTGTGTTCATTTTATTCTTTTATTATTCAGCGATTCTTCCGCGTACCACTGGAAGAAGTCCCGCGTACCACTAGTGGTACCACAGTTTGAGAACCACTGTCATAGAACAACAAAATCAAGGGACAAATAAATGTCTAGGAATAAAGCAAATAACTAACATTAACTAAATAATACAATAATACAAAACGAAACCATAAGGTTATGAAATGAAAAGAGAAGGTATCATCATGAGGACATCCCAGTAGCCACATCGTCCTCCAGAAGCTAGCCAATGACTCTCTTTATATGCTCTAATTGGTCAATTGGTGAGCCAGTAGGCACCCAATCAGGATTTGCCACATCCGAACTGGAGTCGTCACAATAATGGTGGTAATTATATGATGATATTGGTAATGATGCTGATGGTGGTGATGTTGGTAATATTGGTTATGGGGGTGATGACCGTGACCGTGACGAGGCTGATGATAATGCTATGGTAATGGTGATGATGGTCATGTCGTGGCCTTTTCCTTATTGTCAGCATGTGCTGTTGGTGCTAATGCAGAGAATTGTTCAGATTGATCTTCGATGGATTTGTGATAGGAAGATATTGATGTTACCAGTAAAGTTATGAACTTTAGGGTTGTTTTTCCAGTCAGATTAAGAGAGATGCTGCTGATGGAGCACACAGGCTCTCAGATGTGCTGTCTGACTGAAATATACCCTCATCTGGGCCAGTGTAATCTCTGTTAGATTCTCTTTGATTCCGTTGTTGATTTATTAGGAGTAGAACGATTAAGTCAAGCTGCGCAGAAGCAATATCAAATGTTTATTTTTGATCATATTGCCCCTTTTCAAAAGACTTAAAGGTTGATTGTTTACATGAATGAATGAATGAATGAATTTATTTATTTAACAGGGACAATGTGTAGTGTAATGTTTTCTGCGTTTTGTTGATATTTACCACACATCATAGAAATCAATCCTGGCTTTAATCACGTCCTCTTTTATTCTGGATAACAAAAAGGAACATATATGAGGCCCTTTGCAGCCTAACAGCATGTAGTGTTCACTCGCACGCTGCGGACTCTCATGCAGACTGGGGCAGACTTTAACATAAGTCATATACACTACAGAATTATTTTAGAACACATAACAACAAAACATGTACCTGGATAACAAAAAGGAACATATATGAGGCCCTGTGCAGCCTAACAGCATGTAGTGTTCACTCGCACTATGAGAGGAAAATAACAAACATAACAAAAAGCCATGAAAAATAATCAACAAGCATCTGTGTACACATTACAAACAGGCCTCAGATCACATTCACACGGTTACATTGTCAAGATTCATTAGTTAAATGAAATACGACACTCATTAAGTCACCGCATACACCTGTGTGAAATACCGCTGCGGACTCTCATGCAGACTGGGGAGAAGCAAAGCGCGCGCACTCCCCAAATCAACATGGAGACAGGAAACCCCATATATGGTCATAACAAGTGGAATCACAAAATAACGAATCTTTTTACCTTGTTTTATTTTGCACCTGTTACAAATGCACAAAAATTACATTGACCTCAAAGAGGAAAGATGCATTGTGTCAGGTTATAGCAGGATTGCCATTTTCCACCTGCAGTCCCCGGACAGGTAAAATTAAGACAATAATATCCAATTGATTAAAAAAAACAAAAAAAAAAACATTTTAAAACATACAGACAGAAACACAAATAAACTAAAACACTGAGAAATCAAAAACATCTCAGTGTGTACAAATTTGATTAGACAAAAACCACCTCCTAGTCAGGTGTGAAAATATGTATAATTTGTACATGTGATTATTTCTGTTGGGAGAGAATTCCATATATTTGTGACTTTATAAATAAAAGAAGTTTGACCAAAAGAGGTCTTACGCCTAGGGACAATACATTCCCCTCTCATCATAGAACGTGTATTTCGTGATGTTTTCTCTAATTTGAGGTTTAAATTTTTTTTTAACGATGGAGCAGAGAGATTGTGAATAATCTCTCTGCATAAGAGAGATTAAATAAATGCAATAAACATGCATTGTAGAGTCGCATCTCTGTTCAATAATTGGCAGGACTTTATTCAATGCTTTTAATGTCTGTGAAGAAAAGAGTAACATTAGGCAGGGAACTATGATCATTCATTATTAATAAATATACAATATTCTTTCTCTGCAGGCAAAGATAAATCAGAGAAGAACTTTGCTCTGTCGTTTGTCAAGCTGATGAGATATGATGGCACAACGCTGAGGGACGGAGAACATGACCTCATCGTCTATAAGGTAAACCCGGCAAATGTCTATAGTGCAGTGTCACAACACACACACGCACTCACTCGCTCATAGAGATGCAAGTTGTGTACTGATGCGGCTGCTTGTCCGCGTTTGTCTCGTTTAACCTTTGACCCCACATCACAATGTAATAATTATGCAATTAAGCTTAGCTCCTTTGTTCAGGCTCTTCATATCTGCATATTAAATAGCTTCATTAATGCGGAACACCGCCTGGTCAAATCCTTTTTGAGCTATGCAAATTAACCCTTATACAAATCATTGCTTTATCGCTGATCTGCCATTAGTTTAATGGCTTGTGCAAAAGTGGCTCTGAGAAAAAAAGTGACATCATGTGCATACGTTAAATTTAAGTGTCCCTATTACGATATTTTAAAGGCTCCTTGTTTTGTTTTAGAGGTTATGTGCAATACTTTTACATCCATCAAAGTTCATAAAATGCTTTAATTCCCTTTTAACTGCCATTGAAGCTTCAGCTCTTTTCTCACAGCACATTAAACAGTTCGTTTTAGGATTTGATCTCTAAGCCCCGCCTTTCAGAGAGCCTGCTCTTCTTTGATTGGTCATTAGCACTTGTGACAATATCATTAATGACGATGTTGGTTCTCATTAACCCCTTTCACACACACTGACACAGGATCATGTGTGAACAGGCCTTTTAGAAAATACCGGTCAATTTGTTCTGGCAATTTTCTGGAAAGAGAAGTTGTAACATTACTGGTAATTTGCTGGAATGCTGCTCTGTGTGAACACAGAAGGAACATTGCCGGGAAAAGTGCGTTCACGATTAGAACGAACGTATGTGAGACGTCTACTCCAGCCAATCAGAACATTCAGACGCATTCACATCCGCTCTGTTTATGAAAAATAAAGGCCTTTGAAAATTTTTCCAGACACATTTAGCTGCTAGATGTTAGTCAGATAACGTTTCTATATTCCATAATGCCAGCTGTGTAAAAGAATTTGTTAAAATGCTAATGATAAACTGCTATTTGCTAACCTTCAAACTCTGCTTCAGTTGCTTGACGCGTGTGCACGTGAAGGAGCTGGTGAGCGCCAGCCCACACACATATTATGTACATCATGACATGCAAAACTGTTCCTCCATTAGGCATGGGACGATAACCGTTTTCAAGGTATACCGCGGTATGTAAAAGTCAAGGTTTTCATACCGCCAAAATGTTCTGCTATACAGTTCCTAAGGTATGAGAAAGATTTTCATTTACATTTTTAAAAAAATGTTTTTTTTAGCTGTAAATTGTAAAGACATCTGTGTTTTGAAACAAATGAAGACCGCAGAAGTCAATGATTCATTGTAATTATTTAGCCTGACATGTTTACTGCTCCAAAATATTTTAAATGTTTCTCAAAATAAAATATATTGTGTTCAAAGCGGAAAAAGGTTTTGTTTTTAGCCAGACATTTAAAAAGAATATATTTTAGAGCAGTGATCACAATAACGTCATACCATGAAACCGTGATATTTTTATCCAAGATTATCATACTGTCAGAATCTTATACCAGCCCATGCCTATCCTCCATATGTTTTTATTTAAGTTGTTCACAATACTTCTCTGTCCACAGAATTTGTAATGTAGTCAAATGTGTAAACATTTAGCTGCGGTTCGTGCTTCTGCCTTTGGATGTCTCTGGGACAAAGCAGCTGCATGAATGCTAAAGCTTTAAATAAAAGTAAACCCATCAATGAAAGCAATACCCCTTTTATGTTTACAAATACAAGCACAGCCGTTTAGAGCTCATTTCTGGTAAATGATGTCATAATTTACCAGTATTTTGGAATGGTTGTGTGAATGTGTTTTCTGGAATAATTCTGGAACATCAATGCCTGTTTAAGCAGTGCTTTTTTGAATATACCGGTAAAGTCGTTCCGGTAATTTTCCGGATATTTACCGGTATCACTGTGTGAAAGGGGCTATTCTTTGGAAGTGCATACAAAGTGTATTTGCTTTTGCAGCAGAAAACAGACTGTTCTTGATATTTGATGTTATGTTGTTAAATGTTTAATATGTAGTTGCAATTTAATAGCCATTTAAACTGCTGTGACAATAAACCAAATAAATTCTACCGCCACTACAATAAAACTGCTTATGTTCATGCAGGAAGTAAAACTGAGTTACTGACACCTGTTTTCAGCTCAAAACTGCTTCTTTCGTTGAAAAACAATCACTTTGTTTACTTTGAAACTTTGCAAACAGCTGCATTACACACTAAATGTTCAGTTCAGTTGACTTTATTAGTACCCGTTGGGAGATTATTATTTTTTTATGGTTGTTGGAATTTGATTCAAACAGTTACATCAACTCGCATCATCACAGGCTCCCACAGAAAACTCACCAGGAGAAAGTGATCAAATAATTTATAGATCCTACAGTATTAGATTATTAAAGGCTGGTTTATACTTCTGCATCGAGTGATCGGCGTGACCCATGGCACCTGCCTTGCACGCAGTGGTGCATTTATACGTCCACATGCTGTTTGTGTTGCTCTGCAATAACACTTCAGATGTGCTAGCCGGCAGTAGTTTTTTTTATGTTCCTCTGTGTCGAGTTTCTTCGTGGGTGTTGTTTTTTCTGAATGTTACAAGTAGCTAAAACTCGCTCATTCAGAGGCGGGAACCGGGCCTCCTTCACAGGCCTCTACACATGTAAACAATTGCTGTGTGTGACAATTGAGGATGGAACAAAGCTATTTCCAGTGTAGGTATGAGTAGGTAATAGACAAAAATAGAATAGTATCCCATGAAGTGATTTCAAATGTGGATTGTGCATTTTTTTTATTTGATGTTTGACGTAATTTCAACTGAAACATAAAGAGAGGGCGGGACAGTGTTTAAAAAATAGCCAATAGTGTTTTGTTTTTATCACAGCTCTGCCAATGAGAGTGGTTGAGCTCAAGCGCAGCAAATGAGAAGCGTCTTGAGGGGTCTTGTCAGATACTAGAGAGCATTTGATTGGTCAGAAGATTTTAAGAGAAACTGAAGTACGAGATGATAATCGTTGGTGGAAGTGCATTCAAAACATATTTTTGCTGCTTGTTCAAACAAATTTAAAATGAGTTGAATTAACACAGTAAGTTCTAAAGTTTTTTTTTTTTTGGGACAAGTTAATTATGTTCAATCCACTTAATTTTTTAAAAACTATTAAGTTAACTTATTTTGTGTTGGGAGAACATGAGTGAATTGTGTGGAACCATGCATTTCTTACAGCATGTCAAACAGCAAGCTTTGGATGTTAATATCTTCTTAATGATAACTGTGTTTTAGAGCATGCTAGCTTATAGATATTCTTTAGACTAGCATACTGAATATAACTTCAAAAAAAAAAAGCCCTATATTTTATTTTCATGGAGATTTAAAAAAATATATATTATTATTTTTTAGGGGTTTTCACCTTTATTGATGGGACAGTGGAGATTGACAGACAGGAAAGTGTGGTGAGCAGAGATAGGGGAAGGATCGGCAAAGGACCTCAAGCCGGGAATCGAACTCTGGTCGCCGCGAGCACCTTGGTGCTATGTGTTGACGCACTAACCACTAGGCTATTGGCGCCGACCATGGAGACTTTAAATTTAATAAAAAAATGTTTGGGTCACCCAAGATTTTACAATGAAAATATTTATTCAATTCAATCCATCTTTATTTCTATAGTGCTTTTACAATGTAGATTGTCAAAGCAACTTAACATGGACGTTTTAGTACATTGAAACCGTGTCAGTCTCGTTTTCAGAGTTGAAGTTTAGTTTAGTTCAGTTCAGTGTGGTATAATTTTCACTGCTGAAAGTCCAAAAACTGATGAGCAAATCCATCAATGTGCAGCTCTACAAGTCCTAAAACAAACAAGCCAGTGGTGACAGTGAAGAAACAAACTTCACCGATTGACGAAAGTGAAGGAAAAAAAAAAAAAAAAAAAAACCTAGAGAGAAACCAGGCTCAGTTGAGTATGACCATTTCTCCTCTAGCCAAACCTCCTGAGTGGAGCTGCAGTCTAGGTGCTGGAGAATGCTGGATGTCCATTGTGGAGAACTGCAGGTTTTAATGCTTTAGTTTTTTTACTTTTATGTCTGTTTGCCCTTTTATAGGCCGAAGCCAAGAAGCTGGAAGACTCCTCCATGTACCTGAGCTTGGCCTCCACCAAACCAGAGATGGAGGAGAGAAATCCATCATCCGGGAAAAACACACAGAATCTGGGAAGTTTCACCATCAGCAAAGACTCCTTTCAGATCTCCACTCTGGTTTGCTCCACCAAACTCACACAGAACGGTGAGGCAGCTCAATGGTCCATTTGAGTATTCGTAGACTGTCTACTTAATATCTATTGATACAGACATTCAACAGACGTTTAACTGACTATAGCAAACTTTTCAAGTACATGTCAACTTACACTAACCCTGACCCCAACCTAACAGTCCACTTATAATCTAATGAGAATTAGCTGCAATGTAACTTAAATTCAACAAACAGACCATATTTTGTGTGTAAATGAAATTCACTGTAATTCACTGAAATTCATCTGTAATTATGAAATCGTAAAGTAAAACAGAACGTACTCATAATTTTATGAGGGTACAATTCCAAAATCTGCGATTAAATCTGACACACATTTTCTTTGTCTGTCTATGACTGACAAATTTACGATGGTGTACTTTACAAACACGAAATACAGTTTCACCACGGACACGACAACCTGATTATGAGTACGCATCAAACAGCGACGCTCCACTGTCAAAATTACGTCACCGCTGTCACAGGCATTAATAAACAAGCGAGAGCCATCGATCACAACTGTGCGCTTGCACGGCACTCGAGTTCCCACACACTGTCTCAGTTTTTGTTATTCCCTCTTTGAGAAATGTCCGTCATGAGCTGTAATACAGGTTGAGACTTAACGAGGTCTATTTTCGATGTGTTTCTTGGACATTTTACAGAATTAAAATTAAGAACGGGCCGAGGATAGTGAGCTAACATAATGTTAGTAAACGTTACAGGCAGCAAGTGCAGAATTGTGCAAGAAAAATCACGCAGATTTTGGAATTATTCCCTCGTAAAATTACGAGTACGTTCCGTTTTCCTTTACGTTTTTATAATTCCAGATGCGTGAATTTTATTTACGCACTCAATATTTATGACAGTGATTTTATTCCATAGATTTATCCATCATTATCTAATCCCAGTCCCTTCACACCCTCCACATCATTTTCTCTGGTTTCTGTATTCACGTTTCAGTGGAAGTGGCTTAAACAAACATATCGAATGAATACGGTCAGTGTTCAAGACCAGTTTAACTACAGTAAAGTGGCACATTTCTGAAAGTTTCAGACTTTTCACTTTAAAAAGTGTCATTTCAGTATCATCTAAATCATATTGTAGTTTTTATTTAATAGTTTTATGTTTTATTTGAAAATTTTCAGTGTTTATTTCCATTCCCCTTTTACTAATGTTTTTTTTTCTTCTTTTTCTTTGGATTTTGTGTAATTTATGTCTTGTTTTTGTCTTCTGTTTTTATTATTTTCTGATTATGTGCTTGTGATTAATTGTGGGACCCCCTTTAAAATGAGTTGGTAAATCTCAAGGGGTTTATCCTAATAATAATAATAATAATAATAATAATAATAATAATACATTTTTATTTATATAGCACCTTTCCAGAGCTCAAGGGCACTTTATAAAGAATGTAACAAAAAGAGATAGTACAAGCAGACATTAAAGAAACGGTAAACAGTAGAGACAACATTAGGGTTGCGAACATACAGGGAATCAAAAATAACAAACTGGAAATACAAAACAAGACCTAGGAGACAAATATGTAGAGTACAGGTGAGTCAAACAAAGGGGGTCAGTTTATCAAATCCGAAGTGTAGCATTCAGAAAACAAGAGAGTTTTAAGTAATGATTTGAATTCTGAGATATTATTAACAGAGCGGAGTGAATGTGGTAGAGAGCTCCAAAGTTTGGGTGCAGTGACACTAAATGATCTGTCTGCCATTGAAGAGAGGCGGTACCGAGGAGTAGCAAGAAGGCCAGAGTCAGAGGAGGGTAATCAGCGAGTGGGAATGTAGGGGACCAGCATGTTGCAAAGATAAGAAGGGGCTTGGCCATTTAAAGATTTAAATGTAAGGAGCAGAATTTTGAATTTAATTCATTTTAATTTAGTTTGAATTTAATAATGAATTTAATTATGAATAGATCCACATTATTTGTCTTTTTATTAATTTAAGATAAGTTAAATATTCCCATGACATAAAATAAAAATGTTATTTCAGTAGCAGAAATGGTTAGCTTTTTAACTAATGGATCCATATTATAAAGTGTTATTTGGTTGGGTCAGAATTTGGCGTCAACAGCATGAAAGCATGGGTCCATCTTGCCTTGTATTAACAGTTCAGGCTGGTGATGGTGGTTCAATCATGTGTGGGATATTTTCATGGCACACTTTGGGTCCATTATTACCAATTGAGCATCATGTCAACGCCACAGCCTACCTGAGTATTGATCTGTCTATGTCCATCACTTTATGACCACAGTGTACCCATAGGCCTGTCACAATTATAAATATATAGACTTATCGCACAACACATGGACATGACCTCAATCATTTTGCTGATGCAATATATATCACCCATACATAAGAAGCAATTCTAGCAACAATTTAGCTGATTGTGCAACATCTCTATCTCTACTGGAGGTGTCAAGTGTGGTTAAAAATAATGTAGTATTAACTTTAAATTACTTTAGTATATTTTCATGCAGGTGTCTGACAACTGAAAATAGATATTGTAGCCGGTTACTTTTTTTGTTAACATTTATTATTATTATTATTTATTTATTTAGGATATGTGTTTTCACGTTCTGATTCCAACGCCTAATTATTAAATGGTTAAAATGACAAAAATTAAGTTAAATATTTTTTAACTCTAAGTGTACTTGCATTGTGCTATCATATTGTCATTCTGGCATTATAAAATGAGTTGTCTTAAAATGACAATAATTTCATTTATCGCAATATATCTGGGTGCAATATATAGTGCAACAAAAAATAGATATCGTGACAGGCCTGTAACCATCTCCTGATGGCTACTTACAGCAGAATAACGCACCATAAAGTGTGAATCATCTCAGACTGGTTTATTGAACATAACAATGAGTTCACTGTACTACAACGGCCTCCACAGTCACCAGATCTCAATCCAACAGAGCACCTTTGGGATGTGGTGGAACGGGAGATTGGCATCATGGATGTGCAGCCGACAAATCTGCAGCAACTGCGTGATGCTATCATGTCAATATGGAATATTTCCAGTACCTTGTTGAATCTATGCCATGAAGGATTAACTGGCAGGAAAAAGCTGGCAGAATTCAACCAGTTACTCTCATCCTAGATCCTTTTCCATCACATTGAAAAAGTAAAACCTGATTTTGTTTTCTAACATACACCAGCATATTGAGCCAAACAGTCGTGTTGTCCCAGCTATTTCTGTTTTCTGTGTCATCATGGCAGGTAGAAATCAATTCCTCATAGTGCCTCTTTATCACTCAGGTTTTGTTTCAGTATTTTCTATTTATATACCCATCATTTAATTTTTTGGAAATATGAAAATAACAACAAATAAATGCCAAGAAATATAGTCATTGTGTTTAATTATAGATTACATCATGCTAAATATTAGATGTGTCGCTCTTCTTTCTGTCCCTAATGAGTTCAGTGTCATTAAACAGCTCAACAGTGTCTGCTGTTTGATGTAAATCAGCTTGTGCTTGCGAGACACTTTACGACCCTCAGAAGCGCAGCTAGCAAAACACTTGAGCTGTGTCAGAATGCCAAGATGTTTTCCGCTGTAATGTCAAATCCTGCTGCGTTTAGACACAAGCGGTGTGAAGCATGCGTTCCTTTCGCTCTGCGTGTCGAGCATGTGCCGTCGGAGAGGTTTAAAGGCCATCTTTATCCCCGCCGGACGCAGCGTAATTCCTTTCACACTGCATGCTACGAGGCCGTCCGTGCTTGGGAATTGATTACAGAGCTGCTAACGACTTGCGTGACTATTAGCGTGTGGTTTTATGCCACCCTTGAGCCACGGGGGCAGTTTAGACAGCGCTTTAATGAAGACCTTTGTCAGAAAACTCTCCATTTGGCAGGTAGCAGACGTGGTAATGAGGATTCCTCTATTAGCATATAAACACAGGGTTTCTATTGTAGACCACTTTTTCCACTCTCTGCAAGACCTTGTCCATCAATGCTGACTGTGTTTTTATTTTTATGGACATCACAGGTTTTTAGAGTTCAGACTAACATTTGAGAGCACTGGAAATGGAGACGCTTGTAACTGCTGGACATGTAATATTAAAGGGCCACGAAACCCCCCTGTCTCAGCAGGGTGTTTTCACACCTCTAGTTTGTTTGGAAAAGCTCAGGAAAGTGGGTGTGTCCAGTTCTGTTTAGGTAGGAGTGTCGGAGGAGGTAAAGAGGGAAGGTTTTGCATAAAAATGGGAGTTTCCATTTGGGCATGCGCTCATTTTCAAACAGGCAACACACAGACGCAGGGGAGAAAGACAGTGACTGTTTACATCGACATCAGTCATCCAATTGTTGGCCAAATTATTAATTTGTCGACTTTAACAGCAGTTTGGCACTTTCACTTTTATTCAGAAACATTTCCTGCATGGCCCCCTGTGACAAACCAGAAGTGAGAAACTGCTAAGAGAGCGGTTTTAATGGAGCGTTTGATAATGCGCGGCGTATGGGAGAAATAAAACCCCTCCGCATTTCTCGGTAACTTAGATGTACTCTGTAGGTAGCGTCAGAAAGCTGTGCGTGTATAGACTATCCTGTCACAAAATGCGGCGAAAATTCTACACGACAGTAATTGTTTGACTGCGATTGTTTACAGGTTTATGCGCGGAGAGCAGCATTTAAAGCGGATATTTCAGTCTATAATATTGTAGTGATGTTAGCGTGCTGTACACTCAGTAACAGTTCTAATCATTTTGACTAAGGTCTGTCTTTAAACACTGAAAGAGTCCTGCTGACGATACGAACCAACTTTGCCATCTGAATAAACAAAGAAAGACCACTGATCGCTTACCAAATCTGTAGAGACAGGACAATCATTATGAACTGGAGCAGCGTCTGTTTTAAAACACAACGTGGCGTCTCTCTGCAGTCTGAACACTGCAACAGGTACAAACATTCTTCGAAGCTATCATGCATATTAATGAAGTTGCGCCGCATACACAATAGAGCGCGCTGATTGGTTTGAACCAAGTCTTTCTCATGACTTAATGGCGCACACTCAGAGACGTCACGATGCACTCGCTGGTACAGACGTCCACTCTCCACGCTAGAATACATGCAAGGATCTCATCGGCGTGACGCAGCTTCAAAAATTCACTTCAAACCGGAAGAACGAATTTGCTCGAAATAACGCAAAAACAACCAATTTTCACTCTTTAGTGAGATAAATGTGTCCTCATAGTGTTTATCGCAGTGCGGGACACATATATGACTGTCAACAGCTCAAACAATGTGTTTTGGTGTTTCGTGATCCTTTAATGATAGAAATGCACATGACAGTAGCTTGAGTTGAGATTAGCAGGAGCGTTCCAATGGTAGTCCAAACATTTGTTAAAGCAATAATTTGTCAATTAAATGTTAGTCCAAATTGGGGGATCCAATAACACAAGTTTCTAATCAGCCAATCACATGGCAGCAACTCAATGCGTTTATGCATGTAGACATGGTCAATATGATCTGCTGCAGGTCAAACCGAGCATCAGAATGGGGAAGAAAGGTGATAAAAATGGCTTTGAACATGGCATGGTTGTTAGTGCCAGACAGGCTGGTCTGGCCCCGTTTACACTAGTGCGTTTTCGTTTTAAAACGCATAAGTTTTGCTACGGTTACGCCATCCGTCCACACTACGCCAGAGTTTTTAAGCCGCGAAAACGGAGCGTTTTGGAAACGCTGGAGAGGCCGTTTTCATCCTAAAACGCTGCTGCTCCGTCTCAGTGTAGACGTTTGAAAACAGAGGTGTGGCTGCTGAGATTCGCTACGTAATTGGGGCTTTGGGTCATTGCGTATCCTTCCCTTATTCATCAAGCGCACATGGCTATAACTTCACCGGCAGATGGCAAGCCATACTTCACTGTAAACACTGTATTTTCGATAGCCATATATGTTTTATATTCATTTGTTACTTTAAGTAACAACTCGACCTCGTCGTCTGTCCACAAAAAGACCTCTCTCGCTTTCTTTACCATCGCGTTCATCGTTCAACCAGCGTTTGTTGACTAACAATAACCAAATGCCGAGCGAGACACGTGCTTCCTGTTTATACTTGAACGCGCATGCCCAGAGTGCGCGAATGGTCACGTGATATAGGTTTCTGGTGGCGTAGTGTGGAGGGACATCTGTTGAGAGACGATTGGGTGAAACGCTAGTGTGGACGCGGATCGTTTTCATGCTAAAACGCCGTTTTAAAACTAAAACGCACTAGTGTAAACGGGGCCTGAGTATTTCAGAAACTGCTGATCTACTGGGATTTTCACGCACAACCATCTCTAGGGTGGTTCCAAAAAAGTGAAAATATCCAGTGAGCGGCAGTTCTGTGGGCGAAGAGATTCGCTACATGGATGTGCCGCCGACAATTCTGCAGCAACTGTGTGATGCTATCATGTCAGTATGGACCAAAATCTCTGAGGAATATTCCCGGTACCTTATTGAATCTAAGCCATGAAGGATTAACTGGCTGGGAAATGCTGGCAGAATTCAACCTGTTACTCTCATCCTAGACTCATACCATCACATGGAAAAAGTAAAACCTGATTTTGTTTTATAACAAACATCAGCACATTGAGCCAAACAGTCGTGTTGTTCCAGCTATTTCTGTTTTCTGTGTCATCATGGCAGGTAGAAATCAATTCCTCATAGTGCCTCTTTATCACTCAGGTTTTGTTTCAGTATTTTCTATTTATCTTGTGAAATGCGTTTCCCTGATGATTGAAGAGCAGCTGAAAATGCTCTCGACCAATGGCAGCAACGGAAAAAGGCAGATTTAATAGCGAATGACAGCGTCTCTCTTGTGGCCTGACAGCTCTGTCTGTCCCGGATTCACTCTCGTAGTTTTATTAAACCCCCACAGGCTCTCAGAAACCTCCATCTCCCACACACCCTCGCTTTCTGCTGAACTGAAATCACACTCTTCTCCTGCTCACATCCCTTTATTAGTTATTTATAAGCAGAACTCTGGAGTACTTCATTCTGATTGGTCAGTCGTGGCGTTCTGCGGGTAAATATTTTTGGCATACTTATTGTTTTTCCCTTTTGAGGGGTAACAGTACTGTAAAAAAAATCCTGTACACTTCAGATCTCAGTCCAAATGAAATTAAAACTAACCATATTGATTTCGTTAGCTCACTTAGCTAGTTTGGTGGTGAACAGTTAATCTGTGCATGTCATTAAGAAAAAAACAATAGTTTGCCCTTGTAATCTTTAATTGAAATCTGAAGATACAAGGTCTGTTTGAGGTATTGGGTGTGGCTAATATACTTAACCACGCCCCTTTATTTGTCAGAAGTTAAAATGTTATATCAACATAGTAGATTTATGCTTTAGTATGTTCAAAAAATCTCCAGAAACGGTTTTATAAGCTTATTTATTACTCCATAAAATACCTAATAGAATCAATAGGTCCATGATTGACCTTATATGGTTCGTGTCATAAATATTAATGAGCCCCGCTATGACATGCCGCTCTTACAGACACACATGCGTGCATACACAGCATGATCTACGCTGAACACAGACAAATATAAACCTAGTTCAAAATAACGTTAGCCTATTTTGCTTTCCAGATCTGTTGTGGATTATAATTAAACTAGACAAAAGAGAGCGATAGGTAGGTAACACGCTGTATTTTAAAGCTACAATCAAAGAAAACACGGCCAAAAATGTAATATCAACCTCTGCAAAACCATATGACAGTTGAACTGAGTGATTTGACATGATTCAGCTTATACATGCGTTTGTTGAAACACGCATCAAATTTCACAAAAAACAAGGTCAGTTAACAAAATATGTAACTAAACATACTTTATGCCTCTCCAGATTGGTGATGAATAATTGTATAATCTGTAAATCTTGCATCCTGAGGCAAGAGCTCATGCTGTCTATGACCAGTAGCGCACAGTAAACAATTTGGCACTCCCGTTTTCAAAATAAAAGTCCCACATACATAGTAAGTGAAATATATGCTTAAAATAACTAAGGGAGCACTGTTGTATCTCTGGAAAATGTTGCTGATTATTAAACGCAGCCTGAGGTGTGAATATTAATGATCTCAGAGCTTTTTAATGATCTCAGAGCTGCATATGAGAGTCGTGTGCTCTTGATAATGTACTTGCTCGTCAGGTCTGGATGAATGACCTAAAGTAGGCATACATGCAAATGAGGAGGGCATGGCCAGTGTGTCTAATCACAGTTTGTTTTGACTTCTGATTGGCCCATTGTCCACCTGGGTTTTACACTCGTGGAATTTACACAAGAATGAGGGATGTGCAGTGTCCAAGGCTCACAGTATTTCCATTTCCATATACATTTTTAAGTTTATTTTTTATTTTTTATTCTACTATGCCTTGTTATAGCCAGATTTTCATTATAGGCCACCCTTAAAACAAGCAAAATAATCTGCCAATGGGTCAAAAAAACTTTTCCTTTTGACATAAGATTATTTTGCTTACCCCACTGGCTGATTATTTAGCTTGTTTTAAGGAAAAACTCACTTAATATTAACTTACTGTTTCTTAAAACAAGACAGTATTTTTTTTTACTTGTCTAGAAAATTCTTCTTGATTTTATAATTGTTATATATTTGGATCAGACACAAAATCTAAGTAAGAAAATCTTATTTTTGCAGTGTAGTCTCTTTACCTGGACGTGTGCAGATGTGTCTAATGTGCTGTATCTTCTCTCTCCTGCAGTGGATCTGCTGGGTTTGCTGAAATGGAGATCCAACACCAGTTTACTGCAGCAGAACCTGCGGCACCTGATGAAGGTGGAGGGTGGAGAAGTGGTCAAGGTGTGTATCAAAACAGAAACAAACCGGCCGCTGCAGATGCAAACGTTTGAAGTCTGCGCAGAGACTTTGATTTATGAGATGAAATCATGAATGAACTCTTGGGCTGCACTTCAAAAGCTTTTTCCTTATTAGTTTTCTTGTAAGGCGACCAGTGCAAAATGCTGCCATATTTATAGAAAAATGCATTTCCAAAAGAGTTTTCAGTGCAGCGCGTAGATGTAGGATGGAGATTCAATATATACATGTGCATGCAGAAAAAATATTAGATTGCTGGACACACTCAACAAATAAAATGTGTGTGCATTAATTTTTAAAATGATAATATATATACAAGTAATTTCCTCCGGGTGCTCTGGTTTCCCCCACAAGTCCAAAGACGTGTTATAGGTGAATTGGGGCTAAATTGTCTGTAGTGCATGAGTGTGTTTCGATGTTTCCTATTGGTGTGTAGGGCATCCGCTTAGTAAAACAGATGCTGGATAAGTTGGCGGTTCTTTCCGCTGTGGTGACCCCTGATTAATAAAGGGACTAAGCTGAAAACAAAATGGATGAATGAATGAAAGTAAACTATTTCAGTCTGTTGATGAGTGTTCCATTTAGCATAGTGTTGTGAATGACGAGCCAAAAACCAGGGAGAACTTCCGGGTATCTTCAAAGCAGAATCCTTTAAGGGGCCACAAACCCCCCCCCCCAGTCTCAGCAGGGTGGTTTCACACCTACAGTCTGAAAAAGCTCTGGAGCTTTAGCTGGGAGTGTCAGTGGAGGGAAAGAGGGAAGGTTTTGCATAAAAATGGGAGTTTCCATTTGTCACGCGCAAACAGGCAACACACAAACACAGACGCAGGGGGAGAAAGACAGTGACTGTTTACATTGACATCAGATCAGTCATCCACTTATTTGCCAAATTATTAGTTTAATAATTATTATTAGTTAATAGCAAATTATTAGTTTAATAATATAGACTTTAACAGCAGTGTGGCACTTTTACTTTTATTCAGAAACATTTCCTGCTTGTCCCCTGTGACAAACGAGTGGTGAGAAACTGCTAAGAGTGCGGTTTTAATGGAGTGTTTAATACCGCACGGCGTAAGGGAGAAATAAAAAAACCTCCGCGTTTCTCTGTAACTTATATGCACTCGGTAGGTATCATCAGAAAGCCGTGTGGGTATAAACTATCCTGTCACAAAATGCGGCAAAAATTATACACGAAAGTAATTGTTTGACTGCGATTGTTTACAGGTTTACGCGCGGAGAGCAGCATTTACAGCGGATCTTTCAGTCTATAATACTGTATTGATGTTAACGTGCTGTAAACTCAGTAACAGTTCTAATCATTTTGACTAAGGTCTGTCTTTAAACACTGAAAGAGTCCTGCTGATGATACGAACTAACTTTGCCATCTGAATAAACAAACAAAGAGCACTGATCGCTTGCCAAATCTGTAGAGACAGGACAATCAACATGAACTGGAGCCGTGTAGTTTTTAAAAGGAGACGAGCGGCAAATCCAGATTTCACCATTTCCAGATGCGAAAAGCTCTCGGGTGAAGAAAAAAAAAAAAGTTCCTTACAAACGCATTTCTGCTGCGTGTCCAGCTGCGCTCTCATAGCAGAAAATGTAAACAAAACCTTCATCGCAGCACATAAACACAACACTGGCGACCTGTGTCTCCAAACAATTCTTCTTCCACTTGTTTTGGCAACACAGCATGGCGTCTCTCTGCAGTCTGAACACTGCAACAGGTACAAATAATCTTCGAAGCTATCGTGCATATTAATGAAGTTTCAGTTGAGATTACAACAAATAAAAAATGGTCATTTAAAAGCACTTCCCAGGACCTGTAAAGTAACTGTTTGTGCAGAAAGCTGTCGGTAACCGTAGACTCTGCTGCGTTATAGTGTGATCTTCAGCTTTCATACTGCATTCTTCTACCGTCCGCACGATTCATTTGCACATTGGCAGTCATAAGAAGGTGTTTTAGCGCACAGCATGAGTGAAGGACATAATGATGTTGAGTGGGATGCCTGCTGGAAACTCTCTGTGCTGAGCAGTGAATTACTCACAGTGCGTCTGGATAATAAATGTGTGTGTGGTCGAGAAACACACGCTGTAATTGTAGGTCGTCCTGCGAGTGTGTGTGTGTTCTGCATATTAACTGTTGTTGTGTTAACTGCTTGCTTCAGGCCACCCAAAGGCAGTGTTCATATGTTTAACCACACCTCAGGATTGAGCAGTTTGTGTGTAGACGGAGAGATATTGCAGCCGGGTTTCTAATTTAAAACTGCTTTTATGTAACGACAAAGAAAAACAAATGTGTTTTTATTTATTTATTTACAAGGAACAATACAATATATTGTTATTGTTGTTGTTGTTATTATCGTTATTTAACATGTATTAATATTATAATATTACCGTGAGTGTGTGTTAATTTCGTTTTATATTTTAGTATTTTAAAATTTGCTTATTTATACATTTATTTATTTATTTATTCATTCATTTATGTATTTGTTTTTATTCATTCATTCATAAAATTCTAACTTTTTTGCATTTGTTGTTTTTATGTATTAGGGGTCATTGAAATTTCATTAATTTATTAATTAATTTATTAATTATACAGTATCATAGTACACATATTGTATTTCATATATAACTGTATTTATTAGCAATTTTACAAGATCTTAATTTTATATTTAAATTGCATTTAAAATATTTATTTGCATTTTAAAATAATAATAATAATAATAATAATAATAATAATAATATTAATATTAATATTAATAATAATAATAAAAATAATAATTTATACTATATAGTTGTTTATATCTTTTTGTTTTTTGCTGTTTTATTTTTAAAGGCTCTAAATATTTTATTTATTTTATTTATTATAAAAAAATGGTTGCTAAAATGACTTGATTTTTATTTTATTTTATTATTTTGTTTACTTATATATATTTACATGTTTATGCATTTGTCTGTATTTGCATGTTTGTTTCTTTGTTTATTTATTTATAAAATATTAATTTAATTTGCACTTGTTGTTTTTTAAATTATATTAGGGGTCAGTGAAATTGGATGTATTTTTTTATTAAACAACATAGAATAGTATACATATTGTGTGTCATATAAATCATTTTATGTATTAGAATATACTAAGATCTTAGTTTCATATAAATGAAAAAATATATATATTTGTTTGCACTTTAAAATTAAATAATACAATATAGTTATATTATTATTTTAAAGGTTTCTTTTTGTTATTATTTATCTTTATCTTTTGCTGGATTTTAACCTCTGAATATTTATTTTATTTTATTGTTTTGCTACAATGTCTGAATTAGATTGAATAGAGGCATAATTTATTTACTTTATTTATTTATTTATTTATTTATTTATGTATTTATTTATTTAATTTATTAATTTATTATTATTATTATTATTATTATTGTTGTTGTTGTTGTTGTTGTTATTATTTATTTATTTTTATTATTCATTTATTTATTATTAATTATTTATTATTTTTAATTCATTTATAAAATAGTAACATTTATTTTGCTTTTTTTATGTATTATGTGTCTTTGAAATTTAATATTTATTTATTTTTATACAATACAGAATAGTATACATGTTGAATGTCATATATAATTGCATTTATTAGCAGTTACTAATATTTTATTTCATATAAATTAATTTGTATTTAAAAATATTTATGTTTTAAAATTAAATTAACGTTATTTAGATTCCTAAAATAAAGATTTATTTTTGTTTCACTGTTTATTTTAACCACTGAATATTTTAGGTACATTTTTTTTATTGCTGAAATTACTGAATTGAATAGAGAGCCATAAAAATATATTTGATAGAGAATATGTATTTCTATTACACTCTTCTTGAGTGAATGAGCATAAGCCACACACTTCACAGAAAAAAAATATTCAAAGATGATTCCTTGGGTTTACTTAATTCAAGTTAAGTGGTTGTGAATAATTTTTTGGGGTGAATTTAACCAAACAAATTAAGTTGAACATTCATTCATTAATTCATTTTCTTTTCGGCTTAGTCCCTTTATTAAACTGGCGTCGCCACAGTTGAATGAACCGCCAACTTATCCAGCATTTGTTTTACACAGCGGATGCCCTTCCAGCTGCAACCCATCACTGGGAAACACCCATTCACACTCATTCACACACATACACTACAGACAATTTAGCTTGTCCAGTTCACCTATAGTGCATGTCTTTGGACTAGTGGGGGAAACCGGAGCACCCGGAGGAAACCCACGCAACCACGGGGAGAACATGCAAACTCCACACAGAAATGCCAACTGACCCAGCCGAGGCTCCAACCAGTGACTTTCTTGCTGTGAGGCGATCATGCTACCACACATATAACATTTTTGCTACAAATTTGCAGACATCCTCTTTTCAGTGTTGTTGTGTGTGTTTTTGTAAAATAAAGATGAATATTTTGAATAATTCAGAACTAAATCAATGTCTCACCACACACCAACACACAAGATCAAGATCACAAACCATCTCATTTCATTTATACGTCTGGCCACATTGCATTGAACTGTCCCTTTAAGCATCCGTATGTCCTTTTGATAATAATAATAATAATAATAATAATAATAATAATAATAATAATAAAAAATAATAATAATGCTGCGTCATCTTCAGTCATTGCTCTTGTTTTTGGTTGTTGTACGAGTGGTGTGTGTGTGTGTGTGTGTGTGTGTGTGTGTGTGTGTGTGTGTGTGTGTGTGTGTGTGTGTG
>CAIGQQ010001915.1:1567964-1580190 GCA_903798035.1 Danio albolineatus | reverse complement strand
TCTTTAGTACTTTAGGCTGGGGCTATCTGTCCTTTTAAGGTGGATTCATCAGATGAATCAAATGGTAAAAAAATGACAATAATAACCTCTATTTCCTGCTGACTTTAATGAACTGCAAACTACCAACAGTAGTAACAACTAAGCCCGTCGTGTGTTTTATGAGAGAACTTACAAACTGCTGATCTGAGTTTATCAGAAACTGTCTGAAGGTCAGTGTTAGGCTGAGGTATTATAATCTATTGAGTTCAATGGTGTGTTTAACAGCAGGTTTTCCTCAGATGTGCCGGATGAACGTGAGCGCAGAGATCAGTGTGTGTCCAAACTGAAGTGGCCTCTCGCTGAAGTCTTCTCCCACTGTGCATGGCTTTGTTTCCTTCTGGTCTTTTCATCCTTTGTTGTTTAATCCCGGAGCTGCTTTCTTCCTCAGTGTTGGAGAGTTTGATGGGGTTAAGCGGATTTCAGCTCCTGCGGTTCTCTTCAGTCTCCTGTGGTTTGCAGCAACATGTCCAGCGCTGCCATACACTCACACTAGCCTTTCTGTGTGCGTTTCCCTTTTCCTCACCCAAATTTATTTCACTTTCCCTTTCCATTTTTCCATTTTCCTGTTCCATTCAAATTTTTCCCCTTTTTATTATATCTGTTTCCTCTTTTCCTCACTGATTTTTCTTTATATTTTCTTTTTTTTTCCTATCCTTTTCCCCTCATCAAAATATCTGTTCTAATACTGCTATTTAAGGTTCAGAGATCGAATTTGTGTCCCAGTACAGGTATCTTGGAATTTTAATTGATGACACCCTTTCCTTTGGCCCTCATGTGATTTTAGGCTTCTATTTTAAAATTCAAACTTTATGCTAAAAAGAAGCTTGGGTCCCACTTTATATTGTGTCGCTTATATCTGTGAACTTACATGGTAGTTAGATGTGTAAGTAGTATGTAACTACAGTGTATGTCCACACTGGTACACAGTATTTACTTGTGTAATACTGGTTAAACTACACTCATGTAACAACCCACTGAACAGTATGTGTAAGTACAAATGTGTAACAGGACATTGGTAACAACACTAGGAAAGTACACATCTGTAACAAGAGTTATGGAAGTGCATTGTGTAACAACAATATGTACTTGCAGATGTTTTCTCACTTCCACACCTGTGTGAAGATCATGTACTTGTGAACACTGTATGGCAGAACTAATGCTGCATTAGAAGGTTTCACCTCTTGATACCAGTGTAATTACATGGTAAATCCACAGGAACTGTCCACTCAATATAAAGTGTAAAATGGTCATAAATTACTGTGTTACTTGTAGAAATATCTTCTGTGCAACACTTTATTAACAGTGTAGTTACATGGTAACTCCACAGGAACGGTCCACAATATAAAGTGTAAAATAAAATTAATTTTCGTTTCGGCTTAGTCCCTTTATTAATCTGGGGTCGCCACAGCGGAATGAACCACCAACTTATCCAGCATATGTTTTACACAGCTGCAACCCATCTAAGCCGAAAAGAAAATGAATGAATGTATGAACAGTAATTTGTGACCATTTTACACCATTTTCCTCAGCCATTTTCCACTTCCTGTTCCATTTGTTTTTTATTTCCTTTTTCCAGATCCACTTTCTCTTTGTTCTTCCATTGTTTTATCACTTTATTATTGTCTTTTCACATTCATTCATTCATTTATTTTCCTTTGGCTTAGTCCATAGGTCTCAAACTCAATTACTGGAGGGCTGCAGCTCTGCACAGTTTTGCTCCAACCCTATTCAAACACAGCTGATCCAACTAATGAACACCTCAGTTATTTGGATAAGTTGTGTTTGAAAAGGGTTGGAGCAAAAGTGTGCAGAGCTGCGGCCTTCCAGGAATTGAGTTTGAGACCTATGGCTTAGTAGTCCCTTTATTTATCAGGGAATGAACCGGCAACTATTCCAGCATGTGTTTTACACAGCGGATGCCCTTCCAGCTGCAACCCAGTACTGGGAAACATTCATACACTCTCATTCATACACACGCTCTACCTATTTAGTTGATTCACCTACTGTATAGTTCATGTGTTTGGTCTGTGTACTCTGAGAAAAACCACGTCAACACAGGGAGATCATGCAAACTCCACACAGAAATGCCAACTGACCCAGCCGAGGCTCGAACCAGTGACCTTCATGCTGTGAGGCGACAGTGCTAACCACCGCGTCGCCCCACTTTCATATTCATCTTCTCTTATTTGATTGTTGTAGTATTGTCTGTCTTTGAGCAGTGTAGTACACAGAGGCGGTCAATAGGAAGTGACTGTCTGTTGATTCTCCCAGATAGCATAAACACAGACGGTGACATCATCAGCACATCTGTGTGTTTGTTTGCGTCTCTGGGGGTCTGCTTCTGTAGATCTGCTCGAGGATGTTGGTTTACCGCTCTCCTCCAAACAGCAGGACAGAACAGGCACTGGAGACGCGGTTAACACACTGCATGTTAGCATTGCTGTGTTTGCCCACAGTTCATTGTCACAGAAGTGTGTTTGCTCTGTGGAGAGGTCACAATCCACACACACACACACACACACACACACACACGCACACACACACTGAATGAGGCTGTTTATGAACTCTTTCATGGTCTGCCAAACGGAGCTCATCCTGCTGCCTTTTCTTACACTGAAAAACCTGCTGTTCTCCTGCTGTGTCCAGTGTGTGTGTGTGTGTGTGTATTTTTCTGGGAGTGTGTGCATGTGAATGTGTGCATGCATGTGAGTGTTTGTGTGTCTTCTCTGCGTACATGCATGTCGGTGAGTGTGTGGCTATTTGTGTTTGTCGCTGGGAGTGTCCATTTCGGTGTGTGTGAGTGTTTGTGTGTGTGCGAGTGTGTGTGCATGCATGCGAGTGTTCCTTCTGTTTGTTAGTGTATGCACATGCTTGTTAGTGAGTGTGCGTAAGAGTGTCTGTGTGTGTGTGTGTGTGTGTCAGTGTGTCTGTATGCGTGTTTGTGCGTGGCAGTGTCCATTTTGGAGTGTGTGAGTGTTTGTTTGTGAGTGCATGTGTGTTAGTGTGCGCGAGTGTCTGTCCTTGTGTCTGTATGTGTGTTTGCGTAGGAGTGTCCATTTCGGTGTGAATGTTTCTGTGTTTGTGTGTGAATGTGTGTATGTTCTATGTGTGAATGTGTGCAAATGCATGTTAGTGCGCGTGCGTGTGTGTCTGTATGTGTGTTTGTGTGTGGGAGTGTCCATTTCTGTGTCTGTGTATGTGTGTATTTCTTTGTTAGTGTGTATGCATGTGAATGTGTATGTTTCTTCTGTGCTTGTGTGTGCACATGCTACGTGTTGGTGTTTGAGTGAGTGTGTTTGTGTATGTGTTTGTGTGTGTATGTATGTGTGTGTGAGAGAGAGAGAGAAAGAGTGTTGTTTGTGTTTTAGTTCTGTGTGTGTGTTCGTTCAGATGGGGACAGAGAGGTATAGCCGACGGCATTTAGCATGTTTTAGAAATGAGCTGTCACTTTAACACAAAGCAGAGACCAGAAGAGATGATGTACAAACACTGTCTCAGTCACACACACACACACACACAACCACACACACTTCAACTCAAACTGAAGAATGATGCCATTTGACCAAAACTCAGGATGAAGCTCAAGATGAAGTTTCTGGAGTTGCAGTGATAGTTCACCCTCCGTTACTCTTCCTCAAGTGGTTCCAAACATTTATGAGTTTCAGTTGAACACTCAAGAAGATATTTTGAAAAATGTTAGAAACCTGTAACCGTTGACTTCCAAAGTATTTCTTTTTCCTACTATGGAAGTCAACGGTAACAGGTTTTCAACATTTTTCAGATCATCTTCTAGTGTGTTTAACAGAAGAAACTCATACAGGTATGACAGAAGTAAAGCAGTGAGTAAATGATGACAGCATGTTCAGTTTTTGGTGAACTGTCGCTTTAAGGCTCAAGTAGACTTGAACCAATTTCTAAGGGCATACCAGTGTAAATTAATATCAGGCAAAATCAGGCCAACTTGAAAAGACGATGGCGACTGCTGTTGTTATTCCAGTTGTGTTGTTTTTGTGTTGTATTCATCTTCAGGAAATCACTGAAGGTGTATATTATGTTATCATGGCGTTCTAATGTGGAAATAAGATCATAACTGTACTGTGCATTTACACCGTGACCATATTCATCTGTGTAAACACATGAAAACAACATTAACATTATAGCAGACACTATAAAAAAAACTCATTCCCAGCCACTAGACATTCCTGACAGGGTATTCCAGTGTCAGAATATTGTAGGACTGCTGTACAGGTGTTATTATTATGGATTATAGAATTAGCAGTTAATATTTTAGTTTTAATTATCATACCCCTTGGTTTCGAGTGTGGTCCTGAAAAGTCTTCGTTCGAAGGTCTATCTACCGCTTCCCCCTATCCCTACTCCTTGAAGCTTAGTGAAGTTTGTTTACAAACTAATTTCGAGAGGATCACGTGCTTATGATTTACCACGGCTGGTCGCACATAATCTAATCACGATCTCCCAATCATATGATTCCACATCTACTATAAATAACCACAGTTTCAGTCCACAGTTATCTTCGTATGGAAGTACCCCTCCTTTCCTCCCCCTTCTTCTCCTTTTCTAAGATCGGGCGGCACGGCGGCTCAGTGGCTAGCACTGTCTCCCCACAGCAAGAACACTGGCAGCCCTGGTCCTCGCCAGGCTAGTGGGCGTTTCTGTGCGGAGTTTGTATATTCTCCCTGTGTCCTTGTGAGTTTCCCCCGGGGGCCTCCGGTTTCCTCCCACCATCCAAAGATATACATAATTCATAACAGATCAAACAATTCAGGCTCTTGTCTCTAGTTTCCCTTAGCTGCTGCAGCCGGGGAGTTTGAGAGCTACCTAAGCTCAAGCTCCCCTCTCGCTCTACGAACGGGAGGGAGCCCTGGGCTCGAGGATCCCTTGAGCTCAGGGCTCTCTCCCGGGATAGCATGCCAAACAAGCTTATATCAAATCATCAGCTAAGTGTGAACTCTTGAAAGAGAATTGGGTCACCCCTACCCCTTCACAGGAATGCACAAAACGAGGGGTCAGGGTAAGGGGAAGAGCAAAGGTAGAATTGAGATTTGCTCTAAGTAGGTATTGCTGCAACTCAGAGACGTCCAAGTGGGAAGGGATTACACCGCAAGTAGGTTGGGTGACCTCCAAGAGGGAGGAACTTAAACCACAAGTAGATTGGGTTTAGATAGATTAGGTGCAAAGTAGATTGGGTTTAGGTGGTGTCGGTGATGCAGATATTAATAAAACACGTCAGGCTAGCGTGAGCTTGGGTTTTGGGGTAGGGTAGGTGTAGACCAGGGGTGTCCAAACTTAGTCCTGGAGGGCTGGTGTCTCCAATTTGCCTCCACACACCTGCAAAGATGTTTCTAGAAAGCCTAGTAATGCTGCGTTCACACCAGACGCGGAAGACGTGTCAAGCGCAAGTGATTTACATGTTAGGTCAATGCAAAGGCGCGAATAGGCATCCTACGGCGTGATACGCGGGAATGGCGTGGCGCGAATGAGGCGAATTTGACGCGCTTAACATTCAACAGACATTCGCGCCGCGTTAACCAATCAGGAGCTTGCTCTTGTGGGGGTGTGACTATGACGTAGCGCCTGCTGATGGTGTCTCGGGGAAAAATCCTCCTGCCGACACCGACAACAGTTCATCAAACAGGGCTCGGCTCTGTCAGAAGCACCACTGAAAGCTTCCAACATCCAGGTTCAGTCTCTGGAGGAGTTTATGAGCTCACAGAGCTGGGTGCACCTCTGAAATAATCTAGTGGACTCATATACAGCTCCAAACGAATCAACCCTGTTTTTCAGACTTCATAAAGCACATAAACACAGTTATTCTCTCTATAAAACCCGTTAGCCATTTAGCAATAAAGCTACAGTCACCAAGCCATAGACAGAAGCCCTGCCCTACACGCGAGTCTGTTCTCAAGTCAATTTGACATGTGAATAAAGCGGTTTTGTACGTGCGAATGAAGCAAGTAAACTCAAATGTTCATGCATCTATTTACACGCGAATAGCGCGATTTAGCCGCGCTTGCCGCATCTGGTGTGAATACAGCAGAGCTTGATTAGCTAGCCCAGGTGTGTCTGATTGTTGTTGTTGACTTTATTGATACCCGTAGGTAGATTCTTTTTGCAGCAAAGATTGGCGTTGGAACTAAACTTTGCAGGACACCGGCCCTCCAGGACCGAGCTTGGACATCCCTGGTGTATACCAAGGGTGACACCCTGCTCCTGGAGATCCACCATCCTGCAGATTTCAGTTGCAACTCGTATCGAACACACCTGCCTGTGATGATCTAGGGCTGTTCAGGTCTTAGTTAATTGGTTCAGATGTGTTTGATCAGGTTTGGAGCTAAACTCAGCATGAAGGTAGATCTCCAGGAGCAGGGTTGAGCACCCCTGGTGTAGACATTCATAAAGCACAACATTGGAATCCGTGTCATGTACAACACGTTATATAAATAAAAACTCCTGATTTGCACAGCCCACTTGGAGCTCGAAGGCTCACCCTTTTGGAGCTCAAGTCTCACCCATTTGGAGCTGGCTCCGACCTCCGTTTATACCCTTCTCGATAATTTAGCTTGTTTAAAAAAAATTTATCAAACTTTTTTCATTTGAATTTTAACTTATTATGTCTGAAAACAAAACAAATTTTAATCCTTCTCTTGGAAATGCTTCGTGATTTTTAAGAACGTTTCAATATTTTTGCTAGAAACAAGACAACTATAAGTTAGAAAACATTTTTTTTTTGTTGCTTTGTAATTGCAAACTCCAGTTAGTGCAAAAAAAAATGACACACTTTTTCAGTCAATGTACAATTAAAATATAGTTAATGTACATTAATAACAATAAGCACCCAGAGTTTGACTGTTGATGAATGATTTATGCAGGCGGTGTTGTTGTTTAGCAAACTGTATTTTATGCCCAAGTAAATATGTAGGTGTTGTCTAGGTGTTATAGTGAAGCAGTTGTGCAGCTGACTGACCCTCCGTCTCTCTCTGTGTTTCTCCAGTAAACTCTTCAGTGAGTTTATCCTCAAAGTTCCTCTGGGGAGACTGGTGAAGCAGAAGCTCAACTGCATGATCGACATCGTCCACAGTGACCTGTTTACTCAGCATGGTATGTACACTAATACACATAACACACACTGCTCTAAGCCTGGTTTAACCAGATGGAAGACTGTTAACACATTTATCACATGTGCATAAAATAAATACAGTTGAGAAAATTTTATTTTATTTTTATTTTTTATTTTTTTATTTTTATTTTTTTATTTTTATTTTTTTTTAATTTAATTTAATTTAATTTAATTTATTATTATTTTATTTTATTTTATTAAATGTTTTTTTTATTTGATATTTTATGTTTTATTTTACACATCTTAAAAATATAAATTTTAATTAGCAATTACATATTAGTTTTAATTCATTATTAATTTACATTTAATGTTTAATTTTTCATTTAATTTTATTTTTAATTTAATGTTTTTTTAGTTGTTAAGTTTTTATATTTTATATATTTTATTTTATACATTATTTATTTTTATTAAATATTTTAATTACATTTTTGTATTTTATTTATATTTTTAATTTAATATTTTTTTATTTTTATTTAATTAAATGTTTTACGGTTTTTATTTTATATTTTATAAATTTGTTTTATACTTTATTTTATTTCCTCATTAAATGTTTTAAATTGATATTTTGTGTTTAATTTTTCGTTTATTTTATTAATTTTATTTTAATTATTTTTGATTTGATTTTGATTTAATTTAATTTTCTTTATTTTAATTTTGTGAGTTTGTCCGATTGCTGTGTGTTGTACTAAATGCATTGTGTATTGTATTGAGTGGAGTATTTGAGAGAGAGAGAGCGCGCGTGTGTGTTAAAACAGTAACATATGGCAGCTCTGCGGGTGGATTGTAAGCAGATCTCAGTCATTCAGCTGTAATTATCTGTTTGTGTCTCCTCCTCTGACTTTATTAAATCACTCGTCACTTGTACATGTGCGTCAGTCTCTCGCTCTCATAAAGAACAACCTAAATCACTCAATAATAAATGAAAGCAACTGGTGATTAACTTCAAATCCATGTACGTGTGTGTGTGTGAGAGAGTGCATATTTGTGTGTATTTGTGGTTCGTTGCACAGATTTTGTCAGCTTGGATTTATCCTAAACCGATCGTCAGCAGATTCAAACTTCTCAAGCCTGTTGACTCACACGAACGACGTCTTTGCAGAGAATTTCACGTTTCGTTTCCATCTAATGAGCGCTATTCTTGAGTTAATTTCTCAATTCTGTTTGACAGCGTGTTAAAATGCAGTTTTAATGGGTGTTTTGTAAGGCATGCCTGTCACTGGCGCTCATTTTTGGCGTTGAGGATCTGAACAGAGGTCAAACATCAGCCTTTTTTTTCCTCTGAAAAGGTCAGAGTTAGACTTTACGTTCCACACGTCAGTTTGAAATCCCTGTTTAGCCGTTCACTAACTATGCTTTCTGCCGAAGATGCAAAGTAGATTTGTGCACAAAACTGGAATATTGCAAAAAGCATTTGCAAATAAAGCTGCATTTCCATCCAAATGAGTCAAAGAGAACAACATCCTCACTTCCAGATAAACCAGCAAATATCAGGACATTTCTGGTGGTAATAATAAAATAATAATAATTAGGGCAGTGCAACTCAGGCAAAAATGAGAGAAACAATTTTTGATTTTCGAAATGCATGATTCTGTAGATCTAAAATAAAGGTTAATATGAGTAGGCTGTTGTTGTTTTTTTATCTAACATAAGGTTAAAATAAAAATAATAATAATAATATTAGGCCTGTGTGTAGGTCTACTGTTGATTACGCTATGTTTTGTATAGACTTGGAATGGTGGACTTGAACAGACTTTAAATTTGTCCTGGTCATGAAAGCCCACTAAAAGGATTACATCAGAATATAACTATTGATAGTTCTGAAGTTGAATTATTATTTTTGAGACATATGCTTGCATTTTTTACTGGTAAAATCAGACATTTGTCATCATCAGATTTCCTCTTGCAATCCGATATATTCAACGTTGTATATGCTAGAGTAGTTATACGACACTATTAAACATGCAGGTGCGAAATCTTGGTGTACTTTTTGATGCTCAGCTTAACCTGAAGCCTCATTTTAAACAGTTAACAAAAACTGCATTTTATTACTTACGCAACATCGTCCGCATCCGTCCTTTTTTCTCTACACCAGACGCTGAAAGGCTTGTCCATGCTTTTATTACGTCTCGCTTAGATTTTTGTAACTGTTTATTTGGGGGTCTGCCAGCCAATTCACTTAAGATGTTACAATATGTTCAAAACTCTGCTGCACGTGTGTTAACTCACACATCATCTCGTTTTCACATTACCCCGGTACTCTACCAGTTACACTGGTTGCCTGTTAAAGTCACGTATCGATTATAAAACCTTGATTTTAACTTATAAAGCTTTTCATGGTTCTGCTCCTGATTATATCTGTGATCTTATATCCACATCCTCTTTCTCTCGTAATCGACGTTCCACTTCTGGGCTCACCTTGTTTCAGCCTCAATGTAAACTTAGCACCATGGGAGGAAGGGCATTCTCCTATCGTGCACCTTAACTGTGGAATGCTCTTCCCATACACATCAGGAACGCCAGTTCCCTGGACTGTTTTAAGAAACTTCTTAAAACTCATCTTTTTATTATTGCTTATAACTTATGAGGCCTTCTTTTAATCTGTATTTTTTATTATTTATTTTTTTATTTATTTTTTTGTGTATTTTATGTTCCATTGTGTTCTGATGCTCTTGTTAGCGATTTGAGTCTGAGAATAGCGCAGTATAAATAAAATGTATTATTATTATTATTTATTCGCAGGCACAGCACTCTGTTTTTAATATGAAAGAAAAAAAACATCAAATGATTGTATAATCGTAACTCTAAATAATGATATGATCATTTGATTGAGCTTTGTTTTGGTTTCACTTTCACTGCTGAATGCTGTTCATGTCATGGCTGCCATCACTTTGAGGAAAAAAAACATGCAAATTATAATTCCCGCGTGGCTCCCAAATTATCGCTCTGTGCAACAAGCTGAACGTTATTCACAATTTTTTTAGTTGTTATTCACAGCCTATGCAGGTTCTGTTCACTAAAGTGCACGCATGCTCTGTGTTAAACAAAGTGTCAGCTCATGTGTGATTTCGTAACTGCAAATGCATCATTACATTAAGACAGAAATGACATTTTGGGTGAATTATACCTTGTAAAATCAGTATGCTGACCATTTGGATTTGTCCAAGTTGCTGAGCAACATATATAAAACATAAGAAGACTTGTGCGACGCCTTTATGCTTCTCTTCTAAATTTAAAGATATAATTGGCTGAATCATAGAGATGCTGGATTAAGGTCGTGTGGGGGGTGGAATCGAGATCACAATCTTTTTTTTAGATTAATCTTGAACCCCTAGTAATAATAATAATAATAACAATAATATTAATATTAATATTAATATTAATATTAATATTAATATTAATAATATTAATGATAATAACAGTAATATTAATAATAATAATAATAATAATACCTGACCACTTTGATGACAGGCTTTAGCTGAGGGATTTTAGAAAGACTGAAACCACATTCAGATGTTTTACAATGTGGTCAAAACACTTAAGCCTGCCCCTTAATGCCGTCCCATCATGCACATTTAAATCATCACATGATCCGTTAAAACAAAATCATATGACTTTTTTTTGATTTTGTAAAATGTACGTTTTCCTTTACATTTTCTTTTATACTGCTCAATTGTGCGCATATGTATTTTTACACGCATTTAAAATATGCATGTTACATTTTTCATTGTTAAAAAAACATTTTCTTTAGGTTTTTTTTTTTTACATTTTAACTTTCCCTCCCTCCCCTAAAGCAAAGTAAATGTATTGTTATACATGGGCTAAGACAAATAAAACCATAAACTGTATTCCACATACAAGAATTTATATTCCACATACAAGAATTCACATGTACACATACAGTATCAATCAGTTAATCAGTAGAGTGAGAGGTATTTGCTTGTGCCGTTTGTATGGTTTTGTTCCAAAAACTGTATAAGCAGATCCCAAATTTTATGGTACTCCTTCAATTAGCCAATGGTCAATGAATAGACTTTCTATATTCTTCCAATAAAGTGCTATCAAACGGCTTGCATCATTTTAGTTTGATAATCTGTTAATGACCAGCTTACAGGACAGTTTGGCTTTTTTTATTAAAAGCATTTTATATGCGCATTTCCAAAATGCCAAACTAGCTTTTTACCTGTTTGTATTATAAAGTGTTTATCTGTTTATTCTTACTTTCATTCCCGTATTCTTGCCTTATTGAAAGCATTTATGCGTGCAATTTCTTTATCCATAAGTGCGTTTATTTATTCATGCTTTAATTTGTGCATTTATTGATGCATTTATTATTTACTCGAGCATTTGAATAATTATTTCATGCATTTAAAATAAAATCATCCGTCTATATTTAATATTTCTGTAAGGTTTAGATTATATACAGTCATATTATAGATATACCATCACAATTAACAAGTTAATACAATTATAATCAATAAAACAAATAGAATAATTAATAAACAAATAAATAAAACTCACAAACTAAAATATACATATTCTTTCTATCTCTCTCACACACACACACACACTCGCGCACACACACACACAGGCGTTAAAGGGATGTTTTCTGCTGTGTGATGTGAGTGTTCATCTGAAAGGCTGAAAATGAATTCTTCCACTCTTTCCCCTCTCTCTGACCTTCTCAGCGCGAGTTAACAGGAGTGTGAAAACTGCATCTCCTCAGTCTTGTTCTTTTACATTTTCTAAAGGTAATGTGGGGAAGCCGTGCTCTTCTGAAAGTGATATATCACTGTGTGCTGACCTGCACAGCCCTGAGCTGAAGTAAAGCAGATCACTGATCCGCTTTTTACTGCCTTCATGGAGACTTTTGCTTCTCCTTCTGTCTTGTTGGATTGAGTTTATTTATTCATATTATCTTTCTATACAATCTTTTATCTATGCATGCATACTGTCTGTCTGTCTATCTATCGTTCTATCTGTTTATCTATCTGTCTATATATACATCTATACAGCTGTCTGTCTGTCCTACCTTCCTTCCTTCATTTTAGG
>CAIGQQ010001915.1:1494989-1528194 GCA_903798035.1 Danio albolineatus | reverse complement strand
ATTATTATTATTATTATTTATGAATATACAATTATTATTATTATTATTATTATTATTATTATTATTATTATTACTATTTTTATGAATATACAATTATTATTATTATTATTATTATTATTATTATTATTTATGAATATACAATTATTATTATTTTTATTTATGAATATACAATTATTATTATTATTATTATTATTATTATTATTATTATGCGTTATCGTTTTTATTATTTTACAATATATTGTTGTTGTTGTTGTTGTTTTTGTTTGTGTTTATAATAATAATAATAATAATTGTTATTATTATTATTATTATAGTTGTTGTTATTATATATATATATATATATATATAATTTTTTTATTTATTATTATTATTATTATTATTATTATTATTTTTACTTTTTTATATATTATGATTATTTTTACTTTTTTATATATTATTATTAATAAAATATTATTATTATTACTATATTATTATTATTATTATTATTGTTATTATTATTATTATTACAATTATTAATATCTTTATTATATTACAATATATTATTATTTTATTATTAATATTTTATTATTATTATTTTTATTACTACTATTATTATTTATTATTATTATTAGTATTGTTATTTATATCTTTATATTATAATGTAAATATATTTATATAATATAAATATATCTTTATATTTAATATAATATATTATTATTATTTTATTATCATTTTTATTTTTTATTATTATTATTACTATTATTATTATTATTTTATTTTATTTTATTTTATTATTATTATTATTTTTAATTAAAAAAAAGTGTACCATTTATAAAAGACCATCCACATGTTAAGTATGACATCACACAAAGCGGCTTCTGGGTCCAATCGCCATATCAAACTGTATTGGGAGGCTTATCAGATGATAAAAATAAATGTTTAAGTGATGTATTACTTTCCAAAATCACAATCAGATATACATATCCATGCCTAATATCCCAGGGCCAGAATGTGGTTAATGTTTTATAAATTGTTAAAGTATTGGTGTTTATGCAGCAAGTCCAGAGTCTGTTGTGTACACCATGATTATATATAAAATTAACTTTAACGTGTGACATAAGTGGTCATGAACGAATATTTTCTCAATTCAAATGAGTAGCTGCTTGAACCTGGAAACAGTAGTCCATACGCCACCACTTAACAAGCGGATAAACAGAAGAAACTTAATGCAACTTTTCCCCCTCATGCAATAACAGCAGATATGAGAAACCATATCATCTGCACTGCTTCTCAAGGGCATTTATGCATTTATACATTTATGTATTTCAAGGCTTTCGGAAAACTTTGCAACGGATCAAGCTTATCTCAAGTCATGTTGACATGTACTTCAAGGACGTACGCTTCTTCAAGGAGGTTTTCTATTCTGTATTTATTATTATAAACCATTGGTAAATGCAGTAGAGCAGGGGTCATCAACTGTATTTGTCCGAGGGCCAGAGTTTTACCAGTCTCCTTGGGGGGCCAGACATTATGTTTATTGTTTATACTTTTTCCGTTTCATTACAAATCTGAAGGCATTTGATTCAGGCTCCATCACCTATACCACAGTCAACCACTAGGAGTGATGGATATTTTGTCTCAACTCAATTAGGCTAAGTCAACAGGGGGAAATGCAGTGTTGGGTGTAACGCGTTACTAAGTAATGCGTTACTGTAATTAAATTACTTTTCCACTGAAAAAGTAAAGTAACTAATTACAGTTCATTTTTAGGTATTTTAATTACAGTTACTTATAATGTACCTGCGTTACATTGTAAAATAATTAAACTCGCTGAATTATCTTACACGGTTTTATTAATTTATGTTCTAAAGGTAAAAGTAAACTCTGGTGCTTTAAAATCATCGTAGTGCAGATGCATGTGATAGCGCCGCGCGCCAGTTTGCTGCTAGTCATAAAGCGGAAGATGTCGGACTCAGCTGAAGCGAGTGGCTGTTTTACGAAATGAAAATATTCCCAGACAAGAACATTACAGCATTAATCAATTTATTTTTCCTCATTGCGCGCCTGCGTGCTGTAGCGCGCTGCTTTTTCAAGGCTATCGCGCACCTTACATGGGCTGGTCTATGAAGATTACTATGAGAAAGGCTAAAATGACTACGCAGATGTGACAGAGGGAGTCGGCGAATTTAACATGACTGAAGCTGCTCTGTTTACAGAGTAATAAGACACCTTTTGCTCGATCGGATCACAGGTAAACAAGAGAGACACAATCCAGTTCAAAAACATGCCGTATAAATCTTAAGCCTTTTGACCACTTCCGATCATACTGCACGGGCTTTCATTCTAATACCGCCAAAAATAATGCTTTTTTTGTAAAGATTGCCTGATCCTGCCTGATCGATAGATATGCAGAATAATATTTAAGAAGGTTACATTGCATACTAAAAATTATTATGCATGTAATTATTATAGATTTTAAATAGAATATAATAAAGATGATTCAGAAATCTAAAAGGCTAAATTATTTCATGTTTGACTCATATGTTTTATCTAAGTATTTATTATTTACAGAGTTAAATATTTATTATTTGTCCACTCAAGGTTTATAGGGATTTCAAGAAGTATTTAGTTAAGTTTCTTATTGAGTAATTAAGTTACTTTTTAGACACAGTAATTAGAAAAGTATTTTAAAAACAATATTGATTAAGTAATTAGTAATTAATTACTTTTTTAAAGTAACTTACCCAACACTTGAGAAATGTAACTTCAGCCATTGATTAAGCACTGCGAGTAGCCCGTTTCAGCATTGTGACTTGAATTCAAGCCCACTTAATGTTTTATTTGATGTGCGAACATTATTTGTGATCTGTTTTGTTCTGGTACCAGGTTATTTATTTACCATGCTATTTTAAGTCATGCCAGATTGTTTTTGCTCCTTTTTTAGTCCTGAGGCAGTCATCCCAAGTCTCCCGGAAGTTCTAGGAGTCTTCCGCAAATGCATCGAGACTCCCGGATGCCCTCAAACAAATGATAATCTCCTGGAAATCGCACGTCTCCCTCCCGCTCCTCAAATACGTCGTGCACCCCTCTTCACCGCATCCCTCCTTGCTCACCACACACGTCACGTAGACATGGGACGATAACTGTGTTGAAGGTATACCGCGGTTTAGAAAAGTCAAGGTTTTAAAACCGTCAAAATTTTCTGTAATACCGTTCCTAAGGTATGTGTATGATTTTTTTTGTTTGTTTGTTTGTTTGTTTTTAGGACAACAGTGTCTCCAGCAAAATAGATATCCAAAAATGGCATTTTAAATTGTAAAAAAATCTGCACTGTTAAAAAAATGCAGGGTTACACCCAATTCATGTTGTCCCAACACAAATCGATCATGTTGACTTAACACTTTTAACAAATTTATGTAGATTGAACATTAATTAAGTTGTACCAATGAAATCTCAATAATTATGTTGTTTCAGCTCATTTTATTTAGTTCGAACAAGTAAAAAAGAAATATTTTTTGAGCGTGTGTTTTTGAAACTAATGAAGACAGCAGAAGTCAATGATTCATTTGAATCATTTAGCTGGACATGTTTACTGCTCCAAATAATTAAAACATTTCTCAAAATCAAATATATTGTGTTCAATGGGGAAAAAAGTTTTTGTTTTTTACCCAGACATTTAAAAGTAATATATTTTAGAGCAGTAAACACAATACCGTCATACCGTAGAACCATGATATTTTTATCCAAGGTTATCATACCGTCAGAATCCTATATCTTATACCGGCCAGGGCTGGACTGGGACAAAAAAAAACAGCCCTGGACATGATCTAGAGTGGCCCACCATGCCTTCATATGTCTGATATTTTTTAGGGACTCTCCGTAAGAGTAATGTTTTTTATATATATATATATATATATATATATATATATATATATATATATAGAGAGAGAGAGAGAGAGAGAGAGAGAGAGAGAGAGAAATAGATAGATAGACAGATCAGTAGATCGATAGAAGTATAATTTTATAAAATAAATATTACAAATATTCGAAAGGTTGAATAAAAGAATAAAGACTGATCTTCATTTGATGTTGGTCAACATGTAAACAACACGTGATCGATATAGTATTAATATTTATTAATATAATAATATTAATATAATACATAAATGGCTAAACAGTGAGAAATTAATGTTTTAAAAACGTGCACGGCTCTCGCTCGTACTGTAGCCTATATTTGACGCACATGTAAACAACACGTGTGTTCTGGGCGAGCAAGTAAGCATTTATGCACTGAACACGCACAAACAGCTATTCTAAACAAATGTTTTCCATAGACTTTGCCGTCGCTGGTTTAAAAGGCCGACTGTACGCAGTTTGCGTAGATTACGCAGCCACGCCCTCAAGGGTCACAGATTTCGACAGTCACAGAATATGGTGTAACACCGGCACTGTGTCGCCTCAGCAACCGCCCTTAAACCCGAACTTGATTCTGATTGGTCAACGCTCAGCCAATCGTCAAGTGTGCTGATCGTAATCTTAAAAAGCACAGTCAGTCTCGCAGTTCCTGTCAGCCTCCTGCAGCCAATTAGACACAGATTCTAGATTCTAGAGAAGAAGAAATAAATCATCCAGATGTGGTGTTGCACGTAGCTGGCGCCATTGTGAGCATTTTTACTCATGCGTGTTGTCTGTTTTCCCATGAAATAACACACCAGTAGGCAATAGGGTTTCTGTTCATGGTAATTTTTTTGCCATCGTGTTGGGTTTACACTTGAAATGCGTGCGATGTTACCTTAGAAATATGCATACTTTTTTTTCTACTCATTTTGCAAGATACTAGAAAATGGCGTAGCAGCAGCAATGGTAACTGGGCAACAACATTATGGAATCAGCCTGCCTAAAGAATGCACAATATTCACAGCTGAAGCCCGTGCCTTACTTTTAGTATCGGAATATATAGAAAATGTTCAACAAAAGAAGTCTATCATTTTCACAGACTCCAAATCATGCATCCAAGCTATGGAATCTTCAAAGAATGTGCATCCTTTGATTGATAATATTTTAACTAAAGTTCATCAATTACAAAATCAGTTTTATCACGTCATTTTTTAATGGATTCCAGGACATGTCGGACTTTCAGGAAATGAGCGAGCTGACGCAGCTGCCAAAGATGCTTTAAAGCAAGCGGTGATCAAATGCCAAATTCCTCCATCAGAGATGAGACGTTTTATAAATGTTTACATTTTAAACAAGTGGCAAGAAGAGTGGAATACATTGGAAAATAATAAACTATATGAAATCCAACCTGAAATCTCACACAGAATTTTAAGACATTTTAAGACAAGATTTGATCAGGTGGTTTTTACTAGATGTCGTATTGGACACACAAGATTAACACATGTTTTTTTTGCTCCAAGGTGAAAACCCTACGCAGTGTTTGTACTGCACAATTCCGCAATCTATAAAACACATTTTACTGGACTGTCCTGCTTTTAATGACTCCAGAAGACTTTTTTTATGAAATGAACTCTCTTAAGGACATTTTTAACAAAGTGACACCAGAAAAGATTTTAGAATTTTTATCATGTATTGACACAAAAAATCTTATTTAATTTATGTATTCATTTGGTTGTTGATTTTTAATTGTATATCTATTATTGAAATGTTTATGCCATGAAAATAGCCTTGGTTGCTCACATGGCATTAAATTAAATAAAATGAACGAGGTTTTGCAAGATACTGGTATTCAGCTTAAAGTGCAGTTAAAGGGCCTAACTGGGTTATTCTATTAACTAGGGATAATTAGGCCAGTCATTGGACAACAGTGGTTTGTTCTGCAGGCTGTTGTTGATCTTCAATGTCGCTGCATATGTCCAGCAGCTTTAAATAAAGTCCAGCAACTGTTACTGACCTGTAAATGATGCATGCGCTGTTCCGGCACGTGTCACAGTTCGCCGTGTCCTGGCCCGTGCGATAGGAGAGCCTGCAGGACAGAGAACCATCAGTACACAGAACAAATCAAGAAACACTCGGCATGACACTGAACACACAACACTCGACACAACACAAACACAAACACAACTCATCAACACACGAGAAAAGACAACACACAAGACAAAAGTTAAGACACCATAACACAAAAATAGGGATGCACCGATATGGATTTTTTGGCCAATATCGATAGCCGATAGCTCTTTAGATTTGGAGGCCGATAACCGATATACTATAGCCCATAAAAATAAATATTTCAAAATGTTATATGTTTATACAGTAAACCACAGTGGCGTAGTGGGTAGCACTATTGCCTCACAGCAAGAAGGTCGCTGGTTTGAGCCTCCGCTGGGTCAGTTGGCATTTCTGTGTGGAGTTTGCATGTTCTCCCCGTGGTCGCGTGGGTTTCCTCCAGGTGCTTCGGTTTCCCCCACAAGTCCAAAGACATGCGCTTTAGGCACATTTGAATAGCCATAATGTCAGTGGTGCGCTTTTAACCTTCATCCTTCAGTATAGCGGTCAGGATTTGACTTTGCCGATAAGCACATGTGTTTGTTGTACATGTGTTTAGTATGTTGACGTGAGCCTGCGGCCTGCAGACGAACACGAGATCTGATCTGACAGCAGAGATCATGAATGACCAGCAGACTCTCGACCGTCGGCATCACTCCTTCATGAAGTCCTCAGGCTTCAACATCAAATCATCTCTGCTGGAGACTGGCTTAATGCCCACCTAAAATTATAATAAAACAAAAACTCAAGACAACTAGGGTTCACAAGACGTTTTTTTAGCTGAAAACCTTTATCGGAAATTCTGGGGGACTCAAATTTAAACGTTAAATTGTTAAACGCGCTACATACATACAATCTAAATGCATTCACTGCACCAGAAGTGCATAACAAAACATTTCACAATGAAATAACACAGTATTAAGTTTAATAAATAAAACTGTCTTTAAAACAGACAACATCAAATAAATGAAGATGAACTAACCTCAGCTCTAGTTAAACACATACTGTACACAGTAACACTAACTGCTTGATCAACAAAACTGTAATAAATTGTCTTAAAAACAGACAACATGAAGAAATAAAGATGAACTAACCTCAATTCCAGTCAATAAATAAAAACTAACGGAAATCAAAACCGCCTATTCGCTTCTCCTGCTCAACTTCATGCGCGGAGTGAGCTCTGATTGGTTAACATCTTTCTCCCGCTCAGCTTAGCTGTAATTGCCCAGTGTGCTGCGTCAGCTCTGATTGGTTAACATATTAAAATCATGCGCACAAGAATGTATTCTGAATTAAAATCTAAATAAATTAATAGCTAAAATTGCAGCCTTGTGTGATTTCGAAACTGCATCTGCTTAAATCCCCCATTTTTTATTTTTTTTTGCGTTTGCGATTAATTGCACAGCCCTACTTTACAGTTATTAATTGTATTATGGGACCTGATTTTTCAGCTTTTGTTAAATTTGCCTCTGCAGTTTATCAAAGTGACTATTTCATTTACATTTTAGTCATTTAAATCAATATACTGTCAAATAAATCAAATCCGTACAATAACAACAATATATTTAAAAAATACTGTGAAATAGACGATAAAGTGGCATTTTATTAAGCTGGATTTATACTTTCACCTGGTGCCCCAGCGCGCGCCTCCGCTGACTGCGTGCGCACCTCGCAAAACGGACGAGGCTTTTATACTCGCCGCGTTCGCCGTTGTGATATTCTTTAAAATGACAGGGGGCGGTTAAAAGAAACTGACTGTAAAGTCAGACAGATAAACAGAGAAGTAGAAAGCTTCCAGTACTACGTCATATCATTAATATTATTGATGTTTATTAAACTAGTTATTTTTATTATTTTTATAAACTATTTTAATGATTATAAAGATTTTTATAACCATTCAAGATTTTTTTTATCAAACTTTGATGCATCACTTGCTTTTGTTCATATCTCGGACAGTTTTACTTATTAAAGTGTATTAAAATATTTATGACGAGAACATGGGTTCCTCAACAAAATTTTTTTTTTATTATGGCAAGAATAAAAGCAAAAATTACACTTACTAAAGAATACAGATGTTTTTTTATTAAAAAAATATATATATATTTAGCCGCTCCACAATTCACATATTTCTGTCTGGCTAGTTTTTGTCCTCTACTTATGCTAAAAAGGCAATAATAATCCAACATTCCTGACCATTATCACCAATAAAGCCAAGAAAAACGGCATCATGTTGTAAACCGACAGGTTCAAATATTCCTGTCCAGTTATCAAAGACATCATTTGTTCCTTAATTATAGTTTTGTAACTATTAAATTGTTTTAAATTCAATTGTAATATATCCATCAGTGTTAAAGCTATGAATGGTGGAAAAACACATTCTGTAATCGTGTAGCTGTGTCTCCATTGGCCTCTTTTGGCTTTAACAAACTCATCCCTCAGGATTTTCCAAACCTTTTAACAAAAACTTTCCTCCTTTCCCACGACTGTTGCAATTTCTAGCCAAGAATTATTGATCATCTGGTTATCTCTGTGATCACTGATCTTGAATGTGTCTGTACAGTCGTACCTGTTTCAGACAAAATCTCTTCAAAGTATTTAATATTCAACCTAACTCAGACGCGGCGCCGCGCACACTGTTTGCTCGAGTCTCAAAAAATCCCATGCGCTCCGCCAGCCGAAATCATGTCGCGCGCACCCAAAGCGAACATCCGCAAACTCCTCTGACGTCATATTTGCCATGCGTACTCAAGCGAACTAGCGGACGCGTCGAGTATAAATCAGGCTTTACCAGGTTTTTGTGCCATAATGTACACCACCAGTACAAACAATATCATCTTCACACTACTGAAAATGTCAATACAAGTTTTCAACGTCAAACTTTTTTGGAGGAAAGATCATATTGTGTGTGTGTGAATAAGCGCATACTGGGTTGTAGCTGTAAGAGCATCCGCTGTGTAAACATACGCTGGAATAGTTGGCAGTTCATTCCGCTGTGGCGACCTCTGATAAATCATAGACTAATCCGAAGGAAAATTAATGAATGAAAAGTTAAGCTTCATGCTCTAGGACAAAGTGTAAGTCCTGAATGTGTTGAACTCTGATGGCTGTTCCTCCATTGTTGGCTGCTCTTTAATCATTAGAGTCTGTCATTGAAGCCATCGCTGAGCTGTCAGGATGAAGGCGACCCGTCGAGCCCTCCGTGTGTCCTGTAACGGAGCGATCGATAACTCTGAGGCGTGCTCGTCATATCTGTCTGTCTCTCTCGTCCCGTCGATCTGTTTCTCCTCTCAATGTCTCTCATTACTGGAATATTCCGGGTTGAACACAAGTTAAGCTGTATTGACATCAGCTCTGGCATCATGTTGATTAGTACAGAAAATCAATGGGACTCGTACTGCAGTTTGCTAAAGTAAACACTGAAGTCTCTGCACATGAAGTGGTGACTAGGCTTTTATTGTAAGAAGCAAGTGTGAGTGGTTTTACATTTGTGCTCAGCTATTTTGAGTCTGGTATAATGCTTGTTTAATGCTTTGGAGGGGGAAAGAGGAATGAAAGGCGTACAGATAGACCACAATAAAACCTAACAAGAATGAAAGGGAATAAAAGTAAAATAAAAGTAAAAATCAGTGATAAATAGAAAAAGAAAGTGGACAAATGAAAGGGAGTCGAGATTATACATTTAAAGATGGAAAGAAAGACAGAATGTGACTAAACGTGAAAGAAAAATTAAGTGAAAGAAAAAGCAAAATAGAGAAAAAGAAATTAAATTGAAAAAGAACGAAAAAATGACAGAAAGAAATGATAGTGAAAGATAAAGAGAAAATAAACAGAGAGGACGAAATAAAGAAATGGAAAAATAGGGAAAGAAAAAATAAAAATAAAAATATAAGGAAGGAGAATTGTAAATTAAATGTAATAAATGGAAATTAAAGTAAAGAGAAAGTGAAACCAAAAATAAATCACATTGAAGAAGAAAATAAAAAGTAAATGCAAATGAAAGTGAAAAAGAAAGGAGAGTGAAAAATGAAAGAAGTAGATAGAGGAAAAACAAAAGAAAATTAAATAGAATATGGAGGAATAAAGAAGTGAAAGTGAAAGAAATATAAATGAAAGTGAAAGAAAATGATAGAGAAAAAAAAGAATGAATTTGAGAGAGAGAGAGAGAGGGAAAGGAAAGAGATAGAAAAAGAAGTTATATTAAATTAAAAAGGAAAGAAAAAATGAATAAATGTATGAGGAAGTACTGTAAAGGAGCGATAAAACAAATAATTTGAGAAAGAGAACGAAAGAAATGGAAAGTGAAAGAATGAGAGTAATAAAGAAATTAAAATTGATAAATAAAGAAATGTCATGCCAATAAAGGGAAATGAAAGTGAAAGTAAAATATAGCGAAATAAAAAATGATTGAAATTTAAAAGAAATAAATGCAAATGAATGTGAAAGAAACAAAGAATGAAAGAGATAGAAAGAGAAAAATAAAGAAATGTTAATTGAAAAATTAATAAATGCAAATGAAAGTGAAAAAGAAAATTGTTAATGAAAAGAAAGAAATGTAAGTGAAATTGAAAAAGAAAAAGAGATTAAAATACATGAAAAAGAGAAAAAAATTGAAATAAAAAGATAGAGAAATAAAAAAAGAATTCAACTTAAAGAAAGAAAATAAGAAAGAAATGCAAATGAATATGATGGATAAAAGGAAGGAAAGTGATATAGATATTATTATTAATATTAAATTAATTTACTTGAAAAGGAAAGAAGAATGAGAATGCAAATCAAAGAAAGAGCGATGAAAGAAAGAAGTGGTGAAAGGGAAAAAGAAAAATAAAGCAATGGAAATGAAAGTGTAAAAGAAAAGAGAAACAAAAAAGAAAGGAATTAATTGATAAAGAAATGTCATGGCAATAAAGGGAAGTGAAAGAGAAATAAAATATAATTGAAATTTAAAAGAAAGAAATGCAAATGAATGCAAAAGTGAAAAAAGAAAGGAAGTGAAAAATATGTAAATGAAAGTGGAAAAGGAAATTGGAAGTGAAAGAAAGAATGAAAAAAAGGTGAAAAGGAAAAAAAAGCGAGGGGGGAAAAAAGAGAAATTTTAATTGCTAAAGAAAGAAATGTCATGCCAATAAAGGGAAATGAAAGTGAAAGATGAAGAAATAGAAAGGAATTGAAATTTAAAAGAAAGAAATTAAAAGAAAAGTGAAAAAGAAAAAAAAATAAGGAAAGAGAGAGAGAAAAAGAAAGAAACTTACAATTAAAAAAATTAATGCAAATTAAAGTGAAAAAGAAATTTGGAAAAGGAGAAAGAAAAATTAGTGATAAAAAGAAATTGAAAAAGAAAGAAAGAGGTGAAAGGGAAAAGGAAAAATAAATGAAAGTGAAAATGAAAGGAATGTCATGCCAATAAAAGGAATTGAATAGAAAGACTAAAGTAGAATGAAATGAGACAGAAAAATAAAAAAAAAACGGAAAAAAAATCAAAGAAAACGAGAACGGGGAAATAAAATGATAAAAAACAGAAGGAAAGAACAGAAGAAAACGCAAATACCAAAAAAGAAATCTAAAATGATTGAAAGAGAAGTGAAAGGAGCAGCAGAGAACAGAAGGAAGCTGCAGTAGAGTCTGCATGTCAGTAGTGTGTGTGTGTGTGTTTAAAGTGAGTGTTCAGATGGATGTTTAGTGTGAACTGTCCCGACTCTCAGTGACTCAGAGCAGCTCCTCTAATGTCCCGCTGTCAGAGATCGGCCCACTCGCCCATTACTGCCTGCTCAAAAGGTCAAACTGCTGGAGAAACAGCGGCCCACCGACCAACGGTTCCCCTAATGAGTGCATGTGAAGAGCTGTTTGCTGATGCGTGGGGTTTATCTCAGGACTAATGGGGACAGTGATTTATAGCGCTGTTTCTGGAGCTTTCCGGGCCCGGACTGGAGAAACAAGACTCCGGTGATCAGAACTAACTTCTGTAGAGATGCCAATGACTCCTGGATGATTGGTTAGATTCATCTTAATGATGATCGATTAAAGGTCCCGTTTAGTGCTTTGAAATGACGTAATCTCAACTGAAGCATGAAGAGAGGGTGGAGCATAGAGTAGCTCCTCCTCCTTTAAGTAAAATAGCCAATAGTGTTTAGTTTTTATCACAGCTCTGCCATTGAGAGCTTAAGCTCAAGCAGATCAAATGAAAAGCAAGTGCAGAAAGGGGCGGGGCATGTCAGATATTAGAAAGCATTTGATTGGTCAGAAGATTGAATGAGAAACTGAAGTATGAGGTGATATGATCCTTTTAGGCGGAGGTGACGAACTACAAGCCATTGCCACCTCCACCTAAATGGATCAGCGATAAGCACACAAGCTTATAGATGTCCATACTGATACTAACATCTAAAACAATCACAGAACAAGTACAAGTGGAGATCAAATAAATGTGCATTAATTCGGAGAGTCTTGCGGCTTATGGTCAACTTGTGAGGAAAAAAAAAGTGAACATGCATGAGTTTAATACACTGATCACCAGTCTCTGTCCCGGAGTGCTGGTGTCCCTGCAGGGTTTAGCTCCAACTTGCCTTAACACACCTGCCTGGATGTTTCACGTATACCTAGTGAGAGCTTGATTAGCTTGTCACTAATCTGCAGGACACCGGCCCTCCAAGAAGAAGTTTGGTGACCCCTGGTTTAATATTTCAAAACAAAAATGCATATAATCTCCAGTACTGTGCTTGGAGAAACAGCAATGTCGTCTGTTCTGCATTTAACTTTGTTAGATTGTTCGTTAAATGAAAATGCTTGTGGAAAAGGACAGAATCAAAGAAGCAGGAAGAAAAAAATCAAAGAAAAAAAAATCAGACAGAAAAAAAGGAGTGAGAAAGAAACAAAAGAACCAAACAATAAATCAAAGACAATCAAAGAATGAATAACAAAAAAGATAAATAAATGAATGAATGAATGAATCAGAAAAAAAGAATCAGAAAAAAGAATCAGAAAGAGTTAATCAAAAATGTTCAGAGAGAAAGATCATGAATGAATGAATGAATGAATGAATAAAAAAGAATCATAGTTAATCAAGACTCAGAAGGAAAGGAAAGATGAATGAGTCAATCAATCTATCAATCAATCAATCAATCAATCAATCAATCAATCAATCAAAAATGAATTGGAAAGAGTTAATCAAAAAAACGTAAAGAAAGAAAGATAATGAATGAATGAATCAGTCAAATGAATCAGAAAAAAGTATCAGAAATAGTTCATCAAAGAGACTTAGAAAGAAAGATAATGAATGAATGAACGAATTGAATGAATCAGGAAAAAAGAATCAAAAAGAGTTAATAAAAAAAGACTCGGAAAGAAAGATAATGAATGAATAAATGAATCAACAATGAATCAGAAAAAAAGAATCAGTTAATCAAAAAGACTCAGAAAGAAAGAAAGAATAATAATGAATGTATGAATCAAAGAATGAATCAGATAAAAAAATTAAACAAAAATAAAAACATGTATTCTAAAACTGAATCAAAAACAATGTTAAAAGAAATTGAAAAAAGAATCAAAAATAATTAATTAAAAAGAATCAGAAAGAAAGAAAGAAAGAAAGAAAGAAAGAAAGAAAGAAAGAAAGAAAGAAAGAAAGAAAGAAAGAAAGAAAAATCGTAAATAAATCAACGAGTGAATCAGAATGGAGAATCAGAAAAATTTCAAAAGAATCAGAAAGTCAAACAATCAGAAAATGCAAGAGCATCTAAGGGAATCAACAAATGAAACAATCAGAAATAATTGGATAGAATCAGGGAAAAATAAGAAAGAGTGTCAGAATAAAAGAGACTTGAGTGGTATATATTTCTTATGCACATTTGTGAAGAAAACAGTACCAAAAACAATCTTCTTTCAAGAGTACAAACAGAAATGCAGAAATGGCAAAAAAGAAGAACAAAATGAATTGATGGAGAACTCTGAACAGAAAATAAACTTTGCGTTTCTATCCTAATCTTACAGTAAAGGAACGTCATGAACACGTGTTTTGCCAGTGTGTGAATCTGATCACTTTAAAGCTAGTCATCATTACTTTTAATCATTACATGGTTCTATTATGAACCCAATCCTGCTATCTTTATCACTAGCCCATGTGTCTGACAATGAGCCACTAAAGCCAACACACGATACATTATTATGAATAACAATTAATCGATCAACCGATCATCGATTTCAGTGACGATGGCAGTATATGTTCACTCGTCTGTACTGAACCCTGTGGAGCAGCTGGCACACTGCAGGATTTAATGCGCCGGAATGTAGAGAGGAACTCGATTATGTCCCGAAAGAGAGCGGAGACGTTTGGGGACATGAGTTGAATTCTCCCACAAAGGAAAGCCGGCGTTATTGTGCGGCATATTTGTGCAGATTGCTGCGATTTTAGCATTTAAGGAGATGCACAGAGAAACACTCACTGTCAGAAGTAATTATTTTCAAAGCTTCATGTGACAAATATGTGGTCGTGCTGAACTCTTAGTGTGGGGGTGACGGCTTCTGTGTTCCAACCATTATTTAGCTCAGAAAATGATCATTTGTTGATAATTCTGGAAGGCCTGCTTATGATTATATGTAGATGTTGCAACATGGTAGATGTGTTACTTTGCATTATGTTGTTACGTTATGTTGCGTTGTTATATACACTTCCTGACAAAAATCTTGTCGTCGTTCCCTGTTGTAAGAGCAACAAATAATAACTTGACGTCTTGTTGATCATTTGGGAGAAGGTGGATTTTTTCCCACAGATCATGTGTTGAACTGCATCCCAATCATCACAAATACTTCAGAAGAACTATTGGAACTCGCATGGAACCAAGATTCTCATAGAAATCAGTCAAGTTTGGTAAGGGAGAAATCATGGTTTGGGGTTACAGTCAGTATGGGGGTGTGCGAGAGATCTGCAGAGTGGATGGCAACATTGACGGCCTGAAGTATCAAGACATTTGTGCTCCCTGTTACATTAGAAACAAGAGATCTGCGTGGGACTAAATCTTTAGTCCCGCTCCTGCCAGGTTTTATTACGCACCTGACAACTCCCGCTGTATATTCAGCGTTTGTTTAACCGCTACCTGACTATTCCTGCTAAATTTCAGAATCAGAAAGAGCTTTATTGCCAGGTATGTTCACACATACGAGGAATTTGTTTTGGTGACAGAGCTTCTACAGTGCAACAGAATTACAGAGACAGGACAAAGAACAGATAATAAATATATTTCAAATAGAAGTAAGTGTTAAATGCAAATACACAAATGGACAAGTGTTTGTACAGGTGTATTACTATATACAACATTATATGTGCAGCTGTTATGTGCAAATTGGCATGTAAATTGTGTTGTTAAATAAGTGTGTGTGTGTGTGTAAAAAGTGTATTGCAGTAGTGATGTTGGTTCCACGATTATTATCATCAAGTGTTCATGAGATGGATTGCCTGAGGGAAGAAACTGTTTCTGTGTCGGGCTGTTCTGGTGCTCAGTGCTCTGTAGCGTCGACCAGAAGGTGACAGTTCAAAGAGGCAGTGTGCTGGGTGTGAGGGGTCCAGAGTGATTTTGGCAGCCCTTCTGCTCGCTCTGGATAAGTACAGTTCTTGGAGAGTAGGGAGGGTTGTACCAATGATTCGCTCAGCAGTCCGAACTATTCGACGTAGTCTTTGAAGGTCAGATTTGGTAGCTGAGCTAAACCAGGCAGTTATTGAAGTGCAGATGACTGATTCAGAATTTAGATATTGTTTCCAAAATCTCACGTTAAAATTGGGCACTACTAAAAGAGAGCGAGATAATTGATAAAACTGTTTGTTGTGCAAGGATTATAGGCTAAATGTCAGTTTTGTTTGCCCCTTTGTGACGAGACATAGTTTGTGGCTGGTGAGGCACTGACTCTTACAAAGTCAGATTTACAAACATATACACTCAATGTATTTGCCAGCTACCGATTGTGTTTTATATATCATATCAGCATTATTTCTATACACAGAGCAGGTACATATTGGGCCAAGGAAGAATGTAAAATGTATAGCAATTAAATATGCCTCCCAAGCAACACCCAGATGGATGCTACGGACTCCAGACAGCTTATAACAAGCTGCTCTCTCTCGCTCTCTCTCAACTCAATTCACTATTCAATAATTGCTTTATTGGCCTGACAGATGCTACAAATGTATTGCCAAAGCATTTATGAAGTTTACATAAAAATAAAAGAGCATACATATATAATAATAAAAAACAGAGTAAATAGTAGTAGTATAGAATAGTAGTAAAAAAAAAATATATATATATAGGGCTGTCCAAAAATTAATCGTGATTAATCACATCCAAAATAAAAGTTTGTTTTGACATAATATGTGTGTGTGTTATATATATTTATTATGTATATGTGATAAACACATTCATAGAAGCCAAAACTATATATAAAAAAGTTACATCAAAGTAGTTACATCATATTCAAAATGTAAAATTTGTGTCATACATATATATTTTTTATATGTCTAAATATAAACCAACATTTTATCAAGTATATGCATGTGTGTATTTATATATTCATAATAAAATATACACAGTACACACACAAATATTATGTTGAACTTTTATTTTGGATGTGATTAATCACGATTAGTTTTTGGACAGCCCTAATATATATATAAATTAAAGATATATACATATAATAATAAAAAATATATAAATTATATATCATATCCAATATATCATATTATTATTTAATTTATTTTTTATTATTATTGTTATTATTATTGTTACTATTATTATTAAATATATTATATCATTCATATATATCATATTCATATACATCATATAATTCATTTATATCACTAAAATAATAGTAGATTATTATTATCTCTCACTCTCTCTCAATTCAATTCAATACTCAATAATTGCTTTATTGGCATGACACATGTTAAAAATGTATTGCCAAAGCAGTTATAAAGTTTTCATAAAAAAAGAACATGTATATATAATAAAAAACACAGTAAATTGTAGTAGTAGTAAATAAAATAAATTAAGATAAAATAAAGATTTATACATATAATAATTAAATAAAAATATAAAGAATATATTATATCCATATCATATGTCATCTCTCTCTCTTTCTCGTGCTCTTTCTCTCTCTAGAACGCTGTATTGTTTGACCGCTCACTTTCGTTCAAATTACACCAGAGTTACCGACCGCTGGTGCTTTTTATATGGAAATTTATTTCCACGCCGCAACAAATCTGGTCGGGTCCTCCCTCAACAAGACATTTGTGGTGCCCATTACAAATTTAAACCACAGGAGAGGGCAGGATTGTGCTTCTGGTCATACTTCAGCCTTCACATCAAAGCACTCCTGAAAGCAAAGAAGGTCAAGGTGCTCCAGTATTGGCCAGCCCAGTCACCAGAATGAACGTTATTGAGCATGTCCAGGGTAAGATGAAGAAGGAGGCATTGAAGATGAATCCAAAGAATTTGATGAACTCTTTCTTCGCCGTTCCAGATAACTTTTATTAATAAGTTATTTGAGTCATTGCAGAGATGTATGAGTGCAGTCCTCCAAGCTCATGGGAGTCAGATACAATATTTTTTCTTTTTTTCACAGCAGCGTGGCTTTATATTCTACACTGTACATTACTTCTGCTAATGACAAGACTAGTCTAAGCAAAGTCAGACCTTACTGTCCTAATTAAATAATTCAAAATCAAGGCATGATCGTGTTTTATTGTGGTAAAATAAGCGTAATCCAGAGGTCTCTGCCTTTCATATTAGCCAATTCTGATACCAAATGATCAACTAGAAGTCAAGTTATTATTTGTGTTCCTAAAACTTGGATAGGCCACAAGACTTTTGTCAGGTAGTGTATATATGTAGACTTGCTACATATGTCGTAAGTTGTAAATTCATTAATCATAATAGGAATTAAAGCTTTCTCACAAAAAACCCAATTACATATAATTTAGTTTGTTTACACTACTTACTCTATCATGTTTTTAACAAGTGTTTCATTTGTTTATGATCACTCAATTATGCACAGCACACATTCAACTGTGATTCATACAGTTTAGATACACAACCGCTCGCATTCCTTTTGATTAGCATATTTTTGAGTCAGACGCCTCTGTGCAGTTTTTGAACGTGTTGAAAGATACTACTACATCATGCCAGCGGTAATGTAACAGATGCAATTTTGAATACGTTCACCTGCGTCCTCCAGTCACACAGTCTTTTGTCACAGGAATGACATTTCTGAGTGTGTAGAATGAGACTAATGTTGCATATCCACACAGACGTTAACTGTTTCTGCGCTCAATGCTTTTTTTGGAGGGAGCTGGGGGATTGAAAACTCCTCACACTTCTTTGAGAATACATTAACTTACTACTATAAGTGTAATATGTGGAGGAGCATTATCCATAAGAAGTCTCTAAGGTGTTTACAGAAGTAATGTTACACAATTCCTTATATTTTGTGAGCCTTTAGACACTTATAGAGGGAGTGCAGAATTATTAGACAAGTTGTATTTTTGAGGATTATTTATTATTGAACAACAACCATGTTCTCAATGAACACAAAAAACTCATTAATATTAAAGCTGAATATTTTTGGAAGTAGTTTTTAGTTTGTTTTTAGTTTTAGCTATTTTAGGAGGATATCTGTGTGTGCAGGTGACTATTACTGTGCAGAATTATTAGGCAACTTAACAAAAAACAAATATATACCCATTTCATTGATTTATTTTCACCAGTAAAACCAATATAACATCTCAACATTCACAAATATACATTTCTGACATTCAAAAACAAAACAAAAACAAATCAGTGACCAATACAGCCACCTTTCTTTACAAGGACACTCAAAAGCCTGTCATCCATGGATTCTGTCAGTGTTTTGATCTGTTCACCATCAACATTGCGTGCAGCAGCAACCACAGCCTCCCAGACACTGTTCAGAGAGGTGTACTGTTTTCCCTCCTTGTAAGTCTCACATTTGATGATGGACCACAGGTTCTCTATGGGGTTCAGCTTCAGGGGAACAAGGAGGCCAATTTATTAGTTTTTCTTCTTTTAGACCCTTTCTTGCCAGCCACTTTGTGGAGTACTTCGACGCTATGATGGAGCATTGTCCTGCATGAAAATCATGTTTTTCTTCAAGGATGCAGACTTCTTTCTGTACCACTGCTTGAAGAAGGTGTCTTCCAGAAACTGGCAGTAGGACTGGGAGTTCAGCTTGACTCCATCCTCAACCCGAAAAGGCCCCACAAGCTCATCTTTGATGATACCAGCCCAAACCAGTACTCCACCTCCACCTTGCTGGCGTCTGAGTCGGATGGAGCTCTCTGCCCTTTACCGATCCAGCCACGGGCCCATCCATCTGGCCCATCAAGACTCACTCTCATTTCATCAGTCCATAAAACCTTAGAAAAATCAGTCTTGAGATATTTCTTGGCCCAGTCTTGACGTTTCAGCTTGTGTGTCTTGTTCAGTGGTGGTGGTTTTTCAGCCTTTCTTACCTTGGCCGTGTCTCTGAGTATTGCACACCTTGTGCTTTTGGGCACTCCAGTGATGTTGCAGCTCTGAAATATGGCAAAATTGGTGGAGAGTGGCATCTTGGCAGCTGCACGCTTGACTTTTCTCAGTTCATGGGCAGTTATTTTGCACCTTGGTTTTTCCACACGCTTCTTGCGACCCTGTTGACTATTTTGAATGAAACGCTTAATTGTTGGATGATCACGCTTCAGAAGCTTGGCAGTTTTAAGAGTGCTGCATCCCTCTGCAAGATATCTCGCTATTTCTGACTTTTCAGAGCCTGTCAAGTCCTTCTTTTGACCCATTTTGCCAAAGGAAAGGAAGTTGCCTAATAGTTCTGCACACCTGATATAGGGTGTTGATGTCATTACACCACACACCCTCTCATTACAGTGAAGCACATCACCTAATATGCTTCATTGGTAGAAGGCTTTCCAGCCTATACAGCTTGGAATAAGACAACATGCATAAAGAGGATGATGTGGTCAAAATACTCATTTGCCTAATAATTCTGCACTCCCTGTATAAGTGCTGAGACTTTACCAATTCTCAATTTAATTATTAATGCATCAGCGAATGCATTTACATTATGCAAACTACGTTGTTTTGCTCAGCCAGTGGTGTATCGTCCCATGACTCTCCGAGTTTGTGGTTGAGCGGATCTCTAATCATCCTTGCGATGATGATGATGATGTTGTCAAGTCTCCTGATCTTCCTCTGGATCAGTGGTTTATCAAACTCTCTTGCTGTGTGACCTTAATTGTGCTTCAAGTATATACAGTAGACGTGCAGGTAATTAATGCTGTTTTTAATCACTATGCTGGCAGGGTTCCACTGTTTACATCCCAAAGCATCTCTAGGGAAATATGTGAATGTAAATGCCGGAGATTGAGCAGAATTTAAGCTTACAATAGTCTCAAACGTTAGATTTAGTCTCGTAATATTCCAGCAGTTTCTCCAAACTGCAGCCCTCACAAGGGGCTCGCTTAATGTTGTATAGTTCTGCGTGTAGATGCTGAAATAATCAGCGCGTTATGCTTAGCTGGGTGGGAGAAAGCTAAATGTGCTGAATATTCTAAAGTGAGACTTCAGGCTGATTTGCATGATGTCCTGCTGTGGGAACGAGCTGCTTTGTCATTGATTGACTCTGACTGTAAATACTCCACTGTTATGCGTGCAAATAATGATTTAATATAATCTGTTTAGCCTTTTTCTTCTTCTTCCTATGCTGTGTATTCTACGTTTTATCCTTTTCTTCTCTCTAAAAAGGGTTTGTCATTGCTTAATGTCTCTGGGCCGATTTGGAGCCGATTCAATTGTTAGATTAAAGAGGTGCTCTTGAAAGTAGAAGGCTTTTGGCATCATTAAATGAGCGGTATTTAGAGGGCCTCTAGCAAATTTCTTATGTTGAGTCCAAGGTGATAAAAGTCAATATAAAAAAAGGAGCGCTGGCCTTAAAGTCTCGCTAACCAACCAAAGAAGCACTTATCAATCCTAATTAGACCTACTATAGCAGGCTGATTGAGAGCCAAGCAATATGTGGGACTGAATTTTTTTTTTGGTTTAAATAGATTTCTTGGTCTCAAAGAGAGGCAAAGTGTTCCACCTTTAGGGTAACGTTCTGAACAATGTGCATTATGGTATGTGGATGCTTCTGCTTGGTACTGTTCTGTCCTCAAAGATCAACCAAGCAGCAATCCTTATTAGACCAGGGGTCTGTTCTTCGTACCTCTCTTAAATGATCTAAGATGATTTGCCAGATCCTGGATCTTTTAATCTTGATAGCTGATCTCCGGCTAATTTGGTTCTTTGAACAAGTTCGCGAATCAGATTAAAATGTATGAATGAACTGATCTGAGATCGCTGTGCAGATCTATCAATCCTCAAAATCATGATCAGCAATGCAACGATTGGCCAACAGCACAGCAGCGTAATCTGATTAATATTTGATTATGTGAGCAAAATGACATAAAATTCGTAGTAAACGTTTGTTAAATATGATACACAATAGCTTTCCACCTTTTTTGTGGTCTGCAGGCTTTACACTTTCATTTAGTAATTGATTTAATTTTACATTGAGCGGATTTTCGTTATTATAGTAAGCCTACTCAAGTTTCTTAATCGGTGTAAGGAATAGTTTATAATGGCTTAAATTTAATTTTGCATCAAAAAAGCATTTTGATATTGGTAAAGGTGTCTGCAACTTTTGCGAAGCATTAAATCATCGTCATATCAGCTGTCAAAACATTTGCACGACAGCATAAATTATTGTTCCTTAAAAAGAAGAAGAACGATAATTTTGGGCATGTTCGTTTTCACACACAAATTGTACTAAAGTTATGTCAGTACCTTAAATTGAATCAGTACAGCATTTATATCTAAAAGGTGCATCTAAGTCCACACCTTGTGACGGTTTATTTCAGAGTGTAGATTGCAAAAGTTTTATCTATATATATTTTAAAAGTTCTATTTTATTATGCTTTTTTTATTTAAAAAAAATGTATATAACCTCTAGGCTAATACTTAAAAAAAAATATTAGCATTTGATACATGCTCTCAGTATTACCTTTGCTTGAAATGACCTGAACTTCCCTTCACTACTGTGTATCTAACCTCAGAAGCAGCCTTGCACACATATTATAGTTAGGCTTCTGTCTTGTGGGCTGTTGCATTTGAATTTGAGGATTGGTAGATGGTATTGGTAGATGATAGCAGTCATGTGTCTTTTGCATACATGTTTCGAAAAATGTATCTTTGGTTGAGTTTTATTACACAGTATTTATTCTGATGATTTTGAATCCTGCACCTAACAAATATCCTTATTTACAGAAGAACTGAATCTAATAAAGAAAAAACTAAAACTAAGCAATTTCAACATATTAAAACTAATAAAAACTTGTAAATCTGCCTCTAAAAACTAATTAAAACTAACTGAATTTGAAAACTAAAAGTAAAAATTAAAACTATTGAAAAAAACAACAACACAAAACTATTAAAACCTTGCATGGGACTGAAGCAATGCTGAAATACTTTCTTGCATCTTTTACATAAATACAAGCCAAAGCAATATTTACATATTTAGGCCAACTTCATAAAAGAATATAAATGGAATGAGTTGTGGAAATTTGTGAGAACCTGTGTGGAAATGCAGTTCTGCTGGCACTACTCAGTTTTAATGAAAGAGTATTGCTCTCAAAGACTTGCTAATCAAATATACACACACTTATTCGTCTTAGTTAAACTTTTATACAAGTATTTATTTATTTATTTATTTTGCCATACAAGTAGTAACTACCTGCTAGACATTCCTGCCTGCTGCACATCCTCCAGTGCCCTTTTGGGTCAGCTGCAGGGTCGTCAACCACTGATGTTTCGCCCCCTACCCAGTACACCTCCCGGTTTGAGGGGACGTCTCCTCTCCACCCCCTGCAGCTGCCCTTAACCCTTTTGCCAGCACCCGACGCAGACGCACTGAGATGCTATTTTTCCCACATGTCAGTGTTTATAAATAGATTACACCAAAAAGAACACAAGTAATCTTCACAAACTATACATCAGTTTAAACACACCCCAATTCTTGTCCCTCCTCGTAACCACATCCAGTAGCTTGCCTTCTCTGCCTTCTCTGCCAGCTCATTAATAGCTCTCCTCAGACTCATCCCCAATGCCCCGGTAGCACAGAGAAGATTAATTACTGACTTCCCAACAAATCCTCTGCACCCGACTTCTATAATTGTTGAAATGGTTCATTTTATATAATGTATAAATCTAACAGCCTAGGTAATCTCTCATTAGGTCAACTGTGTGAACAATGTGTACTGTGGATTGCTTCTTATCATATAGTTGGCATGATTTGTGGATCTACAGTGTGGGAGTACAATTCTAACAACAAAAAAATGCATTTACTCATCATAATTGTACTTACAAGGGCATTGCAGAACTAGAGTATGTGGGACTGAATCAATGTTTTCGGTGTTCAAATAGTTTGCTGAATCCAATGCATAAATGCATAGAAAACCAAAGTAATCCATCTTTAGGTCAGCTTTCTGAACAGAGATGAGGTCAGCTTTCTGAACAGAGATGAGGTTCTCAAGGTGAATGCGTACCTTGGCTCTAAGGGTCATACAACAAAAAATAAGGTCAAGAATCTTGGTGTGACTCTGGAGTCAGATCTGAGTTTCAACAGTCATGTCAAAGCAGTAACTAAATCAGCATACTATCATCTCAAAAACATTGCAAGAATTAGATGTTTTGTTTCCAGTGAAGACTTAGAGAAACTTGTTCATGCTTTTATCAACAGCAGGGTGGATTACTGTAATGGCCTCCTCACTGGACTTCCCAAAAAGACAGTCAGACAGTTGCAGCTCATTCAGAACGCTGCGGCCAGGATTCTGACCAGAACCAGGAAATCAGAGCACATCACCCCTGTTCTCAGATCTCTACACTGGTTCCCAGTTACATTCAGAATAGATTTTAAAGTATTGCTACTGGTCTATAAATCACTAAATGGCCTAGGACCTCAATACATTACAGATATGCTGACTGAATACAAACCTAACAGATCACTCAGATCTTTAGGATCATATAAACTAGAAATTCCAAGAGTTCAGTCAAAGCAGGGTGAATCTGCATTCAGCTATTCAAACCAGCTATTATGGCTTGTTGGCGCCTTCAACTCATTGCAGCTGGCATGAGTTACGAGGGCTTGAGGAAACCTGTGTGGAAATGCAATTCTGCTTGGTGCAGTTCTTTTGGCAGCGTTTAATTTTTATGAATCTGTGCTTCCTTGCTAACCAACCAAAAATGCACCTATCCATCCTTATTAGGCCTACTGTTGCAGTCTGTTTGAGAGCCGAAGAGTACATGCTGCTGATGTGATATTTTCTAGGAGGAAATCATTTCTTGTATCTCATGAATAAATGCATTGAAACATACATATTTAGGCCAACATTATGAACAATGTGCTTTGTTGTGGTTGCCTGACCAATCGAAGATCCAACAATTAACTCACCGCTCCATCCAAATTAGTCCTACTATATGAGTGAACTGACACCCAAACAATGCTTGGGACGGAAGCCCTTTTGAAATAGTTTCTTCCCATTCGGAAATGCATAGGAAACTCAGAGGCAATCCATCTTTAGGTCAGCTTCCTGGAAAATATGCATTGTGGTCTGTAGGGGTTTTGAACACATTGCAGAATGGGAGTGCATTGTGAATATCTAGGGCTACCATCACACTGCGAGGCTTAGTGCTCAAATCTGATTTTTTTTCTCAGATCTGATATTTTTGCACAGCTGTTCACACTGCGGTTATAAATGTGGCCAATATCAGATTGGCAATGTGAACAGATGATGGTCCTAAACTGACCCGCATGCGCAAAAGTGCAGTTACGGACCGCACAGAATGTCTAATTATCCACACAATGTGTATACTGAAGCACGCTGTCATGCTTAATGTAATTATTGCCCCTTTCACAGACAACCGTGGTGTATTTCATGAACTGTAATGGGTTGTTCTGCTACTGCTAATGTGTATTTGAAACCTAAAATAAGTCTCTTGTGATTGAAAACACTGATCATTTGTGATTTATGACAGCAGCGGTGCGCGTCTATCTGACCACCGCTGTAGTGAACTCATCAAGGGTTAAAGAGCAGCTGCAGACGGAACTGTGGAGGGGGAGTTGGTTTATCTCTGTTTGCGGAGTTATTTCATTTTACATCGTTATAAACAACAGTCATGTGCAGAAAGGTGGTTTGTGTGCTTGAGCACCTGCTCTTTATTCTCTCAGAGAGAAAGTTTGTCCTTAAAGGGCCACGAAACCCCCCAGTCTCAGCATGGTGTTTTCACACCTCTTGTTTGGAAAAGCTCAGTAAAGTGGGTGTGTCGAGCTCTGTTTAGGTAGGAGTGTCAGGGAAGGGGAAAGGGATTTGTGCACTTGCTCATTTTCACACAGACTGTGTTTACATGGACATCAGTAATCAAATTATTTGCCAAATTATTAATTTGTTGACTTTAACGGCACTTTCTCTTTATTTTCGGATTCATGTAATGGGCAGGGCTTCTGTCTATGGATTGGTGACTGTAGCTTTATTGCTAAATGGCTAACAGGGGTTTTATAGAGAGAATAACTGTGTTTATGTGCTTTATGAAGGCTGATAAACAGCGTTGATTCGTTTGGAGCTGTATCTGAGTCCACTAGATTATAAGCTCATAAACTCCTCCAGAAACTGAACCTGGATGATGGAAGCTTTCAGCAGTGCTTCTGACTGAGCCGAGCCGAGTTTTCCCTCAGGACACCAACAACATGTGCTACGTCATAATCACACCCCCACAAGAGCAAGCTCCTGATTGGTTAACGTGGCGCGAACGTCCGCTGAAGTTCATTTTCATTTCATTTTCAAACTGAAGTCAAACGCGCGTATCGCGCTGCAGGATGCCTATTTGCGCCTTAGCATTGACTTAGCATGTAAATCACTCGCGCTTCACGCGTCTTCCGCGTCTGCTGTGAATGCAGCATAACAGGTACAATCTTCGAAGCGATTATGAATATTAATGAAGTTGCGCCGCATTCACAATAGAGTGCTCTGGTTAGTTTGAACAAAGTCTATCTCATGAATTAATGCCGTACACTCAGAGACGTCAGAATGTTCTGGCCGGGACAGGTGTCCACTCTCCACGCTGGAATATACGCGAGGATCTCATCGGCGTGACGCAGCTTCAAAAATTCGTTTCAAACCGGAAGAACAAATTTGCTCGAAATAACGCAAAAACAACCAATTTTAACTTTTTAGTCAATTATATGTGTCCTAATAGTGTTTATAGCAGCGTGGGACACATATGACTGTCAACAGCTCAAACAATGTGTTTTGGTGTTTCGTGACCCTTTAAAATGAAAGTGCCTCCTCCTTTGAGCACGGATCCCCTTTCCGCAACACGCCCCGACACAGCCTCGCGATCAACCCGTGCCCCAATCATTAACCAGATCGGTTAACAAGCTCCAGTTTTGCCTTCAAAATCTTTTTTTTTTTTAAATGAACAACCAACTTTCTGTGGTAAAATAATCGCCCTGTGTGCCGTTCTGCTGCTGAGGAGTAGATGACGTCTGCAGCACAGAATGATGATGCACATCGCTCAAAGATTTTGGAAAAGTCACATGAAATCCGACATAATCGTTCACACTGCGGTCGCATCGCAAAACATCAGATCTGTGTCTGATTTAAGACTACATATGAAATTGGCACAGATCTGACATGAAAAGATCAGATTCCATGCGGTTTGGGCTGTTCACACTGTCAAGACCTGAGTCACATGTGGGCAAAAAAAATCTGATTCGGGCCACATTAGCTGAATGTAGCCTAGGTGAACTGTGTAGAAATGCAGTTCTCTTGGAACCATTTCATTTCTACAAGAGGATTGCCCTTAAAGACTTGCTAACAAACAAGAAAAGCACTTATTTACCTTAATTAGACCTGCTTTAGCAGTCTGACTGAGATATAAACAATACAGCAAAGCAACATTTTCGTTTTTGAAAGAATCTTTCTTCAAATGCTGCTGCCACAATAATCCCTCATTCTTCATCGCTCAATAGAACAAGCACAATTTTTTTAACATTATTATTATTATTATTATTATTATTATTTTGCTTCAGTTATGGATGTTTCCCTCAACTCTCCTCAAAAATCTGCTCACAATGTAATGATGCACTTACTCACATTAATTAGAATTTAGTTTGAGAAACATGCGTAGGACAGAACCTGGGATTTCTCGCTTTTACTATTAAGAACCAAAGTAATCCATCCCTACTTCTGCTTTCTAATGAATGTACATTAGTGCTTGTTTGCGCTTTCAACACATTGCGGCTGGCGTGAGTTATGAATGATTGAGGAATCCTGTGTGAAAATGCAATTCTGCTTGGTGCTGTTCTGTTGGCACAAATTCATTTTTTATGAAACAGCGCTGTTGCAGAAGTCTTGTTAACCAAGCAAATACGCACCGATCCTTTCCAGTTAGACTCACTGTAGCAGGCTGCCTCGTGGCTAAACTAATTGTGTGGCTAATAAATTGTTTTCTGTATCGAATTGTTTAGTTAAACCAAGTATAAATGCATCGTTAGATCAACAATTTGAACATTGTGTGGTCTTCACATGTGCTTGGTGTAGTTTTGCTCTAAACAACCCAAAAGATCAACTCACTTAGGCCCAATCCCCTTAGCCTTTCCCCTTACCCCTACCCCTCGTTTTGCACGTTCACATCAAGGGGTATGGTGTCCACATTCTCTTTAGCTTTAAGGCGTAGGGCTAAGGTGTGTATACACCCCTTCGAACGAAGATTTTTCAGGACCACACTTAAATGGAGGGGTAAGAAAATTTCCCAGAATACACCTGCCACAACGGCAGGATAGCTGCACCCGGAAGTAAGGAGATCCGCAAATTAGTATTTTTTTTGTAATTATTATGAATTTTTACGACAAACAAACATGTTTTAATATATTCATAACCGCGTTCGTGTTTTACCGTCATGCTTTAAAAAAAAAAAAGTGCAAAAAACGCTAAATTTTGCAACCTATAATCCATAATAATAACTCATGTACAGCAGTCCCACAACATTCTGACACTCGAATACCCTGTCAGTAATGTCTAGTGACCGGGAATGAGCTTTTTACAGTGTCTGCTGTAATGTTAATGTTGTTTTCGTGTGTTTACATAGATAAATATGGCCACTGTGTAAATACACAGTATGGTTTTGATCTTATTACCACATTAGATCGTTATGATAACATAATATACGCCTTCAGTGATTTCCTGAAGATAAACACCAAAAAATAACCCAACTGGAATAACTCCAGCAGTCGTGATTGTCTGATCTCATATGAAGCAAGAGATCGCGATGACATATGATGACGTGTGCAGGTGTTGAAGTGCTGTCCCAATTCTTAGGAGTAAGTGTTAAAGCCCTTCCCCTTAACCCTCGGCTGTAAGGGCCAAGGGGAAGGGGTAGGGGTACAAAAATAGAATTGGGATTGGGCTTTAGTCATCCTGAGTAGAAACACTGACTCCCAAAGCATTGTGGAAGCAATTTTGAAACAGTTCTTTGTATTCCATGCATAAATGCATAGATAAAACCAAAGCAATCGATCTTTACCTCAATTTCCCCCCCCCAAAAATATGCATTATGGTTTGTTGGTGCTTTCAACACTCTGCAGTTTTCAAGAGTTGTAGATGTCTTGGAAAATGTAAAATGCTATTCTGCTTGGCACAATATTATTCACATGAAAAAGAGAGCTGCTGTTAAAGTCTTGTTTGTCAACCAAAGATGCACTTATTCATCCTAAATAGGCCTGTTAAAGCAGTCAGTTTGAGAACCGTACAATTTATAAGTTCTAATGTATTTTGTGCTGAAAGTTTCTTGTTACCTTACATGCTCACAGCTCCAATGGTCATTCTTTAGTTCAGTGTTTAGAGCAATCTACATTGTTGCTTGTAGGCATCTTCAGCATAATTCAAATCAGTGGTGTATGTTTTATAGCAGGGGTCACCAATCTTTGGAGGGCTGGTGTCCCTGCAGGGTTTAGCTCCAACTTGTGCGACTCGATGTTTCAAGTATACCTACTAAGACCTCGATTAGCTTGTTCAGGTGTGTTTGATTAGGGTTGGAGCAGAAATCTGCTGGACACTGGCCCTCCAAGAACAAGTTTGGTGACCCCTGTTTTATAGGCACCGATTAACATTTTGGTCGCACTTTATTTTGATGGTCTGTTTGTTGAATTTAAGTTACATTGCAGCCAGTTCTCATTAGATTATAAGTAGACTGTTAGGGTTGCGGTTAGGGTTGGGGTTAGTGTTAGTTGATATGTACTTGCAAAGTTTCTTATAGTCAGTTAAATGTCTGTTGAATGTCAGTATCAACATTAAGTAAATATAAAGTAGACAATATTAAGTAGACAGTCTACTAATACTCAAATGGACCATTCGAAATAAAGTGTTACCAACATTTTTAGCATTTGCGACCTTGAAACGCAAAATCAGCCTTGTCCATTGTATGACTTACAATTATCAATTATAATATTAACTAAACATCATCTTCCATGGAGGAATTGTGTGTAAATATATCAAAACTCAGTTAATGATTAATATCTTGGAATCGATTAATATACAGGAATTGGCTTTCTTTAGTGTCTTTACGCACTCTTCATAGCAGCATTTGGTCAAATTAGCAGTATTACCAGGGATTACAGGGATTTAATTTACAGATCAGCTTCAAACTCTCCTTCACAAACTGGATGTTATTCACCATGGAGCAATTCGTTTTATAGTTGTGCCCCTTTTAATACTCATCAGTCAACTGTGTTTCTTGAGTTGGCCTTCTCTTCAATCATGTCGACAAATTCAGTTGTTTCTGTTCATTTACGAAACTCTTATTGGGGAAACTTCACTGTATTTACAGTCACTTCTTAACATTCAGGAAACATGTCCAAATCTGCGCTCTAGTAGTTTTATTAACCTTTGTATAGCCAAAATTCACTGTTCATTTGGTCACTACTCTTTTTAGTTTTAAGAATTGGGTAACCCTAACTATAAAGCTCAACACTTTTATTCCACTATCAAAATGTCAATCCAGTTAATGTACAAGATCACTGTGCTTGTTTTTAGTTTTATCCTTGGTTTTATATGTTATTATCTGCATTTGTGACATTGTTATTGTATTGTGCCTCCGCTGCTTTGTATCTGCTTTTTATGTTGCCTCTTGACCAGGTCGTAATTGTAAAAAAGAACTGATTCTCTATTCACTTACCTGGTTAAATAAGGGTTATGATTAGTAATGTGCATTGCAGAGAGCTTAACTTTAAGCATGATTTTCTTTGAAACCTCAGATTCCCAGAGTGTCAAATAACTGTATTTCAGCCAAATATTGTCCAATCCTACCAATGCATACACCAATAGAACGTATATTACTGATCAGATACTGCATAAATCACAGTTTCCAAAAGTAGACACTTATGACTGGTTTTGTGTTCTAGGGTCTCATTTGCACACTGGTTTATTTCCATCATCTTACCCTTCTCTATGAGCTTCTCCTTTTTCCAGCTCCTGAATGACACCCAGCAACACTTTGATGGTTTCCTGGCTGGAGCTGATCATATTTTCCATGGCTTGCAGCTGTGCCTTAACATCCCCGTCCTGATTGACAGGAACTATCTGCTTGCAAGACTCATTATCCGTTTGAACGGTTCCTGTTCCCGTGCCACCTCTACACGGAGGTGCGGGCATGGGAACAGCTTTGGAAGTCACTGCCGCTGCCTCGTCCATGCCCCTCAGTGGGCGAGCTGACAGCGTTCCCGTGTGGCACTGGACCTGCGTCGTGCAACTCGCCCGTGGCAGAGTCTGTGACTGCAGGCCGTTGAGCTGCAGCGCCTTCTTGCGTTTGCTGCGCTCGGACGGACTCTCCAAACACTCCACCTGCGTGAGGGAGTTCCACGCGATGGGTCCCGACACTTTCGAGGACGAATCCTGGAGAATATTCCCAGCGCTCTCCTCAGAGTTGAGCAATTGCAGCTTGCCCGAGCGATCTAGAGATTCAGAGTCTCTCTGGAAGCCCTTACTGTGTTTACGTCTCACGCTACAGATCTGATAGTCCGAATTGCCCGCCGTGGTTCTTTCTGTGGGACATGGAAGAACCAAAGCATCTGAGCATCCATCTGCTCTTTCCGGACAGTCCCTGCTTTGCGGATGCTGCTCAATAGTTGCCACACATTGGTTCGTGTGCATTAATGCTCTTGTTCTTCTCACGTTATGAGAGGGCACACGCTCTCTACTCGCCTCGGTTGCTTTCGCCCTCTTGACATCAATAACAAAACCGTCGTCCTGGTCCTTGCAGCTCTCCTGAGCGGCGGCATGCTTGACCGTGTGTCCTTTCTTCCGCTCAAATGGAAATGTCTGGTAGCGCTTCCTAAGATCTGGCGAAGTTTGCACTCCAGTGCTTTTGGTGACATTGGGGATTGATCTGCGAGCTGGGACGGTCATGTACTTGCGGTACGCCACTTTGTAGACCGGCTTTCCTCCCCGGGCAGCAGCAGCGGCCTGTTCATTCTGTGCCTCGCAGATGTCCTTGAAGCGCACCTGAAGGGCTTTATTCCGCTTTCTAACATGCCGGTTTTCATCCGATGAGCCTTTGACCTCCAGGGCCATAGAGACCGCCGTCGCCTCCGAGTCTGACTCAGAGTTGGTGAGCATGCATTTGCCAGCGTCCTTGCTCACCATGGTTCCTGCAAACACAAAAAATTGAGATATTATTAGCGTAATTCATTTTAATAATAATGATTCATTTTATATGTAGTTGGCGCATTTCTAGACACCCAAGGTCGCCTTACAACAAGCATCGACAGCCAAAATAGAAACAAATTTTAAAAATTAGTAAAACATTGCCGAACAAGCATTTTAAGTGTATATACATAAATACATTCATACATACACATACATATATTAAAAGAAAGTCTGCTTAACATCTTAAACTCTGCGGACCCGGTACCAGGTACCAACTTCCCTTTAATTTTTAAAGGTCCGTGGTTGCGCAAGACCCCTATAAGTGGTTCCATTTGAAAGCGTAGAAGCTATATTTTATGCACATATGCATCACTTAGGATTTTATTTTACTGTACAAAAGTTATTAACATTTAATTACACAACAAAATACTGGATACCCGAGCTGTCATTTTCATATTTTTATATGCTTCATATATGACACACATGTACAGGTCATAGCTCAAATAAAAGCTCTTGCCTTTCCATGTACAATTCTAGTGTTCCTTTACTGAATTATATTCATATATCAAACAGTTATCGAATTAATCACCGCGTTTTTTATAGCACAGAAAAAGAAGACGGCCCAAAAATAAGCTTTTTTTTCTTGGAGATGAGGAAGTTTTGGAGAAGCTGACTTTGACTTCTTTGATATAATGTTATGATACAAATGGGAAGGAGAAATGAGAAAGTAATGGAAACCCATGTTCTTATCATGTAAGAACTATGCAGAAGCAAATATGTCATATTTGATATGAATGATCAAAAAGTTATTTTCCCAATATTTAGTTGAATTACAATAACCTTTGCATACTCTATGGTAGAGACCAAATTCTTTTTCCTAGTGTTTACTGCTCTCTGCTGGTTTCAAGCAGAGCTGTCTGGAGTTTCTTATTCTCTTATGGGATTATCTACACATCTACAAAAAAGCATTTTAGAACAAAAAATAAAAAAGCGCCCAATGTTGAAGCGATTCATCATAAAACAGAAAACATAACAAATATTATTTAATACTTTCAGCAGTTTCTTTAGTAAATTCAAATGGTTTTCTGTCCAATAACACTGGAATTTGTCATTTATACCACTGCATTTGGATATGGAAGACTTTCCAAGTTTGGTAGGCGGAAATTACATAAAAAAGGTATAGCACCTCTCATCAGTTGGAATACAATAACTTTTGCATAGATTATGATAGAGGCATCTTTCGTTTTTTTTTTATGATTACTGACATGTGCAGGAACCACCAAAAATTAATTACAGCAACCTAGACCACACAGAACCTAAAAGGTACTCATTTTAAATTTGAGTTTATAATGAAAAAAAGGGTTTTCTTTAAAATGATAGATCTATCTAAATGATCTATCTATCTATCTATCTATCTATCTATCTATCTATCTATCTATC
>CAIGQQ010001915.1:1470087-1481642 GCA_903798035.1 Danio albolineatus | reverse complement strand
GACTGATTATATTGGTACAGTAGCAGAATGGATGAGATGAATAGAAAAAGAGATGTACAGATGGATGGGTTAATGGATGGATGGATTAAAAGACTGATTATATTGGTACAGTAGCTGGATGGATGGATGGATGGTGGATGGATGGATATTCTGATGGAAAGAAAGCTGGATGCACAGCGATGGAAGGATGGATAGGCTGATTATATTGGTACAGTAGCAGAATGGATGAGATGAATAGAAAGATGGATGTACAGATGGATGGATATTCTGATGGAAAGAAGAATGGATGTACAGATGGATGGATATTCTGATGGAAAGAAGAATGGATGAACAGATGGATGGATGGATTAATTGAAAGATGGATTATATTGGTACAATAGCAGGATTGATGAAGATATGAATAGAAAGATGGATGCACAGATGGATGGGTGGATAGATGAATGGATGGATGGTAGAGAGATAGATCCGAAGACTGGATAAAAAAAGTCTTTGGTATTTTACCCGCTTTTTTTCCAGGATTTGAGGAAGGATGATAGGAAAAACCATCCCTGATTCAAGTCATGTCAAACAGTGCATTTGGAGTTTCACTTAGTGTCACTGGGATATGGAGGTTGATGCTAGAGCAGAGCAAGATTCCAATGATAGCACTATTACTGAAGTGACGGAGTGATGAAGCTGAATGCATGACTAGTTGAAAGTATGCCTGAAGAAGCTGATGGTGTTTTTATGCATGACTATGCTTGCCTAGGCAGACTCTATTATAGTATGTGTGTTGTGTGTGTGTGTACTGATTTTGGTGGTTTACAAGGACAGAAACGTTCATAAGTGCATTGGTAAGACCTAGTGTACTCTATTAAAGTGGTTTAAGAGGATGCACCTTGTGTCCTTGTAATTCAAAGCACTTAAAATCATACTAAACAGGGTCTTGTGACCGTCAGAATTTGCCATAGGTTTCCTGTGAGGGTAGAGTTCAGGGTAAGGCCTATATAAGTGGCTTTTACTAGGGCTGCACAATATATAATTTCAACATCAATCGCAATGTGTGCGTCCACAATAGTCACATCACGAGATCTGCAATGTTGAGTCTGAATTATAGCTGACCTGGAGCTACAGAATGCATGTTATTTGTAGAGACACTGCTAAATGTATCCATAATAGAGTGACTGTGTATCATTTGCACGTTCTTAAGGCCTGTGACTGAGCATTTCAAGAGTGTTTGGGCTGAAAAATAAAATAGTGCGCCTATGGGGAGTCTTCATAAACCGGCAGTACCTATGTGTGTGTGTGATATATCCCTACTGCATTAAAGCCAGCGTATGTAGTCAAATCCTTTGTCCATTAATCGTTTCTCTAATGCCGTAAGATGAGCTGCTCCATCTGAACGGCTGCTATTAGAGGATTGTACTTCTAATAATTGCAGCTCCCTGACGCTGGAGCATTTTAATGATACGTTGCTGTCATTTCATCTCGAGCTGGTGTGCTCGGCCTCGTTCCATTAAGCGCGTCTCTTTAGGCTGTCTGTAAAGCGTTACGCTCAGGTGGAGAGGACTCTTTAAACACTGGCTTTACTGCTCCGGCAGCTCCCAGATCACATCTGCCCTGATAGTTAGTGCTTTAAACCAACATTCATCAGCTGCTGTGGTCGGACACACAGCGCCACTGATGCTCTGACGAGAAGCATCTCTGACTGTGCAGAAGCTAGTGAGAGTGTTGATGGAGGAATGGATGGACTGATGGATAGATGGATTGACTTCAGGTGTTAATAAGCAACAGATCATATAGATGCAAATGTGGGGGGTTATGAAGTACATCATAGGATTGTGATGATGGATGGATGGATAAATAATTGGATATGTAGAGGGGTTAATAAACAAATGAGAAGATGATGAAATGATGGATGGATGGATGATAGACTGACTGTATGCATCAGAATGGATGAAAAGACGAATAGATGGATAATGGATGGATGAATATTTAGATAGATTAGTAGATAGGTAGATTAATGATTGAGGGATGGGCAGATGGATGGACTTTATGGATGGATGTACAGATGGATGGATGGACTTCATTTAGATGTTTACAATCAATAGATCATGTAGATGCAAAGTACATTATAGGATTGTGATGATGGATGGATGGATGGATGGATGGATGGATATTACAGTGAATATATTAACATTTGGGATGATGAGGTCATTGACTGGATTGATGGCAGAATGGATGACGAGAGGAATGGAAAGGTGGATATTGGTCTGTGGTTGGATGGACATTTAGATGGGTTAATAGATTTACAAACAGACCGAAAGATGATAAAAAGATGGATGGACTGATGGGCAGATGGCCAGATGGATTGACTTCAGGTGTTTATATCGTGTTGATGCAAACGTGGGGGTTTATGGAGTACATTATTGGATTGTGAGGGATGGATGGATGGATAATTGGATATGTAGAGGGGTTGATAAACAAATGAGAAGATGATGAGATGGATGGATGGATGGATGGATGATAGAATACTGTGTGTATCAGAATGGATGAAGAGACAATTAGATAAAACATGGATTAAATTATATCACGCTATTATCAAACCAATCTTACTATATGGAAGCGAAATTTGGGGACCAGTATTAAAATTTGAAAATTGGAATAAAAGTTTAATTGAACGAACACAATTAGAATTTGCTAAAAACATATTACACATCCACAGAAACACCTCTAACATTGCCTGCAGAGCTGAACTGGGTTTATACCCGCTGAACTTGGAGATTCAGAAACGAGCTGTCCAGTTCTGGCTGCATCTGCATCAGTCTGACCCCCAATCTATACAATATAAAGCCCTTCTGGCTAATGAAAAACCTGCAGTGTCTCACCCTTTAAACACACTGGTCTCTGAACTACTGAAGAAAACTCAAACCAAGCCCGTCCCCAAACAAAACCTTCACAAACACATTGACAAAACATTAAAATACAATTATGACGAAAAACTAAAAACTGAATTCCCCCTCCAAACTAAACTTCAATGTTATTCGGCCCTAAACAGAACCACACAGTTGGCAAATTATTTATCATTAAAACAAAATAAAGAAAAACACATTCTTTCTAAATATCGCCTCTGTGATCATGACCTAGAAATAGAAAAGGGCAGACATAAAAAATCTTGGACTCCTAAAGAGCAGAGAATATGTAAACAGTGTGAGACAAACCAAATAGAGGATGAGACACACTTCCTTCTGTTCTGCCCCAAATACGCTACAACTAGAGAAACATTTTTCCCCCAGTTTGAAACACTGACTAATTCATTTTTTAAATTAAATAACTCTGAAAAACTTTACCATATACTCGGAGAGGATGAACTGACGTCTAGACTAGCTGCAAAATATGTATACACCCTACACACCATAAGAAACAGTTAATGTAAATTCATATATCTTATGTAAATAATGTAGACTTATTATTATTATAATTGTTATATGTATCAAATGTATTATTATTATTATTTTTATTTTTATTTTTTGTCCTTTATTTCCTATTTACTGTATTATTATTTGATGATTTATTTTTTATATTTTTATATATATTACATATTTGAAGTGCTTTGGCAATACTGTATTGAATGTCATGCCAATAAAGCAACTTGAACTTGAACTTGAACTTGAACTTGAACTTGAAATTGAACTAGATAGATGGATAATGGATGGATATTTAGATAGATGAGTAGATACTGTAGGTAGATAGATGAATGATTGGTGGATGGATGGGCAGATGGATGGACTGATGGATGGATGGACGGATGGATGGATTGACTTGATTTAGATGTTTACAATCAATAGATCATGTAGATGCAAAACGATTTATGAAGAACATTATAGGATTGTGATGGATGGATGGATGGATTATTGGATGGATAGATATTTCAGTGAATAGATTCAAAGTTGGGATAATGACAGGGTCATTGACTGAATTGATGGCAGAATGGATGAAGAGAGGAATGGAAAGGTGGATATTGGTCTATGGTTGGATGGACATTTTGATGGGTAGATAAATTAACAAACAGACACAGATGATGAAAGGATGGATTGATAGACTAGATAGCAGATGAATGGAAAAACTGATGGACAGATGATGAACAGCAGACAAACAACATTATTTAAATATATTGGATAAATACATTGATAGATAGATGGATATTTATCTATGGATGGCTGGATGAGTGAGTGGGTGGATGGATGGATGAATGGATGGATAGATATTTCAGTGAATAGATTAACATTTGGGATGATGACAAGGTCATTGACTGAATTGGTGGCAGAATGGATGAAGAGAGGAATAGAAAGGTGGATTTTAGTCTATGGTCTACATTCAGATGGGTAGATAGTTTAACAAACAGACACAAATATGATGAAAAGATGAATGGATGGACTGATGGACAGATGGGTGGATAGACTAGATGGCAGATGAATAAAAAGGAACTGGTGGACAGATGATGAATAGCAGACAAACAACATTATATAGATATAATATGGATACATACATTGATGAAAAAGATTTATCTATGGATGGTTGAGTGGGTGGATGGATGAATGGGTAGGTGGAGGGATGAATGGATGGGTTGGTGAAAAATAGATGTGTTGGTGGATGGAAGGGTAGGGGGATAGTTAGGTAGGTGGATGGATGGGTAGGTGAACTGATGGATGGTAGGTAGTGGCTGAATGGATAGGTGAATAAATGGATGGGTAGGTGGACTGTAAATATGCCAGAATGGACGAAGAGATGAATAGAAAGATGGATAATGGATTGATATTTAGAGAGATGAGTAGATAGGTAGATCAATAAATAAACATAAGATGATATATGGATGGATGGATGTGAATGTAGATAGATGAAAAACACAAGGAGATGGGTCGACTGATGAACATATGGATGGACTGTAGATAGCAGAATGAATAGAAAGAGAGAAGAATGGATGGACGATGAATGTATAAATACAGTAGATGGATGAGTAGATAGATGAATGAACAGATGAGAAAATTAAGAGAAAGGTGGATTGATGGATAGACTCATTATATAGGTACAATAGCATAATAGATGAAGAGATGAATAGAAAGATGGATGGATGGACAGATGAGTGGATTATTGAAATATGGATGGATAGGTGCACTGAAGAACATATGGGTAAATACTTGAACAGATTAGATAGATAGTTAGATATATACGATAGATAGATAGATAGATTGATAGATAGATAGAACGATAGATAGATAGATAGATGGATGGATGGATGGATGGATGGATGGATGGATAGATAGATTGAGACAGACAGAATGATAGATAGAACCATATATAGAAATAGATAGATTGAGATAAATTGAGTTGATTCATTCATTCATATGGTTGGATGGACATTTAGATGGGTAGATAGATTAACAGACACAAAAATGATGAAAAGATGGATGGATGGATAGATGGATGGATAGGCTATAGATAGCAGATGGATGGGAAGAAACTGATGGACAGATGAATAGCCAACAAACAACATTATATATATATAATGGATAAATACATTGATAGAAAGATGCATGTTGATTTGTCATTCATTCATTCATTCATGGAAGGAATCAGTTCGTAAGAGTCATTTGGTTGTGAACTGAACTGCTGTTATTTTGGTGCGCAGTCGTTGAGGACAAATCAATAGTAAGATGTGGAAAAACTATTAGCGGCACAAGGTCTTATTTTAGTCTCATCACTTGCAGACTGTGGTCTCACAACACGGTTACAGATCCAGCAGTGTGAATCAGAGACCTAATGATTCTCGATATGAGCAGATCTCTAAGTACACTCCATTTCTCAATCAACACATAAATACTGCTAAAAATGATCTGAACGTGTCGTGCTCTAATAATATTAACCACAAGCGTTTCCAATGACAGTGAAATGAATCAAAGCCGCTGATCTGCCCCGCTGACCCTGAACATGTTTCTCTCTCTCTCTCTCTCTCTGGCTTTGCTGAAAGGCTTTCACTCTATTTAGTATTCAGCTCTGATAGACCTGCAGTATTTTTGAGGAAGTGGCTGTTGTACAGAAAAAGCGCGTCCTACTCAACGCTCTGTAGTAAAACATCTCACCCCGAACTCCAGCATGAAGGCAAGCGCCCGATAAATCAGGCTTAAATCTTTCCTCGTGGATGTTTAAAGTAGTCTCAGGTAAATGTTGGGTCGCATGTAACTCTTCTGCAGTGTGTAAAGCCGCCGCAATCTCTCCATCTCTCTGTTAATGTCATAGAGAGGCTCTCTGTGGACTTTCAGACAGCGGGGAGCAGCTTCCATTACACACACACACACACACACACACACACACACACACACACACACACTGCTATGGTTTCCCAGAAAAGGCAGAGATGTGAGATCAGGCAGGGAGGATGAGAGATGCATTGTGTGACTGACTCTCCTCCAGATATGCTTCAAAACAAGACTGATTCAGACAGAGAACATCACCGCTGATGTTTAATGCGCAGCGCGGCTTTATGAGGGATTGCACTCAAACACACACACACACACACACACACACACACACACACACACACACACACACACACACACATACACACACACACACACACACATACTACACTTAAAGGGAAAGTTCACCTATCAATTAAAATGATTTGATCACCATGGGGTTGTTTTGATGACCCGTGACCTTTGATTTATTTGAGAGCTTATTTTATGTTTTCATAGTCTGTCTTTTATTGTCTTTTGACTTATGTACTGCTCTTTGGTCAGTCGTGTGAGCATATTTAAACAAATGAACTTAAACTATACAAATAAACTTACTTAAACGGGAAACTCTGAATTAAATTCAATTAAATTAGGGCATCACGGTGGCGCATTGAGTAACACGATCGCCTCACAGCAAGAAGGTCGCAGGTTCGAGCCTCGGATGGGTCAGTTGCCATTTCTGTGTGGAGTTTGCATGCTCTCCCCGTGTTCGTGTGGGTTTCCTTCAGGTGCTCCGGTTTCCAAAGACGTGGTATAGGTGAATTGGGTAAGCTAAATTGTCTGTAGTGTCTGTGTTAATGAGTTTGTATGGATGTTTCACAGTGATGGGTTGCAGCTGGAAGGGTTTCCGCTGTGTAAAACATATGCAGGATCAGTTTATGGTTCATTCCCCAGATTAATAAAGGGACGAAGCCAAAGAGAAAATTTAATTTAATTTAATTTAATTTAATTTAATTTAATTTAATTTAATTTAATTTAATTTAATTTAATTTAATTTAATTTAATTTAATTCATTTTCTTTTCGGCTTAGTCCCTTCATTAGTCTAGGGTCGCCACAGCGGAATGAACCGCCAACTTATCATTAACATGTTTAACACAGCGGATGCTCTTCCAGCTGCAACCCATCTCTGGGAAACATCCATACACACTCATTCACACTCATACACTACGGACAATTTAGCCAGTGACCTTCTTGCTGTGAGACGAACGTGCTACTCACTACGCCACCGTAGCGCCTAAATTAATTTAATTTAATTTAATTTAATTTAATTTAATTTAATTTAATTTAATTTAATTTAAATAAAATAAAATAAAATAAAATAAAATAAAATAAAATAAAATAAAATAAAATAAAATAAAATAAAATAAAATAAATTAAAATAAATTAAATTAAATTAAATTAAATTAAATTACAAATATGAAATGGAAAATGAAATTAAAAATGAAAAGAAAATGAAAAATTATATGGAAATGGAAATGAATTAAATTGAATTGCGTTTACAGTAGATCAAAATTGGAGAAATGTACTAAAAATGTCTGGTTCATCATAGTTGACTATAGGCCTGATTGAAGTCAATTGGTACCAGTAACCAGCATTTTCGTTTTAATGGAACCTTTAAAGGGAAACTTCACCCATGAAACAAAATTATTTGATCACCCACTGGGTGTCAAACTTACATACTGCACCTTTAAGACCACTTAATATAAAGTGAAACAACAGCAAAAAAAAATGCGACCAGGGGGAGAACATGCACACTCCACACAGAAACGCCAACTGACCCAGCTGAGGCTCGAACCAGCGACCTTCTTGCTGTAAGGCGATCGTGCTACCCACTACGCTACCGTGGCGCCATATATTAATATTCATTCATACATTCATTTTATTTTCGTCTTAGTCCCTTTATTAATCCAGGGTTGCCACAGTGGAATGAACCGCCAACTTATCCAGCATTTGTTTTACGCAGCGGATGCCCTTCCCGCCGCAACCCATCTCTGGGAAACGTCCATACACACTCATTCACACACATACACTACAACAATTTAGCTTACCCAATTCACCTGTATCGCATGTCTTTGGACTGTGGGGGAAACCAGAGCACCCGGAGGAAACCCACACGAACACGGGGAGAACATGCAAACTCCACACAGAAATGCCAACTGGCCCAGCCGAGGCTCGAACCAGCGACCTTCTTGCTGTGAGGCGACAGCACTACCTACTGCACCACTTTATTAATATTATGTATTATTATTAATAACTAATATTTATATGATTATTATTATTATTAAGTCAACTTGTTGCTTTAAATGCAGTTGGTTTACTCCGTTTAAGTAACTAATAACTTTTACAGGCTGCTTTAATGCATGTTTTGAGGACGAGTTATTTGCTGAATCCACTTTGTAACCTTGAATTAAAGTCCAGAGTTGATGGCTTGCGCTACCATGCAAATGACAAGCGTTAGCCGACCAAAAAAAAAAGAAAAAGCAGATTTTACGATGATCATAATGCGTCTTCCTTTCTAAGTGATGTTCCCTGGCAGGAATATCTGCAGCATGGACTAAGCGTTCTGTCTGAATCCTCTTAAAGCGGCAGATATGGGCATATATGTAACGCCGGAGAGGAGATGCTGATGGACTCAAGAGTCTGCTCTGTATTCCAGTCATGTTGTGATCTCTCCTCCTCTCTGCATTCGTACAGTGAGCGATCAGACTCGTAATAAAGCCATTACCACATGAAAGACAACATCTGGCTTCCTGGCGGCGCGTGCTGCTGTTTCTGAGAGCGAGACAGGTGAAAGCCGAAGCTCTTTAGGCTGCTCACGACTCGGAGTCACGATTCAACTCTGAAGCGACTCTTCTTAATGCGTTACTTTCTCTGCCAACTTCTGTGACCTTCAACTTTTGTCTCTTTCAATCAGCACATATCGACTGCATTTTCACTGCATGCGTATGGGTCAGCCTTAAATTTGGACGTGTTGAATATTGTGGGAGGAAGATCAGCCGAGCAGCACTTAAATATATACAGTTAAAGGCTGAATTATTAGTCCTCCTGTTCAATTTGTATATTATTTTTCCTGATTTCTGTTTAAGAGACCATTTTTAACACATTTCTGAACATAATAGTTTTAATAATTCATTTCTAATAATTGATTTCTGTTATCTTTGCAGTGATGATAGTACATAATGTTTTACTATACATTTCTTAAGATACTAGTAGTATTAATTTTGCTCTCAACTGTATATGGTTCATGATTGTTGTAAAGCTGATTTAGCACTGTGGTTCTTAATGCTAACGTTTATTCATTTGCACAGTATGAGCAGGCATACTTCAACCTTTAGTCAGTTATGGAAAAGCGAAATTCATTAATCTACATTTCTGAATGCACGTAAATGTCTTCTAATGTTCATTATTATCATGAAACAAGTGTGTGTTCATTTATTAATTTGTGTAGCAGAAAGTTAAATCTATAATCTAGTTAGTTCTGCATCATTAAAAATTAATTGCAATTATTAAAGTATTATTATTATTATTATTATTATTATTATTATTATTGTTATTATTGTTATTGTTGTTGTTGATTTTATTGTTGTTTTTTATTATATTATGTTATTATTATATATTATATTTTTTATTATTACTGTTAATATTATTATTATTATTATTATTATTATTATTATTATTATTATTATTATTATTAGTGTTGTTGTTGTTGTTGTTGTTAATTATTGGTATTGTTGTGTTTATTATAGTATTTTTTATTATTATTATTTTATTATTATTACTGTTATTATTTTATTATGATTATTATTACTGTTAATATTACTGTTATTATTATTATTATTTATTTATTTATTTTATTATTACTGTTATTGTTATTACAGTTATTATTGTTTGTTGTTGTTTTGTATTATTATTATTAATATTATTATTATTATTATTGCTGTCATTATTATTATTATTATTATTAGTATTTGTATTATTAGTATTAGTATTATTAGTATTATTATTGCTATTATTATTATTATTATTATTATTATTTATTTTTATTATTATTATTATTGTTGTTGATGTTGTTGTTGTTGTTGTTAGTGCTAGTAGTAGTCTTAGTTCTCTTGGTCATAGTCGTCTTAGTCATCATCTTAGACTTAAGGCTGGCTCACACTATGCGATTATTTATTTATTTATTTATTTTTTAAATCCTGAACGATTGCAGCATGTCAGACAACACGAACATGGCCCACATGTCATACTGTAAGATCTTAGCTGTCATCAAAGTCAGTCTGAACAAAAATGCAGACCCACCAAGTGGCTATCTGTGAACATGTCTGTGAACATGTTAAACCAAAGATCACAGATTTTAGCCCAGGATTTCAGGAATCTTTTTGGATTTCCCAAATTTGTCTCAGATGACAAAATCGTGGCTGAAATCTTATAGTGTGAGGAGGGCTTCAGTTATCATCTTAGTCTGTTGTCGTCGTATTAATCGTTATCTTAGTTTTAATCATCATCGTCTAATTAGTTTTAATCATTGTCATCTTAGTCGTTGTCTTAGTTGTCTTAGTCTTAACCTTCGTCTTAGTCTTATTATATTGTCTTAAACAGTGTAAAACATTTGAATGCTATTGAAATTGTGATTTATCCCTCTATTCATCTAAAATAAACATTTCTTTAGTGTTTTGTTAGTTTGTTTGTTCATTCATTCACTAAAACCAATCATCTATAATGTAAATGATCAAGAATATTTGCCAATATAAATTATTATGGATGTTAAAAACTGTTTAGTGATTTTTATTTGCCATTATTTTTAATCTTAAAAATCACTCCGTTTATCGTCACAGAGTAATATGTAAGTATCATAAATACCTGAACAGAAGAAAGTCATTTCATAGTTTAGTCATAATTATTCATACATTGTTTGTGTGATTAATAATAATAATAATAATAATAATAATAATAATAATAATAATAATAACTTAATAATAATAATAATAATAATAATAATAATAATAATGCTAACTTAATTATTCATACATTGTTTGTGTGATAAATAATAATAATAATAATAATAATAATAATAATAATAGTACTAATACAATAATAATAACATAATAATAATAATAATAATATTAATAATAATAATAATAATAATAATACAACAATAATAATAACATAATATAATAATAAAATAATAATAATAATAATAATAATAATAATAATAATAATAATAATAATAATATAATAATAATAATAATAATAATAATAATAATAATAATAATAATGAA